>JAWWES010000081.1:51409562-51458868 GCA_035583135.1 Lophotriccus pileatus
AAAGAAAAGAAAAGAAAAGAAAAGAAAAGAAAAGAAAAGAAAAGAAAAGAAAAGAAAAGAAAAGAAAAGAAAAGGGAGGCTAGAAATACATCTGCTCATAACTGGCACTTTCACGAGTTCATTACAGCAGCAGGAGATGAATTTGAGATGAGTTTGAGATGAAGGAGCTGAACAGGAAGACTTCGATACCAAAAAAAAAAAAAAAAAAAAGAAAAGCAAATGGAGTGAGAAAGGAATACATATTCTTTTGCTTTGACTCATTTCTTTTGGCTTTGAGTTTTTTTTCAGTAAGACCTGGCAGGGATTTGTTCTGCCAGGGGTATTTTCCTGCTCTATTCCTCTCTGGCTGCACTGGTCCCATTTCCAGCTACAAACTGACTTGAGGGCACTGCTAAACCAACAGGAAGAGCTTTGCTGGGGGTATGGTCAGGCTCATACCACGACCCAGGCAAGTAGAATGCATGGAAGCAGCATGTATTTTCTACAATCAGGAGCCACTTTTCTGAGTGTTCTGCCACAAAACGACTTTGTGCTGCATGAAGAGGCTGCCATGGCATCCAGCTGCTACAAACACTTTGAAAGGGCCCATTTGTTTAAACACATAAAACTTCATTTTCCCAACCTCTCCCTCAAGTTCCAGTTACAGCTTTTTGGGAAGAAAACATACTGACTTCTGCATTTCTGTAAATGCTACAATTTCAAATTTCAGGAACTCTCCCGTTTCACATTTTTCTTCCTTTGGCTACTTTATGTGCCTTTTTTTTCCCCCTACATGTTTGGAGATTGTCCAAAGAAATTAATTAAACTCGAAGGACATGATATTTGTTTCTTGTTTCAACTTCTTTCCCAAATTCCTGCAGCTGGGCGTTGCCCTTAATTAACAGCATTTTTGTTTGAAATCACATACTTAATGATCCCTATGTTCTTGCTCTTTGGGTTTTTCCTATTTCCTCCTTCTGTTTCTTTCTTGTTTTGTTTTGTTGTTGTTAAAAAAATGTAAGTTTATTTATTTGCAATGACTGTACTGTTTATCCAAATGAATAGTATCTTTAAGTGCAAAAATAAAAGCCAGGCCATTTTCATTGCTTCTTTACTGTCTCAGCTAAATAGCTCTGTGGTTTCTATTTTTTTTCTTTTTTCTTTCTGTGTGTGTTTCTAATTCCAGCTGTGCAACACACATCAAACCAGTCTGTGGTTATACTTCTTGGTAAACTATGCTACTTAACATTTCATTTAAAAAAACAATTAGACTTTTTTCCCCCCAAGAAAACAAAATGAAACTACAATAGTATTCTTTCAGTTACATCTACAGATACTGGATAATTGATTTCCGCTGTACATTAAAAAAACATTTTTCTTTTTTGTTGGCAACACCAGATATTTTAAATTTAATTAATGTTTCAAAAGGTAAACTGATTCAATTAGGATAACTTTTCAATGGAAATAGTGAGATGCAGAAGAAAGCATTTCTCAAAGTTAGTTGAAGGATCTTGTGTGACTTCCCCGTGAGAGGAGGGCAGCCAACTTGAAATCAGCTGTGTTATATCAATAAAAGGAGAACAGGGCCTAGTGGAATTACTCTGGGGCTCAGCTGCTTGCAAAAACATTTTATTTCCCACAGTAATGTTAAAAAACTGGTTTAATATAAGGATGCTTTTTTCCTCCCCTGGCCCCCAGTAGCCAGAGCCATTTTATCAGAAACAACAAATTAAACACTTTTCAAAAAAACATCTGATGAACTCTTTGGAGGTGTAAATCAAGATAAATTCTTGCAATACAAAATTTATGTGACCGGTGTCTAAAATGTGTAGCGCTTTATTATGTCTTGAAGAGAAAATAATGCTACACCACCCTCCTAGGAGGTTTTGTTCCTCAGCACCTCCTTTGTGGTAGGTGGACAATAACATGCTGATGATGTGCCAGTAACCATTAGAGAAGGCTAGCAACTATGCAAGGTGATCCCCATGGGCCAGCAACTGTGCAGTAAAACCAACAATCCTTTCACATCCCTCTTCTCCCCCTGGCTCTGCCGATGCATCGGGAAAAGGACTGTTCTTTTTCAGCCTGTGTGAGCACAAACAGTGACTTCACAAAAGGATGAGCATGAGGAAAACCAGCCAGGTCAGACAGCATAATCTGAGGAGTCTGAGGTCTGAAAGAGCCCATGACTAACACCTACCAGCTTTAAAGCCCCTGCCCACTTTAACAGTTTACAAGAGCAGCAACACTGTTTTATGAGACCCAAAAATCATCCTCCTCTCTTTTACCACTAGGAGTGAGATAATGTTACCCTGAAACCAGCAAGAAACAGTAATTCTACTTGCCATATTCAAAACCAGTCGGATTTTAAGTAGAGGCTACTATTGTAACCCCAAAACCTAGGAAAATCTGTTCTTCATTAAGGCTTTGGGTCATATGCCATTCATCTGCATACATGGCACCCTACTGGTACTGGCTTATGGGACTGAGACACAGAACAAAACCAGTGTGTAGCTCCTTCCGTGCTGTGTTTCTCCAGTGGACATATTTCAATCTCAAGCTGTAAATGGCTAAAAATGTGGGCACTGCCTCTCTCATGACTCATGCCCAAACTTCCCACTGATGCCACTGAGGAGGGGTATGTAGGAAATGCAGGATATGTTGCCTGTTCTCATGAATGTTCTCATGAACAATTCAAAAAATCGTTCCCTTAATTATCAGGAATGACATCTGCTTTTGGTGAGAACAACTCAAGTCAACTAAAAGAGTATGGGGAAATGACCTCCTACTTTCAGCTCTGTAGTAACTAGGTAATCATCTTTCTTTCTTATAAAACAGGAATCATATTCCTTTTACATTGAGACAAGGGAAATGGAACATATTCAGCAAAAAATGCTAACTATCCTCCAGCAGACCACAGAAGTCAGACAGATGCCAGCATTACAGGAGGCTCACGCTGGTAGACAGGAAAACAACTGAAAGGAGCTCTTCCAGAATTCACATACCCCTTCTTGCCCCCAAGTTGGGCCGTGGAGGATTACAAAGTCTCTGAGAACATGAGCTGGCAGAGCATGCATGACATGCAGAAATGCCTGGGCAGTGAAACCTAAAGGACAGGGTTCTGCAGAGCGGTCAGCCAAAGACAGTTTGTGTTGATGATGTAATATTTGTAACTTGATAATCTGCTTGAGAAATGTGATGAAGATGTTTCTGGAACTATTTTGATCTGCCTTGGAGCCTCCCTGTACTTGCAGCTGAGCCGTTAAAATAAACCCACTTGAGAAAAACACTAATGTCTTCGTTAGTTTAGCTTGATGGGTAGCACAAAGCCCATCTCTCTTCTGGAGCTCAGTAGTTTGGTTAACAGGCCAGACAGCCTTGTTGACAATACAAATTACTGACTAATTCCTTTCACACACCTTGATTAAGAGATAAGATAAACCCCAACACAGTACAGGTGTTTACACTGATGTGACACCTTTGTATCTCTGATTATACCATGTCCTACTTTACTTATCTGCCAGGACTAGCAATACATTTATATTTAGAAGTCGTTGGCTGAAGATACTGGAAACAGGAGGGGATGATGATCATTCCTCACACACATGTAACACATGTACATGAGCAATAGTAATGTTGCTCAAAGTATGAACAGTGAAAGGTAGATTATTCTTTTTTCCTGGTGAGACTGGGCCAAAGTTGTAAGGAATATGAGTTGAATAGGGAGAGGAACAAAGTAAAACAAAAGGCTTTCCTCCCTGAGTCAGGAAAATGGGGACTTTTCCCGCTCCCAGCCCTGTCTAGACACATTACTATGCTCCAAATGGAAAAAATTTAATTCATACTTGGGGCAGGAAGCAGGATACACTCCTCCTGTATTAAGGCAAGCCCATTCCAACGAACCCCTTTTCTATCTCAATCCTGCAAACCTATAATCAGACTCAAGGATATCAACCATAAAAGGAGTTTACAATTTGGTATTGTAAAAAAATTTACTCCATCAGCACCTCAACAAAGGAGGCAAGTCCACTGGCGCTCTCCTTCCCACCCCTGTCCAAAATATCCACTGGGAACAGGTACTTGAGGCTCCTGGCTCCACCATCACCATTCCTGTATCGCACCTAGCTTTTATATGACATTTGTGGAATAAAGATAGTTACTGTTCTGGTAAGAAGATCTTGTTTTCAATATGTCTCATGATGTCCCACATAAAGCTGTACCAGCATGTTTTCAGAAGGTAGAAAAAAGATGCAAACACAATAGAAATAATAATCAGGCAAGCTTAAGCAGTGGGGGAAGGAAATGAGCTAATTTCTAAATGCTCAGTGCCCAGTCATGGAGACCAAGGGCAGGTAAACAGGAAAAGAGAGGAAGAAGGAGGTCATTACACCTTTGGCTAGAGAAGCTGCTTGGGATAGTTGTTTGAAGCAGCTGCTGCACTTATCCTTAAGAGGTGAGGAAAGATGTAGGCTGAAGGCAGTCTAGACCTTGAGCAGGCTATGGAGTCCATATAGCCAGCCATACAAGTCAGTTGAAACATAGTGATGATGACTTAACATTGTTGTTAGATGTTTACTAAGACTCCTGCTTAAATACATTTTTGCTCTTGTAAATTTTTGTAATTTTACATTACTGTAAATCTACATTTTTAATTCTTACTTTGAGTTATAAGTAAAAATGCATCTTGGCTAGCGATAAAGTTGACTCTTAGCAATCTAACTTATGATATGCACACAGGGAGAAGATGAAAACCTCCCCAGTCTCAGCTCCCTCACACTTCATTCCATTTATTTTCCTTTGAATAGTGGGGACTGAAACCTATAAAAATACAAAGTCAGATCTGCTGAATGGGCCAGACTCACTCTGGGTTCATGATGATTTGCAAAAGTAGAAGCCCACAACTGACAATTCACCAGAAAAAAAGTTCTGCTGTCTCAAGGCATAAAGGTAGGTTTCTCTCCACACAGAGGGTACCAGGAGTGGCCAGGGGCATATTCTATAAAGAGATTTTGGGGTTTGGTGCTCAGCCACGCAATGCAAAAGTCAGGCAGCCTGCTGAGCGAGGCTTCATGGGGTCATGATCCAGGCCGAATTGTCATGCTTCCCTACAAAACACATCCTAGGAGTGAAAGTGTAGAATGCTTAGGACACCACAACATCTCAGCAGATTAGCACAGGCCGAGCAACACTTAGGCATCAGAAAAGCCTCCAAGTCTCTAAATGGATCTTCTCTTAAGGCTTAAAAATGTAGGGAGGTAGGGCCAGCAAATCAAAGGAATTTGTTGATTGAGTGGCTTCAATCAGTGGGAATTTTGTGGGATTCCGGACTCAGCTATGTTAGTGGGAATTATGGCAATAGGGCACCAATGATAAGGTTGTCTTCCCTCACAGCTTAAGACAGACATTGGCACAACAAAGTGTAATTTTAGTTTCCCTGCTTCTGTTTCAGGGAACCTTTGTATTTTCATTTAATTCTCCTCTTTCGTTTGCTGCTTGTATTATTTTCTCCTTATCCCAATAATCCAAAAATGTTATTTTCTCTCTAATTTGTTCCCATAGATGGCAGGGTAGGGAAATCGAAAACAGAAGTCAGAGACCTTGGGAGTATAATGAAAATGAAATCATCTGCCTCCAGATTAAAAAGAGGAAATGTATTAAACCTTTAAAAATACAGATTAATCAATTATGTATGCAAAAGAGGACACAAGAATTACAGTCATGAAAAGCGGAAGGAAATTCAGAAGTACAGTATATGCCTCTGGGATCCTCCTGACTCAAATCCAGCAAAGGGATGTATTTTCCCTCCATGTGTGCCCATAAATCCCATGAATGTCAAAGGGACACTGTTCATTTAGAATAGGCCCAAAATTTAGGTTTAAAGAAAAGAAAAAGGGAAGAGGTTTCATAAAATATTATCTTAGCAACAGCTTTAAAAATTTCAAGTGCATTTCAGTGACCATTAAAGGGGAAAGAAAAACAGAGAATTGAACAACTTCCATCACATTGTTACAATTCCCACACCAGAGGCTATCATTTACAGACACTACTATATTTCCTTTCATTACACATTATACTAGTGGAAGAGGCCTGTGGCAGTCCTAAATGGATGCACCAGGGAACAGTATGGGGAAGCACCTTGAAAGTATACCCTGTGCTCTTTAGGATAATCTGATTACCTGGCCTGCCAGCAGTACTGTAGAAAAGAGAGGGATCAGAATGCCACCAACTAAGTTTAATATTTGATGTTCTGCTGTTGCAATCCTTGGGAGATACTCAGGATTTCTTCTAGGTAAGAACACATAGAAAGAAAAAAAAAACTTAAGTGCCTATTTATAGATGTGTGCTTGAAGGGCCAAATTTTATCCTACCAAATTGTCTGAAACAGTAAGCTAATTCTTAAAACCAACACAGACGTAATTCCTAACAGTGCTGATGGTGTTTATTTAGTGTTCTTCTGTTATTAAGACTAAGTTTCCAAGACCACATCTTTTACAATGAAGAGTGAATTTACATAAATATAAAACTTAAGTTTTTACACAGAAATACAGAGCGACAGAAATCTCCTGTTGATGCAAGTCCAAATACTTCTTGTCTCAACCAATCAGCAACATGTTAAAAACATTTTAATTAGTGCCAAAACAAAACAAATAGAATATTTCCCTAGACTCTATTTCTAAATTTTCAGAACCTGCCCTGAACTTGCTGTAAAACTAGCTGGGTTGCATTCTAGAGTCTCTTGCAGGAGAGCTTCTCTAGATCTTCATCACTCTGATGTTCAAAAGCTTCTAGTTTTAAATATATGTATATATATTTGTGGACAGTGGTTTTCATTTGTGTTTGTATCAACATTGATCCGAATAAGACTGCAATACTACTTTCCTTACTTGCTCTTCATCCTTCCTACCACTGTAGAATTATATATTTTTCCCAGACTTTTCTTTGCTTTCCATCCATCGAACTTGATGATCCATCCCAGATCATCTGACCAGTGCTTTTTTGTATAATATGCTAGGACCCAACTACACTCACAATAATTCTAGCTGTCTCTTACTCATACCTAGCACAACACTATTCTAACTTCTATATCTCTGCTGGAAATGTCTCACCAGTGCAATTGGGATGGCATGTTACTGCTTGCGAACATGTATCCATCAGCCTTTTTCCACAGATGTTGTCAAGTCAAAAGTTCCTGGCCTAGGGCAGAAATGCTAGTTATTAGATGCTAAATGAACATTTTCTACTGTTAACTATGACTGTATTACTACAACCTAACTCCTCAGAATCATTCCAGCAATACTTTCTGCGGGGTATTCTGATTCTCACAATTGTTGACAATGCCTTCTGATTTGTAAGGTCTAGGAAACTTTGTTAATATAAATCTAATTGTAGCATTCATTAAGAAAAATATTAAATAAGGTCCCACACTGGCTGCTGATGAACTCTGCTAGCTGCATCTTAGAAAGCACTAAGTTTTTGAATAGCTACATATTTTACAATAGTAAAATAATATTATTTCTGCTGAAGAGAGTACCATTTGTCACAGTCAGAAGTAAAAGGTGAAGATTAACAAACAGAAGAGATGTTTATACTGATGTCCAATGAGACATTTCTGGGTTTACTTCTGTCCCCAAGGAAACTTTAGGTCTGTGAAAGACAAATATATTTTCTTACCACGGTACCTTTCTATAGTGTCAGAATTGTCCATAGTGAATAGTTCACATTTTATTCCTTCAGAAAGCAGCTTAACCCTGTTAACACTATGGAAGCTTTCTCTAAAGCCAAAAATGCACATCTAATGTAATACATTGTTATGACTATGCTATTGAGATGTTATTGTAGGTGTCATGGAATATCACCAAGATCTCTGTAGAATCTGTATCATTTTGCAACAGATTGGCTTTTTCAACAGATTGCTCTTTTTCTATATGTTACATTAAAGCTTGCAGCAACTAGAACATGCAACTATGTCATTGTGTCTTTGCCCATACACCATTTGAAACACCCACCAGTTTTCATAGTTAGCAGAAACTTCTTAAGAAAAAAGATAAGTTCAAGTCATGCTTAATAGATTTCTTTGAGATCCCTCAGAACAGTTAGATAACACAATCTAATACAGTAAATTTCGTTTTAATTTAACTTACAATTACTTTTTCTCTAACATTATGTTTAGGTATATTATTCCTACCATTTTTCCCATGAAAAGTGTATCAGCTGATGCTATTTTGACTTCAGAAGAAGGATTCTTCTTTTTTTTTTTTTTCCACTCCATGTCTATATTTCCATCTTGCCTTTTTCCCCCACTTCATTTCCTCTTTTTTATTTTTAATTATTTTTATTGTTGGCTTCTTTTCTGAATGCATTTACAAACTGCAGTCCTATTTGGAGAAATAAAATTAGTTAGTTAATTAAGTCAAATATATAATAAGCAAACATTATCCCAGTGTGTACATTTGTAAAGTATATCTTTACATTTCACGAAGAATCAAATGCTGTGATTTTGTGAAAAGAAGCAAATTATATTAAGGAAACTCTTGTCACTGCAACTTTGGAAGTTTTGTCATTGTGCCAGAAAAAAAGGACCTTTGTTTCACAGTGGTGCCAACCTGCAGTAAATACTGTGCTTGTGCAGTTGTGCTATTTTATTTAAATACAAAATAATTATCACACCCCATAATAAAAGCTGAGCAATGCCACAATTATACACACGTGTAGTGCTAAACATCACAGTTTTCTAATCACTCAAAAGCTAGAAGCATTTCCTAACTCCCTTTCCAATTTGTTTCAACGTTAAGGAATATATCCCCTCACAATTATACACACTGACTTTATGAGGCAACTTAAAAAAGATGTTCAGCCGTGGCAGAGACTATCATGAAGGAAGCAGAAGTGAGTGTTTGGGGCAAGGTCCTATTACGTTAGGTGCCGACTCATTCGGAGTTGGTTGCAGATGGATAATAGGTAGTACACTGTGATTTCTGTGCAGCAAATGGGTATTGGGAAGAGATGCTGTATGCTCTCAGTGGTTCTCAAGCTGTTTCTACCTCCATGATATTGCCCTTCCAGTGACCTTCTTTCTTCAGAATTTATTTCCAAAACTTAAATAGCCTTTCCAGGCTACTTTGAAATCTCTTTACTTCAGGATCAGCTTACCTTAAAAAAAAAAAATTAAAAAAAAAAAATTTGTACAGTGATAGTTGTCTGTTTGTTCCTCTCAAGTTTCTAAACAAGAAGTTATTGTGATCGCTCAACCTTTTGGTCCTGTATGCGCTTAACCCATAAGCAACCACACAATATTACGATTTTGTATAGTATTACATACATTTACTACAGTAACAGTAAGATGTTGTCCCAGTAGCTTATTCTGACACCACTTCTGTCCCTTAAAATACAGATCAACTTACTAACAGTGACTGCTAGACAAAACTGTTACTCTGCTTTAGAGGTCCAACACAGGTGCCTGACCTACCTGTGTTTACAGGATTGATTTCAATCTCTGTTTTTAAAATTCCCCTATTTCACCTATTTCAGTGTAATTTACTTTATTGTTCCTAAGTCTTTTTTCCACAACTTTCTATAGCCCAGCTCATGCAGTTTAGACAGGATTCTCTTTAAAATATCATGTTTTGTAAGACTATGTACAAAATGTGATCTGCAAAGATAAAATATTAAGTTGCTATTTTAATAGGGCTACTTGTCCTGATCAGTTGATTCATCCACAAATTCAACTATAAAATCAAGAAGTCAGATGTCTGTGCCATTTCCTGAAAAGCACTACCAATACCCAATTATACATTCCCCTCACCCCAAACTGCAGCTA
The DNA here is from genome assembly GCA_035583135.1 of Lophotriccus pileatus. NCBI lineage: Eukaryota > Metazoa > Chordata > Aves > Passeriformes > Tyrannidae > Lophotriccus > Lophotriccus pileatus. The sequence goes on from JAWWES010000081.1 coordinate 51,419,359, forward strand.
ATTTTCGTCTGCTCCATATAACAGAAGCAACATTTGTTAAGTATCGCAATCCAGGCACTATTCAATGGAAGTTTTAATGTGAATTCAACACATTCATTAATTTACTGGAATTTCCCCCAAAATGCACACATTTGACAATGTGCAAGCAACACTTGTTACATTTCATACTGTTTCTTAATAACTGAAAGGCATGTGTTGATTTTTCACTTTGGTGTTTAGCATTTATGCTGTTCAAAAGCTGGTATTTGTGCTCTGCAGCATGTTAAGAAGTGCCAAAGAAAAATAATTAATTTCACTTTTGAACAAACATCAGAAGTCTCATGAAGAAGGAAAAGAAAACTATTTGAAGGTACTTTAAATCATTGCTTTCAAACCTAGATGAAATCTGGAAGGTTAAACTCCAAGCCTCCTGCCTCCCTCTTTCAGCTAAGAACTGCTCTCACAGAGCAAGAAGTCCTGGAGACCTGGCTCCCAGAGCAGGCACTCAGGCAAGATGTTCAGAAAACAGGCAAGATTCCATGAGAATGTCATTAGCACTTTGTCAGAAGGGTTTTCAAAGGGGTAGACTTCTGGAAAATTCTCTGTTTTTAAAATATTAGCTTTTTTCAGGAATTTTCTGCTGAACTAAGTTTTAGAAGCAATTCAGTCGAGTGTCACTTTAAGCAAGGATGAGACCATGATGTGAAATCCAAACCATAAAGACATGTATAAGTGCAGAACATTGCTGTGGACATAATGTAGTCTTCAGTACTATTCTGATGTAAAATGAACCCCCTTATTTCTCATTCTGAACTCCCCGATGTTTTTCTATCTTTGAAACAGGTCAGTGCCAACCTAGAAAGTCATATGCCTTCAGAACTTCTTTTTTCATATTTCTGTAGTCTTGCACTCTCAAAAAATGTTTTGTTATTCTTTACAAATGCCCTGCTTGGGAAACCTGAACTGAAAACTGAGCTGCTTCAATTAGCATATCTTATTTGTCTATGTTTCTGTTTCTTGCAGCATGTGCTTAGGTCTTTACGGCAGATCTTTCCAAATGCATTTCCCACAAATAGCCTGTAAGGTATGTTCAAAAATCAGATATTTTGTTTAACATTCTTTCTAGATGACCTTTCACTTGTCACAGTGATCTCATCCTAGCCTTTCTTCTAGACTCAGTGTTTGCTCTTATCTGCTCCCTTCCCTTTCCTTCACCTCTCATTCTCTTTTGGTTCTTTTCTCACCTCACACTTCAAAAATATCTTGTTTCTTCTCCTATCTAAAATCCCCTTCCTTTCACCCCACTTACATCTATAATTTCCACCCATCTCTTTTCCCTGTAAGCAGACTGAAGATTCTCTGCACAATCACTCCATGAATTCCTCCTTCTGGAGCTACCTTAAAGTCCTCATGTGTTCTCTTCCCCCTTTACCTTGCAGAAACCATAATGGCAGTTCCTTAGCTACATCTCAACACTCCTATCTTCACCTTTCTGGACCTGTGAGTATCACTAACACTTTCAAACAGCCTCCTCTTGACCACCTTTACTTTCTTGACTTCAAATATTTCCCCTCCTCTTTTCCTCAAAGTATCTTCCCTTTTCCTGCTTTCTGTAAGCATTCCATAAGATTTCCTTCTCTTCTTCTTCTATCCATTGTGGATAATTTCATATGCTCATGCAAACAAATCAGTTTCCATAATACAGAATCAGAGCTCTGTTCCATAACAATTTATTCCAGACACGTGTCTTTCTATCCAAATGAGAGTCCTGGTAAGTCTCTGGATATCACACTTAGTGTGACTAAAAGTCCTGAACATTCATAAGTCCTTTCCCTTATCTTCATCTTTTATTGTGGTGAGCAACACTGCTTTCAGACTTGGATGTCCACACGCAGAAGCACAAGATCCCATCTTCTTGCCGAGTTTCCCATCTGTGTTGCCAAGTCAGTCCACATCGTGTTTCCACATGCTATCTCTAAACAATAGTCTTTATTGTCTCTACTTACTGCTGAAGCTCTTGTCCTGCCGCTCATCTCGATTAGCGCAATGCCCTTTTCTGTGGTCCTCACAAAAGCACTCTTGCCCTGCTCATTTCAGGCCCCAGCTATATAAATCATTTTCCCGGCCTGTTGTTCTGACTATATCCATTATCTTTGAACCATTTCAATGATTCCTTTTTTCCTCTGGGACATCAAGCTTATTGTGACTCTCTTAACTTTCAAAGCCCTTCATGGCTTACTCCCAACTTGTCACTTTTTATTCACTATCAAAATATAAATGCCCAGCATCAGTCAGCCCCACATGCCAGCTTCAATTGATCAATTTGTTAAATTTTCCAACAAGCATCTTTTGTGCTTTCTCCCTTGCTGCCCCTCAGGCTTGAGAAGAGCCTGCATGTGCATTCATAAAACCAACTGTTATCCTCCTTTGAATCCCTTATTAAAATTCTCCTTTGCCAAAAACTTGAACACGGTTGGCTCACAGGCGCATGGAAAGCACCCCCTAGTATGATCTTGTTATACCCTTATTCTTATCCATCTGTGGTCACTGGTCTTATATTTCCATTATATAATTTTATGCCCTTCAGGACGGAGCTTGGTTGTTTCATGTTTCTGCAGCACTTGGTGCACAGTGGTTCTAGACCACAATTTGGCCTGCAAGGTGCTGTGGTAACACAAATGAGAAAAAAAAGTCAGTATAAAGAAAAGCAGCAGACTCAGTCACAAGGCTGTCTCTGAGAAGCAAACAAGAAAGCAGTGCAGACAGATTTCTTTTAACATTTTGTATTAACATTTTCAAGAAACTTCCTGCTGGTTTCAGTCAGTGCAGAAAGGAAGACTAGACAGCCTGTTCTGGTTTGGACAGCCAGGCACAGGAACAGGAGCATGGCAGACAAATAACACACGGGTAAAGACCTTTACATATTCATGGCTATAAGCTAAACAGAGACTGTATTTTCTAGAAACATGGCTCACAGAGCCAGGTCAGTTACAACAGAGTATCAGACAGTTTAAGTTGGTTTGAGCTTCCAGTATGTAAAAAGATGCATAATTTCTTTCTTCAGGTTTCTAATTTTTTTTCAAGCTAGTCAGAGATAAAATAATAATCTGTTATTTGCCTGCTGTTTTCATGCACCCATCTCACTAGCAGAGCTAAATTTTTCAGTGTTTCCTTGCATTGCAATGCTGTTGGACAAGGTTTTATGATAAACGTTTTGAAGGCAAAAGTAGGATGGTGAAAAAAATAGCAGCTCAAGTACACACTGCAGCAATTGTGTGCTTTCTGGGGGACTGTCCAGAACACTCCTGACCTTCCTTAGTTTTAAAGAGATGGATGGGAGAAAAAGTACCCTACACCATATCCAAGATTTTAAAGTAACCACAGTGAGCCCTCTTATAATTAAGCCACTCCACTCCATTCACTTTCTTCTAAGTTCGCTGTAACCAAAATTGAAGTGTCCACAGTGAAAGAATCCAGGAGCTTTATTCTCTTTCATTATAGCTAGACTTTTGCTACATCAGTTATTCTCAAAAGGGGAATTGTTCATGGTGGTTTTCGCTCTGGATCAAAATTATAGCACCTATTTCTACTTCTTTCTGCACAGCTCAGCAGCTCACTAGGGTGCACACTGCTTACAATCCAGCATTTCTCCTGCTCTGGGCTGGCTTTACAGGACACCTTGTGTATCTTGTGTATCTTACACTTATGCTTTTTAGGAGCTTCATCTTTCCACCTTCCTGAGGTAAAAGCCAAGTGCTGCAGGAACAGAGCTCACTGATTAGAAGCTGGGTGCTAGATATTTGCCTTTAGAAGCAATGAGACTGGAGAAACAAAGGAAAAACGGATTGGCCACGTGAAAAGCTTTGGGTTTGTTTTGACTTAGATTAATTCAATTATGCTTAAGAAAGTTCCAAAAATAACAAATCAGTAAATTTACATAGAGATTAGGTAATAAAAGGTCTGTTGCACTGTATTCTCATTGGATGTCATAGCTTTCACTCTAAGTCAGAATTACAAAATATCACTTTTAAGGGGATATAGGTGTCTCAAATTTCTTTCTCATTTATTTTCTTTTAAATTTCACCTAAGAGCTTATCTCCTTTGCCTTGCAATGTAGAGTGCTGTATGCATATAGAATCCTTATTGCCATGCTTTTAAGCTGCAATGCCCTGCAGGCTCACCCTCCCTCTGTGTTGTATCCTATTTGAAGACCTTAATGAAAGGGCCTCATTCCAGAATCACAGCAGCTTGTCTGCACAACCAAATTCCATCTCTTAATGAGTTCCTCTAAATCTGCCATCAGGTGACTTTATTGACTCTATGATCATAATGAGGTAGCAGCTCACTTTCTGCAGTTTTGCTGGTTTCAAGCCTGAAGTTCTCCTCTGCTCCTGGACTTTAGCTGATATTTAATGATGAGGAATCAAGCAGGGTTTTAATGCTTGCAAGAAATGTCCCTGAAGTGCAAAAAGCCCCAGACAGCAGTCTTGAAACTTTCCAGAGCCATATAAGTCTCCACTCATACACTAACAAACAGGAAATCAGCCCATCAGTAGCTAATTGACACATCTGAAGGTTTAATTGCTGCCCTATTAGGGAAGGTGATGCAGTATTCAAGTTGTCATTAAAACAAAGACAGTCTTTAAAACATGAGGATTTGTCTGAAACACATATCCCTATCTAATCTCCAAATCCTTAGTTTGAAACTGTGCATCTCCAAACTTGGTTTCACTCTTTCATTCCAAGGTAATTGGAAGATTATCCTATGACATGTGAATAGGTACAAGCTGTTCAGGGAAAACTGAAATCTTTAATGAGTACTGTGCAGGCAGCCCAGACACGCATGGAGTCCCATTACCCTCAGGATTCTAAGAGAAATTTCAGTTAGCGACAGCGTCTTCCTACGTGGCTGTAAAGCATCAGGCACACTTTTGTTCTCGTATATCTAATAAGGGGAGGGAAGTGTGGTAAATGAAAGTGAAGAGGCCACCTGCCTCTGACTGTTTAGTCAGGGTTTTTTCCAGGGTTTTCTTTAACTTTCTCACCCATAATTTTTATACAGTTTCATTTGCTCCTTATGTGTTAAAAATGGATGATGCAATTTTAATTGTGTTTGAATTCTTCAGATTCCACTCAGTCGCAAACTCACCTGGGAGTTGAGCAAATATCACTCAGGGATTGGAAATATTTATCTTCACTTCCATTTTTTTCTCTCGGTTTTTGGTCTTTGTTTCACTTGAGAATAGAATTGAGGGTGTCCAATTACCAGCAAAGAAAATCAAACTCAGAAGTTTTGCAATATCCACTGTGGTTTCGTGGATTAGATGGAAATATAGGGTTTCAGATAAACCCTAATTTTTTCTGATCTTTAGCAGAACAGAACTGAAGTTGAGATTCAGACCTTCTCTCCATGAATTTTGCTAAGAACTAAGAATCACAGAATCATTGAATGTCAAGTGTTCTTTTGGTAATTTGAGCTAGAGAACTTAGCTAGAGAACCCAAGCCTTTACATTTCTGCTTTAAACTTGAGGAGAGATATTTTTACTATTTGATTTTCACTGACCCAGTGTTTTTCACTTCTTCCCCACCAGACTTGTACAATTTTCACATTCGTGGTGGGGAATATGTGTGTGTGTGTGTGTATGTAATGTATAGTTAGTGTAATCCTTTAGGTATTAGATCAGGACTGTGCCCAATAATATCCTCTTATAAACAGCACCTTAACATCTGGAATTGGTATCAGCTACTACACTTTCCCCTGTTCAGTCTTTACATTCATTCCTTACCACTGACAAAAGGAAAAGAGGCTGAGAGTAAATATATCTCCTCTGGCTCCCAAATTTTATCCCCATACTTTAAAAAGCATTCAGTTAGATACTGGTGACTGTATTATAATAATCATGTAATAGCATTCACTGGCTCCTGTAGCTCTAACCACAACATAATTACAAAACTCATGAAGCTGAAAGGGGCCAAAAATGGCCAACATGAGATTCAGTTCTCCCACTAGCAATGGAAACAGAGAATAAAAATAGAAGAGCATATGAGAAGAAGAAATACAAGTGTGAATTTGAGTAATGGAGGCACGTATCTCCAAAGGATGCTTTCAAAAATGACTTTATAAAATAGGATTTGCAAACAGAGATGTTCCTGCAGCCCAGCTAAGTCAGATGAGATGACCTTAGGCATTTGAGTGCATATACATGCAGTACACTCACATTAGCTGCACAGTAAGGCTGAAATCACGCAGGCAAGGCTAGAACTGGACTCAGTCTGCTTCTGAACCGAATTTGGGGTTCTCTGTGCTTGCAGCCCCACATACTGTCCCAGAGCAGTCTATGTGCTTACTGATGTATCCCTTCAACAGCCTGGTTGGGTAGGGTCAGCATCCTCTATTCACAGTACCATGTCTCAGATCAGCACTGAATTCAAATGGAAACCTGAGCAGAAACTGGAGGCTTCTGATCCCAGCCAGCCCCCATGGCAGCTGCCTCAAGAGATTGCACCATTGCTCAGAGCCTGCCTGCATGGCCAAGGTGCTACAGAGATTTGATTAAATTAATCTGACTTGGTGATCACCTAAACTGACAGTAGAAGAAATAATTTGTGGAATCCACCACTCCATTTCCAAAGACAAATGGAAATTTGTCTTTGGACGAATTCCAAACACATGTTTCACCACTGTAATAGCACCTTACCTTGAACATCTATTGCCATGGTTATTTGAGAGACAGCTGGCATTTTCAGGGCAGTGGCAGTAGTAACATGTATATCACTTACCTTTCTCTTAAACCTCTTCACTGATATTTGGTGCATCTTCCCTGGACCCACAAATATTCTCTCATTTTTATTTGAGTTGCAATTCAGACATCTTTGTGTTGGAGATGTTGTTAATCATTTAGGGAACAAAACTGACATCAGGAGAGTGTTTCTATGTCATTAGAGTTTGTGAGGCAAAAAATAATAGATAGGCTTTTGGACTGTTTGCTTTAGAAACACATCATTCTTTTATAAAATATTGTAAAGAATGCCATAAAAAGCCCCACATATTAAATCTCTTTAGTCTTATTAAAACTTTTCATATTGAGAGAAAAATGTCCAGTCTTGCTTGGGCCTACAGGATTTCAAATATGTGAGAGCCTGCACCATCAAAAGAGCATTCCAGAGGCCTGTGGGACCAGGAATTATGTTTAATTGGAACAAAACAACCATTCCTGTTTCTATTTCATGTCTAACATGTATGGCATGTGTGCAGCAAGACATCTTCTCTTATGTTGCCCAACATACATTCCAATAAGGGCCATCAGGAGAGTGGTACTCTACTGCATCCTTTTTCATGCAATCCCAAAAGAAAACACCACCTTGCTTTTTCTCCTGTGATTTGTAGGAAACAAAGAAGGGAGCCTGCATTGTGTTCAGACAGATCCAGAGAGGATTCCACTGAGAAATGCAACAAGAAGTTGGCTCAGGCATGGTCAAGAGGTCCAACATAGGACAAACAAAATCACAACCCAGACATCTCGGGCATGATTGTGTACAGGCTCTGCCTAGGGCTGATGCTTTCCTAAGCCTTTCTGCTTACAGTTCCCAAGCCTCTTCCACCTTTTCCCACAGAAAATTTTTGAGAGAATTAATCCATGTGGGGCCTTCCTTTGGAGGTGTTGGTGAGATTCCCTTATAAGCCTTTTTCCACTTTGCATCCAGTAGCTAGAATGGGGCAGGAGCAATATGGAGACTGATCATTGTGATTTGAGCTCCAGAGACAGCAGAGGTGAGTATGACTTTTAAACCTATGATCCTAGAAAACACTGGTATATGACTCCAGTTCAGAAGGGAGTTGGAGCAAGGAAGGTGAGAGAGAAAGTCCAACTGGTAAGATGACCAACCTGGCTTTGCACCATGGCTGCTCCATGGCAATAGCGGGATCAGACATGTGATTGCAACACTGCTCTCTGGCCAGTCTCTTGTCTTCAAATATTCCCTCTGGAGCAAATCAACCTTTTGCCTACATGTTTTTGTGTTCATAGAGATGGACAGGTGAGGTTTCACCAGTAGGCGCTTCTTAGCAATCCTTTGGATGTTGCTGCTGCCTGAAGAGTTCATGAGAGTCCTTTATTTTTATCAGGATAGTTCACTAGGCAGCGACACGTTTGGAAGCAATTAAAAAATAATGGGCCAAACTCACCCCAGTATAACCCCACTGAAATAAGTCACTGAGCTTAGCCTAGGGAATTAGTTTTATTGCTTCAATGATAGTTTTGACCTCAAATGGTTTTTCCTTAGTCTGTTTTAGACTGGGAAAAACTGAGTTTAAGAGTATTTAATTGTTCTCTCTCTCATCTTTACATGCTGCTGACTCCACTTCCACAGGTATAAATGTGGTGCACAGCAAGCTTGCTGATCACTTCAGGCAGAATAAAAGGTTTGGAAATTTTTCTTAGGTGTGAAAGTGATATTTCCTATAACTGCTAGGAATAACTGTTGTTGCTATTTGTAATACTATTCAAAGGCTGCAGTTGGACTGGGGCTTCTTTGTATTTGTTACAATGTCAGAGTTGGGAACCCTTCTCTTCAGACACATATGGGAAAAGAGTAGATAGCAGTATACTGTGACAAATAGGTATGAGTCACACTAGCTACATGCTTCATAGAGCTCAAGCATTCTTTGGTTTTAATTAAGGTTATCATCAAGGAGAACATGTGCAGAAAAGGAGAAAAAAACCAGAAGAGCCAACACTGGTCTTTCTATGGCCAGCAGGCTATATTTGGCCAAGATCAGCACAAGTCTGAGCCTTAAGAGAGGAATTGAAGAAAGAGAAGTTTCATGCTTTTTTTTTAATAGGGACAATGGGGTAGCATAGACAAAGAAAGAAAACTTTTTAATGGAAAAGGAAGTATGTTGAAGACAATACTTATGTTCCCATAAAAGACCTCAGAGGGTGTTGCAAATGACCTTAATGGCGAGAATGTGCATAAAGAAAGGTTGCCTTTCCCTTCCAGCTATTTTTTCACTATTGTGATTTAAGGTCCAGAGACAGCAGAGGTTGAGTATCTTTCTGTGATCCTCGGAGTAGGAAAACTGTAGATCTGTGAAGAGGACTTTTTTTCTTACACATAGCCAATCAAATTGCCTGTTATGTCCCATTCACAGGCAGAAAGCCCAACAGGCACCAAGAACTTGGACTGATTTCAGATCCCAGTTCATGGTTAGAGAGCTTGAAGCTGAGTGTGGGCAAAGGTTGTTACACTTTGTCTTTCACTAATTCCAGCAGTGCAAGAGGAATCAATGTTCTCCCTTGAAACCTTTTAGATTAAGCCCAGCTGAATTCCCTGTATTGCTGATGTGATCACTTGCAGGATAGTGTTATCACTCAATGCAAACAAAATTAATTAGATTCGGACTAATGAAACTAACTCAGAAATGGAAGAATTAATCCAGTGGACATTCATCTCTTGTCTGAGCAGGTCAAGAGACTTGTCCAGTACCTTAGGCATCTCGTTTTTTGTTGTTCATAGAGATGAATAATTAAAAGCTACAGGGCATGAAGTCTACCACAGACTCTTGGCTACTGGGAACCAGCCAGTATGTGTGCTTTATTAAAATTGTGCTTAAATTATTGGTAGTGCTGCATTACCAGAAAGAACAAACTGATCTGCATCATACAGGGTCATTTGCTCCTTCCCACTCCTGCATACTAATTAATTCTGGCTGTAGTCATGCATTAGGGGAGGTGCTGGAGGCATACAGATGCTGTGATATATTCAAGTCATACATCAAAGGAGGTTACTGAACTATTAGCCTTGAAGAAAGGATCTCTGGCAAGATTATTAACATTCATGCTTCTTCGCCCTCTATTCCTTCTTTTGTTTGGATGTACACCAAGAGTTTCTTGTGTACACCTAGCTTTTCCTGTGTTGCTGTTTGTGCTGGCAATCTCACACACTTCTATAAGTTACAGAGGCAATAAACACAGTGCTTGCCTTGTGCAGTTCTGGGGGAGCTAATATTTCAGTGCATTAGTCCTACATGAGCTTTGCATTATGCTTACAGCATTCTCTCTCCAGAGTTATTTGCCTGTTAGGATCACCACAAAAAAAGTGTTTGCATTGCTAACACTTCAGAAGCGTATGCTTCATCTTCCCCATTATTTCCCATGTCTAATGTAATTTGCTGGTCTGAGTCTTACTGTTATTTGGAAGACTAGTTCTCATATATACTTCTTAAGTAGACAGTGCTGCAAAGCTGTAATGCTTCTGTTGGAGGGGAGGTGGGGGGAATGTTATTTTTTCCATTATTTATTTTCCTTGTACTTTGAGTATAATGTTTTATGTGGCTAGTCTAACCTAAGAAGATTAGGTTCTAGTTCCTCACATCTCTAAAATCTTTGAATTGGAGCAACTTAGACATGAATGAATTCAAGCTTGAGAGAAATACAGCAGAAGCCGAGAAGAGTATCTGAAAGAGAAAATATCAGTAGACAGTTTGAAGCGCCAGGGAAGTATCATACAGAGAGTATGATCAGCAAAGGTTTGAGGATGAGTCCATCTCTATGAACCAAGAACTGGAGAACAGTAAGGCTTCAAAGCCTGGGAACCCAGGAAACGGGGAGATCTAACGCACAACTCGATTGAACTGAAAAAGAATGACGACCAAGCAAAAATTTGAGACAGTGAAAATTGCACCAGCATGAGCTATGTCACATTCCGATTTAGCTTCTGGGAGTTAAAGGTTCTTTGTATCTTGAAACAAAGGGCTTAGCACAGTTAAAGTTGTATATCTGTACAATGATTGCTGTCTTACAAAACAGGAAAACACTCTTAGCTTGGAGTTCTGTTTGAAAATGGGGAAAGAATGGTAGGTACACACAAGATTCAAGAGAAAGATGTGGTATTCCCTGTAAACCCTTGCTTTGACTGAGAAAGCCTGTGAGAGTGCCAAGAAAGAAAACATAAATCTGGATGAGAGTGTCTCTTTACATTAGCATCCTGAGCATCCTCAAAACGTGAACTTAAGAAAGTACTGACTAGGAGGAATTTAGGAAGCCTTTTTTTGGAAAATGAATGTTCATTAACAAAAAATCAATGTCTTATGAAAAAAGACCAGCTCTGAACATTTCTCATTTTGACAAAATTCAGAAAAATATTTTGAAGATACCAAACTAGTGTATTTTGCCAGTGTTAAAGAGAAATGCCCTTTTCAGTATAAAAGGGCATTATATTGTATTTGCTGCTTTGAACATTTTGAGTGATGAAATACAATATTTGACATTTTTCGTCTCTGTTAGACTTGAGACTTTTCTTCAAAATCTCTCCTGACTCAGAGCTACACGACAGGAGTGAATGAAAAAGGAGTCACCCCTGGGACATCTCCAAACAATATTCAAATAATGAACCATGAATACATGTCAGTCAGAAGTTCTTGACTTTCCTTTTTTTATTAAACCATCATATAGGGAAGTGTTTCTTGATAATTTTCAATTAATAAAAGCTCTTAAGCTTTTAAAATAATCCATGGATTCTTAAACCCTTTACAAACTTCCACAGTCAACTGTGACAGCTTATGTGTGCAACTGTGCAAAAATTAGGTTATAGTCTGAATGTTTTTTCATTTATTTTCTCTTACAGAGTTTGCCTGCTGGCTTCTATGTATGAATATTGGAGGAAAGTAATGTCATTTTGGAAGAGGTGGGAATATAAAATTATTTTGTGGCCTAAATCTGATTGCTATTGGTCCATGAAAATACAAAAAATATAAGTAACATAAAAGTAGGAAGTTTGTCTGATGGTAGAAGGAGTAAAAATAGTAAAATCATAGAATCTGCAATAGAAAGTAGATATTACTAACAACTGAAATTCAAGAAATACTCAATTTTATTGAGTTTTCACAGCTGACCCATTCTTCCTTAAACTAAAAAGAAAGTGATTTCCCCCTCACTCCCCCATTAGTTTAATTTTGCCAAGAGGGCAAAAAAATCAAGCTTGTAGTTGAAGCCTAAAATTAAAAACAAAACCACCACAAAACAACTGCATTTTCTTTAAGCAGGATGAGGAAAGGGTAGGATAAAAGAAAGCCACTTTGATTATCAGTTTTGGGAATCCCTATTAATTCACAAGACATAGAATAACCTCAGAAAGTTTGGCCTAAACTGTTACAAGTTCATGACAATTTTGGGAAGGTTTTGAGCACTGAAATAAGGACTCAGATACTGTGAGATACATAGAAGCCTTTGGCACATCCTGGCACATCCTGAGTTTTTGATGTTATCTGGGTCCCTCTCCTCACTGAGGTGGAAAAAGGCAGGGTAAGCTTTTGAAGGTGACTGACACTGAACTGAATTCTGGGCTGTGAGTTTGGCACAGCACCTTGCCTGAAAACTATGGGTATTTATTTCTGCCTTGATCTTGCAGGCTAATTCAGGCAAAGAATGACCCCAAGCACTGGGATGTGAGCAGATCTGAGATTCCAGAGGATAGGAAGCAAGATGGATGTAACTATGCTTAGACCAAGAAAAGCAATAAAGATCTCACTCAGAGGAAAACAGACTTTTTAAGGCCTGTCTTCAGAGTGTTCACAGCTGGCATGAACTAAGCTAAATTCAACATTTACCTCAAAACCTGCAGACTTCAAGAATAACAACTGATCAACAGCAAAACTAGACTAATGCTAAATATTCTGACCAGTTTCTCATTTGCAGCTCAGGATTTAGTGGTGGTCTATTACACGTAATGCAAAGTCAGGTACAGCTGATGAGCACAGCACTGATCACGCTCAAAGTGGCAAGAACTCCTGCCTTCCTTTACTACTCAGCATCATACCATACATGAGCACTGCAAGGTAACCAAAAAGCTCTGGAACCTACTGGGAAGTTTTGTATCATATGATGGTTCAGGCACTTTGTATCTCCTTCAGGAATAACTTTTCCTGAGTATGCTTGACACTGTAAAGCCATACATTTTTATGGATCAAAAGATTACTCATATAATATACATATGTACACAAACATGCACACACTGACCCAGTACGAGTAAAGAGGGTTTGCAGTTGTAGAAATTTCAATACAAAACAGCAGCACAGATACATTAAAATGCTTTGTAGGGCCAGGAGAGAAACAGAAACTGGTATGCCTCTTGAAAAGCATGCAAAGCAAAGCCTGGAAGCAAGTATTTCTGTGTTTTTGGTTTGCTGTTTTTTTTTTTTTCTTCTTGCTCTTTGGAGCAAAGAAGCAAGCACTAAAGCTAACTATCTAAGAAAATAATAATTATGTTATGAAGCTCATTGAGTACTCTAACAGACTTCACAGTTTGCTAGTGAATAGTTACTTGGCCCAGGTGGGTTTGCAGTGATGCACTGAAAAAAATCCATGGTGCTTAGTGGCTCTTGTATACATCAACCTCTGGAAGCTGCAATGTTCCTGCTCAGGGCTGTAAAACAAAACATACTGACCAGACACAAGGCTTCAGACTAGAGCTGCAGACAGGAAAGGCCTGTTTTCTCTGGAATATCTGAATACAAATTGGCACTTTGGGGACATTTCCATGGGCTCAGCATTGTCTTTCTAACCACGACCATGCCCTATTTGAATTCAAACATATGCCTTCTCCAACAAAATGGTTTCCAGAACATGCCAGCCAGCTCCTTGAGGGGAATGACTGTTCCTGTAGCCCAGACAAGAGCGGGCACAGGCAGCACACAGCCCCACTCACAGCTGGCCCCATCTGACTTTCTGCACAGAGAAAGGCCACGGCTTGGAGATCACTTATCACCAGCACAAGGGATGGTGACCTACCAAGGCAGTAGGGGGTGACCCACTGCCTGCAGGCCAGGGAAAGGGCAAATGGGCCACAGTAACCCACATTGCTGCTGTTCTGTGGGAAGACTAGGCTGAACTGTGGTTTGATGGTGGCTGCAGCCATCCCTGAGCAAGATTGGTCACACTGAATGAAGCTGCAAACTGCTTTTAGAGCCAGCTGCCTTGCTCACCAATTGTGAGCTCATTGCAGCAGTCACGTAGGCACATCCATGTCTGTCAAGCAGAGAAGACTCTCGAGAGCCAGCAGGGCAGTTGAGGGCTGCTAGGGAATCCTGAATTACCCAGCTCTTGGAACAGATGAGGTTTCAGCTTTAGGGAAGTCAGCTTAGCAATTTTCACAAGCTCTGACTGCACCTGAAAAGGCATAAGGATCCTCTCTCTCTCCCAGAAGTGTTACTTGATGTCCTCAAACTGCAGATTCCCACCCTTGTGCTCCTTTGAGCTAAGGACTTACTCATGTGTTTAAAATAATACCCCTCCACCAAAGCAATATTTTCCTTTGCCCTATCAGTTCCAGCTGCAGATTCCCACCCAGTCCCTGTTTTGAGTTACACTTCAATAAATATACTTGCAATTGAAATCAGCTTTCCTTTTTGCCCTCCCTGTACTAAAGATTCCCACACTGACCCCTCCTTCAAGCCACAATTAATATATAATTTATGTCTGAAATAAAAATCACCTCCTCCTCCTCCTGCCTTACCCATTCCAGCTGCAGTTTTCCATTGCCATCCCTGCTTTGAGCCATGATTAATACATATGTTTAAAATAAAACAATAAAAAAGTAATCTCTGGCCCCTGCTCCACAGCTGCAGAGTCCCATTCCTATCTTATCCTCCATTTCCAGCCTGTGAGCTCTCCCAGTGCTACCTCCCAGTCAAAGAGGAAGCCTCCCCCTCACAGCAGCAATGGCCTCCAAGGCACCTCTTCATGGATCACTTCTTTCTCCTTCAAGGATCAAACCCCACAGCCACGAGTTAGAAGCCTTTCTTACATCACTGACACTTTCAGTAACAAAGGAAATCAAAATGCAGTAAGTTAACAGTCACTGAAACAGGGAGTTGCCAGTGAGGAGCACATCTGAATTTTTGTCTTCTCAACCTACTGGGTTTTCCTGTGCTGCCCAACGACAGCAGGTTAAGCCTGCTTCATCCCTTCAATTCTGCCTCAGCAATATTTTCCAACTGATTAAAGGGAGCCCGAGTGACTGCACAGCCTGGTGTGAGGTTTGGCCTTGATGGGTAGCCCATGGGACAGGTTCCAGCAGATGATTCTCCTTGTGGAGCTCACAGGGATAGGGATCCTGGGTAGCAATCAGCTCCTAACCCCTCGTCCATCTGCCTTGTATCCATTTATTTACACAAAAATCTCCATTGGAGGGGGATAGAGCGACACCATTGTGCATCTCAGCTAGCAGGAAAGAGTGAATTCTCCAGTACTGGGAGCTGTGTTTTCCCTTCCCCTCCTCTCTCCCTTTGGTGAGAGGGGAAGGACATCCACTGTCCAGCTCTCTCTCCAGCACTTGGGAGACTCCACGGGGTGACTGCCGGTGATCCACCAGCACCCCCTGCTGACTGACCCAAACAACTGCAGGCTCCACATCTCCAGTGGTTCAACAGCGCCTCCTGCTGACTGTGGTTATTATTGCCCCAAAGGGTGCAAAATTGAACTGTTTTTTTTCACGGGTTTATTCGTTTGTCTTGAAGGAAATTGTTTCTGGGAGTAGGATTGTTGTTTGGGTGTTTTACTTGTGTTCTTTCATTGTTTCTGCCAATACATAGATACCTTTTAATAAAGGGCTAATAATTCCTACCTTGCTATAATTTCATTGTCCATTTCCCCACACTGTTCCTCAATCAGAATCTCTTAATTTTGGATTTATAATTGCTTAGAGGGAGGAGTTTTGGGTCTTCCTCATAATTTCTTCCCAGCAAAACACTTGTGTCTCATTTAAACTGAGACAAACCCTCACACTCCTTGCATCTTCAGATTTTTCTCTACTTTCTTCAGCAGCCATGAAAAACCTTTCTGTGTGGGAATGGAGAGGGGAGAGAGAGAACAGAAAGGACCAGGAAGGGCCTGTGGTGGATTTCCAGTGCCTCAGTCACAGAGTGGAGATCAGATATCCTGGATGCCAGAGTGCTGCCTAGTCAGCACTTCAGTGCCTCCCCACACCTCTGGTATGGTCAGTGTGTCCGTGCGTGCTGACATGAGGCTGACAGAAGAGCTTTGTTCTGGACTGGGGTTGGGGGATTCCAGCACGGGGAGTCTCGCTGCTGTTCTCGCTTCTGCTCCTCTGAGGGACTTGTGCAGAAAGGGCAGGATGTGGGGGGCTCCCATCCTGACCCTAGTTGCACCTGGGGCAGCCTGCTCTCATCACTTGTTTTAGTGCTTTTTATTACAGATACTTGACTAATTTATTTCTGATGTATTAAATAGTTTTCAGATGGTACAGTTAGCAGAAGCAACATCTTGGTATTTGAAAGCAAATGTCTTCCCAAGAGATGAAGCCATGTGAGTCGGCACATGGACCATCAGCTAGGTGACCTGGTCCTCTCTTGCACATGATGTTTAATCCTACATTCTCTTTACCTCAGTTTTTCTCAGAAAATCATCAGGGAAGAGTTTATCCCCTTTTTTATATTTGCACTAGGGCTAGTACATTAAGACCTGAGTGCAAGTTGGTACTTAGAAGTATTGCTATGAGATGCAAAATAGCAATTGTTCAAAATTACAGGAATTTGGGATTCAGTTTGGTTTGCTCATTAAAACAAATATCTAAAATCTAAATTCAAAATCCATATGTTAATTGGCTTCTCTGCCAAGGAAAGTACTTTTTCTTATATAAGTAAACCTTGAGATGAAAACACTAGTAGAAGGTATATGGCAGCAGATTCTGCTTCAGATACATTTCTCACTTCATCTCCTAGGAACAGGGATCAGGTTTTCTTATAGCTAAATCTAGAAAAATATCCTCTATTCCACCTGTCTCAGTGGAAGTTGGAGCCCCTTACAGGCATGGGGGAGTGCCAACAGTCCTGCCCTGCAAGCACATAAGACTCACTTTTCTCCATGAAACCAAAGAGGGGAAGAATAGCAAGGAAGGAAGCACTAGTGCTGCGAGCGTTGGTTGGGAACCCAGGAGATGCACTTTTTTTTTTTCTTAACTCATTAGCAAAGGCCTTTGAGATCTACTTATGGAAAGTCCTGCAGAAAACCTTGGCGTTGTTAATTAAAGCTTTCATATCTTTCTTACTTCATAGGAGATGAAATGCTGTCAGTGTTTGCTGTCCCGATAGCTGTAAAGATGACGGGCCATGACCTTAGTCCTGTTCACATTGCTACCTGCCCTGCTTATCAGCCATGCTCCTCATGTCATTTCATTTCCTTATTCTGGGTTGAAAAGTTTCTGTGGCACTTGTTTTAAGTAGTGGCAGTTGCCTGAGAGCAGCAATGACAAAGGACTGCCCGAGATGTGCAGACCTGGTGAACCAGATCCGCGCATTACACAGCACAGCCCTCTCCAGTTGCTCAGCTGCTCACATCCTGTCTCGTTTGCCAAGCAAAGCTGTTGCAGCTCCTGTTCCAGATGCTGGGCACAACTATCCTACAGGACCTGAGCTCTGCATGTCTGATGGGGTATCACCAAGGGGCAGGAGAGAAGTTATGGCCCTGCACTGCTGGGTCCACTCTAGCAGGGTCTCACCGACAGGTACATTTCCCACCTGCTCCCAGGAAAATTTGTGTTGAAATTTTGCTTGGACAGAAGTGATGTAGATGGATTCAGTCACATTGGCGTGCTGAGGACTGAGCAAACTCCACTGGTTTCTACCTTGGCAGAAGGTATGTTAATAATGGGAAGTGTCTGGGGCACAGGCAGCCCATAAAGCTCTGAGGACTGAGAAATCAGCTGTGGGTCATACTGAGCGTAGCTACTGCAGAGAGTTCAGTCAAGATGTGCTCAACAAGAACGGTCACTTACCTTAAATATTTAAATTTTTATTGTGTCTGAAATGAGGGGGGAAAACCACAAAATGAAGTTAGGATTTAATAGCTGATTTGTAGCTTTTGAAGCATTTACAAACACTTTGCGGATGATGGATAGTTCTACAAATATGACTTTCCCAAGAAAATCAGTCCATTTTGTAAGTGTAATGAATCATGATATACAGTAGTCCAAACACTGCTTGCCAGCCAGCTACCTTAAGACAAGATGCTAAGGGAATATTTTTCTTGATTAGATAATATGCTGGTTGAAATTCCTTCAGCTTTGCTGAAACAGAAGTTAGCAATTTCAGACATATCAGATGATGCATCAATTTTCTGTAAACAGAAGACTGTGCAACCCACTTTATTGAAAAGGCCTTTATACTGCGCTAGATTTAATCTCTCAATTTGAGAAGCAGCCCCATGAAATAAGATGTTTGCATGCAAAATCTCCCAGATTTCCAATGGAAATATAAAACAAAGAAGAGCATGTTCCCTTGGGGACTGCACCTATCTTGGATTAGATTTTCTCTGATGTTTTTGCATCATATTACCAATGGCTTCAGGGAAGTGAAACAGCAGTTTTCTTTCTTGAGAACAAAGGCTCACAAAGTTAAAAAAAATGTTAATATATTTAAAGTACTTTTGGCCACTGTTCTTTTTATTACTCTGAGAATTCTGGAGAAAAAAGGTATCTTATTGTATTATTTTATCATCTATGTTAATGAAATTTGCATTTAAGGCCACAGAGTGAGAATTCTGTAAAGGAAAATGATTTCTAAATGAGAGCTTTCTGTTTCTCATGGACATAGATGTTTTAACTATTAGTACTGCTCTGATAATAAAGAGCCAGCTCTAAACCACTGGAATCATTAAAAACATTTTCTTTTTCCCCTCCTTTTTAAAAATTCTGTGAATTTTGGAAAGGATCCACTGGCCACACATGCAATGTATGTAAGCTCTGTAGAAAGTTTTGGAGACCCAAGAGCAGAATTGTATTCTCCCACCCTAGACTTCAGTTCTGACATCTTCCCCTATTTGCATGAGTTTTCCCATTGTTAGCTTTATTTGATAAATATATTTTAAATCAATTGTAGTAGCTCTCAGAGCAGTAAGTTTTGCTCATATGGTTTGTCCCACTGAACTGCAATAGGGTCAGTATCATAGGAGGGAGCCCCATCAAGCACTTTTGTTCTGCACCTGTATAGATCTCCAAGGGAAGCACTTTGCTTTTGCTTTGTTTAACCAATGTAGCAGATAGTTGTTATTATATATAAATTAATTAATAATTTAAAAATTTTCATCTACTGATAAATAATTTAAGAATGTGGGTTTTGTCTTCCCTGTTTGGACAATGTGAATTAATAAAGCCCTTCGCAAAGACGTAATTATTTTTTTACATTTCAGGTAGAAAGACTCACTTTTGTGTTTAAAGCACTCAGTGTTGGCCTGAGCATGCTTCAATCCTATGAAGTGTCATAATGCTTTCTTGTAATGTTTTAAATGTTATAATGAGAAATGCTTAAAAAAGTTGTTTTTAACAGATCATTCCTTTCACTCAGTAAGAGATTAGCAAGAGGTGTTATAATTTAAAAACAGATTAAATAAAAAACATGAGAGTAGATCATCTGGGAATTTATATTCAGCCTTTTTAGAATATTCAGTGAAACAGAGAACATGCAATGATTTGGAAGAGTATCGAAAGGAAAATCAGCACAGAAACACCTTTTCTGTAGGAAGCTCATTTGATTGTTGAACTGATGGCCTCTGAATGGTAAGAAAGCAAAGCAATGAGCAATTTGTTTTGTTTTGCTTTGTTTTCTTTTTGCAGGGAAGTGAGGGGAGAGAATTGGTCATTGCTATGCTTGGCAAGAGTTTCTGGATTTCTGATTAAGGATATTTAAGTAAAGACAAGAGTTTGGGAAGCGTGTGCCTACAATTCAGTTGATTATAAACAGACAGCTAATTCTTAGATCTGAGTAGCACCTGGATTGGCATGATGGAAGGTAATTGCTGAGGATACAGCTACATGTTTACTTCTCTTTAAATTTTACGTATCTGCTGTTAACAGTCACCAAGACTGCTCTTGAAGCACGTTAGTACAACCATTTCCACTCCCAGTTCACAGACTAACTGAGAAAGCAGTAGAGCAGTATAAGAAAAATTATGTACAGCCACTCAGCAAGACAAAGAAAAAAAAAGAAGGGTCGGGGGAAAGAAGAAACCAAGCCAAAATGCCATGGGTAGTGCAGCAACAGCTGTACTTATATTGCCTGAATGTTGAGAAGATTTAAGTTTCACAAGGTCAAGGAATACAATCGAACCTACTACAGAAAGTAAACAACAGAATATTACTGATTAGCACTTCCTCTGCTTGTGTTGCTGGGAAAAAAACCCAACCAAAACCAAAATAAAAAGCACAACAGCTTCTTAGACCTCTGGACAGGGAGAGAATTGCCAGCAGTATGTGTCAATAAAGAACTCAGACAGCCTTCTCGTAAGTTGCTCAACTAGTCATCTGCAACCCGTGTAGACAATTATTTGAGTACAACTTCTGTTGTTGTAAAGTGAATCAAGGAAGAAGCAGAATTAAATTTCACATCTGACATATAAAAGGCAACACCACTAGTACTGAGTGCAAAGGCACTAAAAATACTTGTACAAAACAAGTCATAAATGTACCCATCCTATTGCTGTGCAGGCATTCCTAGGTTTATATCCAGTAAGTTCCTGCAATGAGCCTGTAATAAAGATCTTTGTGGTGTGTTCCCCAATGGTTAACATGAAACTCTACCTGTTCCATATAAAATCCTTTTGAAGAACATCTAAAGTTCAATTTAAGAGCAGCACAGCTCTGCTCTGCATTAGTTGCCCTTCAATTTCTCATAAATACCTTCATGTTTCAATGTCCATACATAAAAATCCTGTGGATGGCTGCAAAATCTGTGTATATAAGTATACATATCTAATAAATATGTGATAAAAGGATACATATTTATTATAACAAACTTGCTTGTAATACACCACTGCTACTGTATCTAATGTGATAATCAAAAAACTATAGAGAAAGAACTAGAGTCTTAATTTTGCCATTGCTAACATTCAGACACTGTGAGGAGTTCACTTCAGTTGGCCTGGGGCCTCAGTCTTGAACCACTGGTCCTTACTCCCTTCATAGTCCATGGAATAAAACACATACTTGTAGTACATCCTTCACCTCTTCCTAAGGTGGACACCCTACATAGACTTGATGAATCGCTCCTTGGATGTGCCTGCCTCTCTCTAAATTATCTGCAAAGTCCAGACAACGACACCAGATATGCTACCAGCTTAAGTAGTCAAGGTAAGCAGCTATGCAAGATGTGACAATGTCTGCACTCAGATCATATAGGTGAAGGGCTAAACTTCTACAGAAGAAAATAAAACAACCCAGAAATAGGCACTAATTATTCAAATAGCATAAAGTTGCCAAGTCCTCCTAAAGCTCACTGTCCCAAATTAGCAGATACCTTTGATTGACTGTTCATTCTTATCCCAGTCCTCCTTTCCTCATCTGTAAAATGGAGATAACCACTGCATGGAGTACCATGGAGTACCACTTCATCTCATATTTCAGATATCAGTTTCAACATTTGTGAAATGTTCACCCAACTCTTGGTCTCACAAGTGAGCCTACATGGAAATTAACAATTCTGCACTCACTGATGATATGTACTAAATAAGGCCTGGGGCCTCTGTCACCTGGGGGAATAAAAATAAATAATGAATGGTAAAGCATCACAGAGGAATGAGACTAACAGAAGATTAGAATAACAGACTGGCAAACTGACCTCTTAAATTCCAGTACTAAACATAGTGCAGTGCACTCAATATCACATATTTGTTCATATACACATTGACATACATTTCATGCCTACTTCTATGCTATGTCATAGCTTTTAGCATACAAATCAAGTAGAAGAACTTGAGAGGAATTATATCTAAGATACACTGAACACCAGTGTACAAGTAAATACAGGAACAAAAGCTCTGTTTATATAACCACACCCTCTTCTGATTTTTAAAAAAGCCAGCTGATCACTACCATGAACAAAATACCACCAATATTCATCCCTCTGAACACAGGGTGGAGAGAGGTCACCAGAACCAGTCTTCTTATTGGGTTTCAGGTTTTCAGAAGTGCAATGGGGACATACTACTGGTTATGGGGTATTTACTTACAGCACCCAGAACATTCCTGAGCTGTAGGACACAGTAAATACATATATGGAAGCAGCACAGCTTTCTGCCTTAGAATTGGAAAAACACAGAAAGTGAGAGAAAAAATCCAGACTGATATGATCAAAATATTCATACACACTGGTATGAACTCCCCTTTCACCCTGAGTTATCTTTTCTTAGGTTCAAACTTTGGATAAAGTAAATTTGCATGCTAAACTCCGTGCATTCTTATCTTAGGACCATTGGAATGAAGAGGTTTTACCGTAACTGAATTTTCATCTCTGCTGTGAGAAGTGTGAATTTCACTTCAACACTCAACATGACCCTCTGAGGCACAGTGCAGTGCATAACATCAGGCATCCTCTCTAGGCTTTCTGCAGCTCTCCCTGTGCTGCTTTTTCCTTTGAGTCATATACTATAAGATAAAAATGAATGAAACATTAATAGAGCACACAGCTAAGTTGAAGGGACGCAAATGTATGAGATCATGCAGGATTTTTGAATGGATGGCTGAAAGAGAATTCTTTTCAAGCAGCTGGTTGCTATGATAAAAAGCAAGTTCTCCACGTCCATTTGGCGTGGATATGATCTCAGGTGGTTTAATCATCTCTCAAATGTAATTAGCTTAGAAAACATGTACACTCAAATCTGGAGGTTTTGGAACCACGGCATGGATTTCTGGTGAAGAATGACTGGAAAATGCAGAGGGAATATCACATTTCTTATCTGGTGATGTGGAGTTGTGCAAGGAGAGAGCACTGCTGCAAGGCAGTGTGGGACACGAGTACCTGTGAGCACCCTGCTAACTCTCAGGATGTGCTCTTTTTAGGGACAGCTTTTGGACCCTCTCACTCACATCTCTTTATCCACACATCTTGTATTTCTAACTCACAACTTTTCCAAAGTCAACTAAAACCAAAAATCACAGTGGTATTAACAGGACTTGACTCGGACGATAATACAGAACAAAATCCAGAGGTAGATTTCCAGAGGTGGACCTCTGGGTTTGGCCAGCCAACTCCCATTGCCTTCATTAGGACTTCATCGTAAAAGAGCAACAGTGTTTTGCAAGGCTGAGCACTTTGTAAGGCAAGGTCCTCCAGTTTATACATCAAAACATAGAAGGTGCTAACACTGCTGTTTCCATTGGGCTGGAAGCTGTGCTTGGCTAGATGATGATAGCTGCCTACACATATGTGGTAGGAGAAAACATACCGCTGAACTTCCTTCAGCAGCTGTTCATCTCCTCCAAGGTCCCAGCAGAAAAGTGCTACAGAAGATACCCTGTCCATCCTCCATTTAGGACTAAATTGTTCTAGGATATTAGAAGAGCCTTGGAGACAAGAAAGCTGTGATATTAACATCACAACCTTGCATGAGTAACATTTGTTAAGGTGACTGGGTTCTTATCACTGAAATTCAAATGCTGATGGATGCAATCACCTATACAAAAGGATTTTTCAAATTAAAAGTCCCGTAGAATTCACAGAAAGAACTTTTGGTCATCTTTAAAAAACACACAGAAGTAACACGCTAAGGTTTTTTCTGTGAGTTTTTCCTCTAAGACTCATGCTCGAAAGCAATGTAAAACTCGAGTGTTGCATTATGCAACAAAGGTTCTCACAGACAATGTTCTGACAGGTGTTTCCCACTTGAAAAGAATGATAATTTTCCATACCTTAGGATATGCGTACTTTATATAAATGTCAAATAACCACTCAGCCTTGCCATAATTGGGCTTTCTCTACATTAGAAAAAACCCATATGTCGCTTTGTAGTCACCTCTAGTAGTGTGACTTGCAGAGAAGGGAGATAATTTAGGCAAATGCAAAATGTAAGCATACTTGCACTTTAAAGAAATGCAGTTTTCAGCTGCATAAACTGAAATCATCTATGATGACCAGATTTTTTTGCATCTGGAAAAAGATTAATTCTCTGACATCGAACCCTGAATTTCTGTTTTGTTGAACTTACAACTGTTTAAAGATTCTTTCTAGTATAAACTTGAGATTGGCATATGAGTACTGAGGATTACTGTGTAAAGAACCAGCTGGAGCAAGCCTCTGAATGTATTGTGTCATTGACTCACACAGGAAGAAAAGGAGAACTGGTAAAGTACTTCATTCATTTACAAAATATGAGCTAAATTCTTCTCTCTACCAGTGAGCAGCCCTGAGTTCAACAGTCATTATACAATCACACAGGTATAACTGAAAGGAGAACTTTGTCACTTGTAGAAACAATAAACCTAGAAAGATTCAATTTGATTTATAATTTCTTAGCAAGATACTTGTATAAATAAAACACTGGGTGTTTTTATAACTGCAGATCTTATTGCCAGTGACTACAAAGAACAAAAAAAAAAGTGGAAACAAGAAAAAGAGTAGAGTCTGTCTATAAAAAATGTGAATAAAGGTAGCTGCTTTCCCTTTTAAATACTTTCTGGGTTTGTGTCGTAGTCTTTTAACACAATCCACTTGATTAGACAGAAAAAATATTGTAGGAAACCTATCAACAAAGGATCAAAGCAGTAAACAAAAAAGCATTTCTGTCCTCTGTCCTATCCAGAGTCATACGATCCACAGGTATAAAACAACATAATTCCATTGAGATAAAACAATCTGGATGAGTTTCTTTTAAATGAGAAATGCTGTGAAAAATGATACAAGCAGCAGCAATAAAGTTCATTACAGTGGTGATTTTTAGATCCCTAACACAGAGTCCAGTTTGTGATCAATGAATCGGTTTAAACAGCATGTGACTAGGCTAAGGTTTTCTTGGTCAGTATATAAACCCACTGGAAACCATAGTACTTACTATGTACTGACATGAAATATCAAGAATTACTGAAGGCACAATCCAGCAAGAAAAAAAATAAATCCGTTCTTGTTTTCTCTCTTTTTCAATATAAGGTTTGATAGGCTCCTTTAAAGGGTGCAACTGCCCGAGAGTGCCACTCATACGAACCTGTTGTTACGTCTGGCACCATTCAACTGCTAGTGGCAGTTATTATTCTCTGCATTATCCCAAAGAGAAGTTTTAAGGTATGGAGTAGCTCATTTGCTGATTCCCCTCACATTAAAACAGTCTTCTTAGATGTTGTTCTTGTGTGACAGTCTTGTTCACTCAAAAGAGGTTCTGAGGGTATACCCATATATGCATGCTCATGCACACCCTACACACAGTGCTACATATGCATATGTGTGTGCAAACATACACCCACAGACACACAAGAAAACCTCTACAGGTATTTATACCAGCTCTGTGTCAGAGTCTCATGAAGGAGAAATGCATACTGCATTAAAAAAAAATCGCATTATTTTCCACAGTGACAGTTGCATGGCCTTTCCAGGTTAAAGGTGATGCCACAGATGCCACAGACTACCTGGCATGGCAAAAATTTGGGCATTCCTTCATACCAAAAAGAAAATATTTCAGGAAATGCAGAGAAAGGCAGAAGCACGGTCACAGCATACTTTGTTGTCCGTTCAGTTCTTATTTAGGTATTTTAAATCTGATATTAATTTTTCAGTTCTTTCAGATATTTTACTTCTCAGTTCACTAGCCAAAATTAACATGCTTGTGAGCCAATACTCCAACCATTCCCATGCCTACAGCAAACATCACCTCATCCAGATGTTCTCTGCCAAGAACAGGCATAATATGTGTGGAATAGGGATACATGTTGTATTTACCTTAATTTAATAATTAGTCTTCTGGATGACAGTGACCACATCTCAAACATTAATAGCCTCTGTTGTGTGATCACCAGTATCAATCATAGCTGTTCCATAATGAATCTCATAAAAATATTCAATCAGTGATGGAGAGGGCCTTTGAGATCCACAGAATGAGTTTCAGATGTTTGCAAAGTACTCTGAGGTAGGCTGCAGCTCACACAAGGGAAACTCTACCAGGTGTTTGCAGTTTCATGCCTGCTGCATAAGTAATGTAACCCATAAAAAGGATTTTTTTCCCTCCCTCGGAGCAACTCAGCCAGGGGAAGTAGAACAAATAAGAAGATAAAGAAGCACTTTTGGAAATGGAAATTTTGACCAATAGGGGTGAAATTCACTTTAGTGTTATAGCATTGGATAGGGAAAGGTTAAAAGATGCTTCAGGGCTTTTTTGTGGTTTGGTTTTTTTTTTTTTTTTTTGGAGGGAGAGGAAAGACTTGAGGTGTTTTAGATGTAGAAGAATACATGAATATTGTCTGAATGCTGAAAAACATAACGCATCCAACTTCGTGACAGAAAAATTCAGTCTTTTCACAAGTTTTGTGGACTATTTTCTCTCTTGTCTTGCAGACAATATCTTACGTAAATAAACACATCTAAACTTTTCTCAAACTATGCAACATATTACTTCTCCTTTAAAGGATTCCTGTTGATGAAATGCAGTATATGAAACCCTATATACTTGAGCTAAAGCACTGGAGCAACTGTTTCAGGTTTGAAGACAACAATGAAGGTATGTGTAGGGTCCTCTATACTACTATACAGAAGGCATAGTTGGGCAAGGAAAGTTTCATACTTGGTTTCAACAATGTTTCCTTCCAACAACTGGGACTATGTCCACTGAAAGGAAGCCATGATGCAGCTCTATGCCCTGATCTCATGTTGCAGATTGCTTTTAGGCCATACACCATCATAATTTTCCTTTAAATAAATTTTCTTTTTTGTAAATGCTAGTTTTTCTGACAATTCTGTGTCTTGCACAAGGAATTTTACCTCTTTGCCTCAGTATATTTGTATTAGTGTAAGTTTAGGATCCATTCAATCTGTGCTTAGAGACATGACAACCACTACAACCGACGTAGCAGTTGTCTCATCCCTTGTATCTGCAAAATGAGTCCATTACACAGCAGCTTTTTCTCATGTGAAACCTGCTTACGAATACTTGTCCCATTACTCACAACAGGAAAAACCCCAGAACCAGCAAAAACCAAAAGGGCCAAACCCTGAGAGAGAATTCTCATGAGAGAAAACTGTCTTGTTAAAATTTCCATTGGCAAACAACACACCTCAGGAACAGCTTTCTGCAGTAAGTGAAGTTATATATTTCCAGAGACAGGTGAGGATGTAAAATTGGAACAGATTAAGTGGGGGGAGGGAAAAGTTATCCAACTTTTTTTCAGCTCCAAAAGTACTGCTCGGCACTGGACAGCTCTGTGGCATACAAATGTGCACACCCCAAGCTAAATTCAGAGCCTTCAGCAGTTGCCACAGTGGAGTACAGTTGGGGCATCAGTCGGACACGCTCCTTTGATTCCCTGCCCAGTTCCAGGGTAGCCTTGAGCAGTCTGAGGCCAAGGGACAGCCTTAATTTGTGGCAGCTGGACACAGTCATTGAGGCACCATATGGCAGCTGGGAGATGCCAACTCAGCCTTCCCCTGCCCTGGGATACCCTTTATAGTGGT
Source organism: Lophotriccus pileatus (assembly GCA_035583135.1). NCBI lineage: Eukaryota > Metazoa > Chordata > Aves > Passeriformes > Tyrannidae > Lophotriccus > Lophotriccus pileatus. The sequence continues at coordinate 51,446,775 of JAWWES010000081.1, forward strand.
AGGAGGGAAGTTCCAGCCCCACCGGGATTCCTCCTGAGCCCTGTGTAGCTTCAGCCCTGGATCTTGCAAGGTGTCTTAAGGGGACTGCAAAGAGTTTAATGCTAATCTGTCCCCAAACATATGTCCAGGCACATCTTCTAATATCCAGAGACATATTTCTCCACTGGAGAAATCTCCTATGGAGTTAAATGCTCTTACAAATCACACGAGTAATGTGACCTTTGCACCGAGCCCACAGTTTCTGCATCACTCTGGTAGCAGCCACTAGGACACCATCCCATAGTGTGTCTTGGGTGACAGCAGCTCCCAGGGGTCAGGGATTGGACAAAGCACCACAGATTTGGGAACTAAATGCTGCAAAGGCATCTGGTTTCAATAAAAGTAGAAACTGGGCCAAGTTTTGTCTGCAGAAGTTTCTTACAGGTACAGCACTGATGTCTTATCTCAGCAGCATCTTAGCTTTTTCATACCTTTGCATTAAAAGTCAAACAATATTTATGTGCACAGTTACAGCTCATGTGGCAATCTTCTTAAAAGACATTAATGTAATGTTTTCATAATTGAGCCAGTAAGAATACCAAAATTATAAACTACAGGGAACAATAAATCACAATATGGCACTCTGAACATCCTTTAGGATCTTTTGTTTGTATTGCAGAGCTGTTGGGGTTTTTTTGTTTGGTTTGGTCTGGTTTTTTTTTTTTAAATCTGTACGCGACCTAAGAAAACAGCAGTAAAAGAAAGAGGAGAAATGTCTGCCCAAATCTCACATGTGAAAACAGGTTTTTCTATCTAGTTTAGTCTAAAAAAACAAGATAGTCTACCTTCCCAAAAGGGCCAGACATAAAAACAATTTTACTTGTGGTTTCAGACATATTCAGCAACATTCTGGATTACTTTTAACCATTAGGTAATGCAAGACCTTCCCCGGCTCTTCGTTCGCGAAGACGGGCCATTATTATTAATGCAAGATTCAAAACCTATTACCCTTTTCATAAACCCAATTCATAAACCTTCAACTGAACAGTGCATTCATGTATTTCATGGATGCATAACCCAAGAAACAAAAGTTTAATAAATCCTTGTATTCAGTGACTGGATCAGAACATGTGTCTTCCCTTTAGGAGGCTGGGAAGTAGATGCTCAGACTGAACACAAAACTCAACTGCTATTTTCACCCATTCCTTGACTTCCTCCACAAAATTTGGCTAGTGAGCATGATGATAAGCCATTTTAAAAATCGTTCAGCTCACTCCTTTTTCGGGTTCACTAGTGTTTGAAATCTTTTCTTTTTTTTTTTTTTTTTTTTTAATAAATGAGAAAACTATACCGGTTTAAAAGTGCTTGTCCTCTGCTACCCACAGACTTTGTGAAGTGAAAAAACCACTATGAGATATCAGAGAACCAGTGCAACTTGAAGACAAAGGGAGAAACATCTTAGCTCATCAGGTTTACACTTGCACTTTTGGCCTCACAGAGAAATCATTAGGGCTTCTTGAAGGCTGGGAAAGTTTCCTTGTTAGATTCAGGATCTTCTTTCTGGTACAAACCAGAAAACTTTTGCTTTTACAGAGCCTTGCACTCATTTTTGATATGGTGTGTGCCAAAAGTGAAATAGAAAATATATTTGGTGCCAAAGATATTATGCCACTGAAAAGAAGATAAATCCTTGACTGTCAGTCAGTCTGTATCTTGTGGTCTGAAGTTACAAGGGCAGCTCCTAAACCTGTAGCTACAGTGACACGAAACTTGAGGTATTGATCAGCCACATGAATTAACCCTTGTTTCACTCCCCTCTTCCAGAAGTTTTAGAGTTCTACAACCACAAACCCACCAGTTAAGCATGGGGATATTACGATCCCCTCTGTCTTCCTACCTCTCCCCAAGTGAACAGGGAAAGGCTGTGACCATCCAGCATTAGGAAAGAGGAGGTGGGATCAGGGAAAAAAGTTCTGGTAGCAAAACAATGTGGAGCAAGGATGGGCTTGCCTCTGTAGTACAATGAGAGACTTACCATATATTACTTAATGAGCTTTTGTTGACAGATTAGTTTGGTGCTGTTGAACCTCAGGCACTCTCTGCCTCTCTATGTCTCCCATGCTTTTTACTGTATTCCTTCTCAAGATTTTGTTTTTGAGGGATGAGGGGAAGGTGAGGCAGAGGCGCAGGAGGAAGGCATTCTGCAACATCTACCCTTTGTTCACAGGAATGTCATCAGAAGAGGATTTGGGTGCAGAAAGCTGAGGATCTGGCAGGAGTGAGGTGCAGCAACCGATCATGCAACAGGGTACAGCTGGATCATAACAGAAAAGTCACCTGGAAGAATATAAGCCATGCCAAGGTCAGATGCTGCTGTGATTTGTATCAGTGCAAAGATGTAATGTCAAACAAACAGCAGTATTTTGAATTTATAGTGATGGACCTTAAATCAGGATGAGACCCACAGGTCTGAAAAGGGTGAAAAAAGGAAAAATATGCAGAGAGCAGTATGTGAAGGCAGAATGGAGAGACAACGAGATAGTGAGAGAATATACTGCACTAGGATAGTGTGTCAGCAACTTTGGAATTACAAAAGTGGAAATGGTTAAATTAAATTGCATTTTAGTGCTCTTTCTGGTATGCTTGAGTATCATGAATATTATAATCAAGAGATTGATAATTTTGATATCTTAGCAGAACTGAAGTACACAGTCCTCAAAAAGTGTTAGATTGTATCAGCGTGGAAATCCCAGTAACTGGAAATTTACCCGATCTCCAGACAGATCCTTAACTGCTTCTGTGGCAGTGCTCCCTTCTTCAAGATTATGTTTTGTTATTCAATTTTTAAAAAATATCTCTGCTAATAATTAACAAAGATTTGTATCTGAGAAAACAATCTCATTTGCCTGTTAGGTAGGAGGTGATCAAAACTTTGCACAGTGACTGTCCCAAGGGACAAAGGGTAGCAGCTCTACCACTCCACAGTGTCTCATCAAGCTAATTCACAGTGTCACAGGCAGCAGAAATCCACAGGTGCTACATACAATCTCCACTATGAGCTTTATGAGCGAGCCTGTCCTCAATAGATTTTCCTGAACCATCTTGCTGGGGAAGGGAGTTTGTAAACATGGTATTCGGAATGACTGCTATTCAGCCAAACCAAGCAATTAATAAAACAGCCTACTCACTGATCAGAATGACTGAAAGCAAAGATAACCACTGGGATCCCTCTGTGTCCTCTGCTGGAGAACTTACTAGTGTTTCAGAGGTGTATTTCTTATTGTTCTTGTGAAGGGTAGCAGGTATGACAAGATTTTCAGAACTTCATCCATAAGTGCTAATAATTATATTGCTACTGAGAGAGGATATAGTGAGGGGGGGTAAAAAAAGCCAAGTCCTCAAAATAGACATTTTTTCCAAGCCCCAAGTGGCAGCTCAGCTTTCCCTTTAATAAGCATTCTGAGTTGAATTGCCAATGCTGCAGTTGCAAATTTCTGCCAAATTTCTCCAGCAAATTTTACTCAGTTTTTAGTCCACCAAAATCATATTCACCTCAGTTGGAGTTTTATTGGCACTGGAAGTGAATGAAAAACCTGAGCAAGGACTTTGGAATGTGGCTGAGATATTATATGTCTTTGCATGTGTGTTTATTCATTTTTAAACATTATAATTTATACCCTCTGGAAGCAAGAGAAAAGAAAAAAAAAAGCGGGGATGTACTATAGGTTAGTTTAACAAAACAACAATGATTTGCATTGCTGCTGACAACTATCTTGACTCTCCAGCACTGAGAAGTGCCAGATGGCGAATTTGGAACAGTTAGCAGCAGAAAATGTGAGCATCCCAGGTTCAGGGAGTCTCTGAAAGGAGGATTTGGAAACTGGAACTCCACATAAGGATATGATCCAGAAGCAGAGCTCAATTTTATTGAAGAGATGGCTGCAGGTAGTGTGCAGTGCATTAAAAGTTCTTTAAGGTCTCTGTTCTATTGTTTGTCTCCATTCAGCTGCTGAAAAGAAGAAAGAAAAATCTCTTCTGAATGTACATATATAGGAGATTTTGAAGAAGAGACTGACAGTGCAGAAGTCAGCTTAATAAATAGGTACATATTTCATTGCAAGCAGGACCCTAGAGCAGAGTTCCAATTCAATGTTTTTAGGAAAGACTCAGTGAGCATACTGATAATATATGCTACCAAAACAAGCATTTTCCACTGACTGATGCTACCTGGTGGGATTTCTTACCTACATATTTTAGTGGGAAGGAGTGGCCACATATCTGGCCAGCCAGAGTGGGGCTAGAGTGACCAGTTGGGACAGCTATGTCAGGGAGGCAACATGCAAGCCTCGTCTGAGAGTCAGATGCTTGTTTCTTTCTCTTTTCTTGGCAGATTCAGCACTGATAGAAGGCAAAAGCAGTGGTGTATTCCTGTCCCAAAATGTTACATATCTGGGAGCCCCCTGTTCCCTCTAACAACACTGAAAGGCAGATATATGAACTGCACGAGTTACGTCATCTGAAGGTGCATGTCTAAGATGCACTGGGTAAATCCCACCTTTTAAGGTACATATTTTTCTTGACTACACTGAATGCCAGAACATTTAGGCCTTTAGGTGAGACTTGAGGGCCTAAAACAGACAGATCCCATCATCATCGGCACCCCAGGGTGTCCCACCTGACCTCTTACCTCCTCCCCAGAAGGGCACAAGTCTCTTGTAGATCATCTGCTTGGGCTCTGACTTTGAAAGGAGGATTTTCATCACATTTTCCAACCCTGTCCAAATGTCCTGAATACCTCTAGGCATATCTACAGTTGGTGCCAAGCACTTGAGTCGCTCTCCTAGTGGGACAGCATCTACGAGGTAAACACAATCCATTTTGTGTTGTCAAAAAAATTTTGCATTAAAAGAACAAAGCAGAACAAAGGTCCATTGAATACATTGTGCTTTCTCCAACTGTGGTAGTTAAACGGATGCCTAAAGAAGAGAAAGAACAAGACAGGCATATTTCAAACTTCCCATTAGTAATCTCCCACTCTTCAACTATTTTCAGATTGGGAGTTCTTGATTAAGATGTGGTGCCTGTGTATTTAATAATCCTCACTGGGTTTCTCTTCCAAGAACATGTTCAGTCTGGCCTTGAACTCAAACTTTTACCAAAAACAGAAACAAAAAACCACAAACATCCTGCCTTCCCCAACCACCTAGCAGTACAGAAATGTATCCAAAAATAGAGAAAGTCCTCAAAGACCATACAATCATTGCTGGCTTAGTAAAAGATAAACAGAGAGACAGACCAGAAATAATTTCTAAACATTTTCTGCTAAAAATGGTGTTGGAACAGGTTACAGGTAAGACTCGTAAACATCCAGTAATTCTCAGATGGTCCCATAAAGGCAGATGCAGAAGACCTAATACTGTGCTAGTCTGGAAAATATTGTCCTTTTTTCAAGTTCTGAGGAACTCTGTCAAGATTTGACAAGGGAATTATGTCAAGTTTTTTTTATACACGTTAGGCAATGAAAAGAGTTTATTGCATTACAGATGGAAAATCAGATTCCTTAAACATCCAGGATGTGTCCTTACTAATCCTTCAGTAAAAAAAACCCTCACCATCAAAATATTTTTTCATTATCAGGCTCCACAATGGTACATTCTGCTTTGCTTCATTTCTTTTGTTGATCCCAAATTTAAAATGTATTCTTCCAAATCTCGTCCATTACTGTAAATTTTACAATTGTATTTATGGTTTCATGTGTTCATCTATTAAATTAATTCAGATTTGAGAATACTGGCGTAAAATATCTTTTGTATAATATAAATATTTATTTGTAAAAACATAAATGTAAATACTGAGACAGGCAACGATGTTAATATGAAAATCCCATGCAGCCAGTCCATTTGAATGAAGAGCAGGAGAACATCTAAGTAGTGTAAGGCAAAACATATCGTAGGAATGGTGATTATGTCAAAACCCCATGTAACAAACTCAGGAAATACACAGTGAATATGGGAACAGGCTGTAGGAAAGTGGAGAGGTAGAAAAATCAAACAATCTGACAAAGATCTCAGGTGACAATGATTTTGCCTCTTTTTTTCTCCTTTTGATGTGACCAAAGGACAGAATTCAAATTGTCATGGATGTAAATAATTAGAAGAGAAGATGGTAAATAAATTACTTGGACAGAGAAAGTAAAGTTGGAGTTCTGCTAAGGAACTGATATTTAGCTAGTTGAAGATACAAGAGATCAAGAGCCTCTCTGGAGGCTGTTGTGTTCATAATACCAGAAACTGTATTTCAAATGTTCTCTGGACAGGCTTTGAGGTCACTAATTGTTGTGCAAAGACAGAATAGTTCCTCTGGCACTTCTAGATGTACTCTTTGAACTCCAGGGCTGTACCAAAGATGAGACGTGCCTGGGGACCTTCCACAAGACTGGGCTTTGGGATTGTTCTGAGGACATCAGAGGATACTGAATGGAATAACAGTAGGAACTGGAAAGACTTTGGTAGATGTTTTTGTAAGTTTGCTGAGTTCAGGAGTAGTCTCTGGGGAAAAGGATGACTAATGTGTAATGCCATAACTTTAAAAGTGAACCCACTGAGACATTGTAGGAAACTACACACTAGTCAGCTTGACATGAATTGTGAGCAAAAGCCTTTGAAACTCTTTTAAGAGTCAAAAGGGAGAACATTTGGAAAAGAGCAGATTAACAGAAAATAGCCAGCGTGGCTTCAGGAAGGGGAGGTCACCACGGCTCACTAGCAGAAGGGAATTCTTTGCGGATGTAACTGCTGGGCTAGGAAAGGGAGCTACAGTGCATCATCACTGGGGCTGGGCATTTCTCAAAACAGTCTGACAAGCTCCACAGTGGTAACTAATTGGTAATTAATTAAATAAAGGTATCGAGTTTATGGAACTGGAAGAGACTGCACATTCAGACTGAGTATGGGCTAAAGCAGAGACTAGAAAAGATGACCTAAAGTGGAAAATTTTAAAGATGAAAAGTAAAAGAGGGCTACAAGGTGCTGCAGGAACTTGAATTGGCTGGAGTAAATAAATAAATAAATAAATAAATAAAAAGAAAAAAGATGGGGAAAAAAAAAAAAAAAAAGGAAAAAACCCCAAATCACAAAAAAAAGGAGGAAGACTTGTTACTGATTCAGCAGACAGTGACCAAGACCACCACTCCTTGGCAATTATTAAGCCCCTTAATGCACTGTATGCTAGATAAGATTTGCTATGGTCTTTTTGCACAAGAGGGAAAGCAGAAGCACCACAATATTAATAGTTTGCCCAAGCTCACACCTCCTACTTCAGCTGTATGGCACATCACCAGCACTTGAAGGAGAAAGGCAAAACCTGGGAGTACAATCCTGACAAATAAGTAAAAGGGAAAATGTTTTTTTCCATATCTTGTTTTAAAATAAACATGCTTCAAATTTGGGGGAAAAATCTTGTAACACAAGGGAAAGATGTTGATTGATCTTCCCTTGGAATTTGTATATTGAAGTCCATCCTCTGGTCTCCCTGGTGAGGTCTCCAGTGCTTAGAGCTCTTAGGCACCCAAGTTGGACTTGGGGTTACTTCTTCCAGGGTTACCCTCACAGCAAGATGATTTTCAAAAATCACCACCCTTTATCTCCTGGTACAAATATATTATATTCACCTGAGGTTTCAAAGTTGCAGATGGAAACAATGCCATAGTGAAATTGCACTTTACCTCATTGGGTTTTTTTTAGGGTTGGGTTTTTTTCCAGAAAAATCTGTGTGCTGAAAGCTCAGGTCTGCTGGCTGGGAAAGACTCTGAGCCTGTAGTGCCGTCCAACTACCACGAGACCAAGAAGCTCTATTCTGGGCAAAGAGATGCTGGGGCTGCTCAGCCTCCTGTGCTATGTTAAACCTCCCCTCAAAGTAATGAATCACAGAGCCACAGATTTCAGTGTGCAACCTTTTCCAGGCTCCTCCTGCTGTTGACGGGAACTATAAAGGCCAGGACTTTACTCTGACTGCCTGGGGGTTTAAAGGCCTCTTTTTCCTTTCCTTTTCTGGTGTTTCTTTGCCCTGTCTTACATATTCTAATTAGCTTTCCTGGAGGAGTTTTACAAGATGCAGATAAGCAGCTTATCCTAGGCAGTTGTTTGTCTTCACGTTTTGCCTCAGAAAAGACGAAAAAAACTTTTAAGGACTGAATTTCTATCTGAACCATTATTTGAGGGGCTAGAGAACAGAAATGCTCTGGGCAGTCAAGCAGGGAACTTGAAAAGGAATCCAGCTGAAATGCAATAAAACAAATATTTGAAGGGATTTTTGAGGAATTCCAGGACAACCCACTCTTCCCTTTTTATTAGCTTCACCAATGCTTGATAAGGTGGCTGCATTCTCAAAGTGACTGACAAAAGACACTTTTTAACCATTATTTAAGAAGCAACTACGTGGCTGCATGATTGTGTTACCCCATCAGAGAGGAGTTGCTTGAGCCATGCACTGAGCTGCCATTTCCTTTTCCCAGTCTCACTATTTTTGGGAAAAGAAATATTCGCTTTCCTTCAACAACTAGCTTTTGTAGTCAGTTGAGTGTAGCTGGGAGAGCACAAAAAATATCGCTAAGCCACAGCATAATTTTTTTAATAAAGGTCACAACCTGTGTCTCTCCAGATATTCTGGCACTTACTAGCTCTGTATCCTGTAAGTTTGATTTCAGTTTGGTCCACAAATTGACAAAACTGTACTTGGCTTCCCTCATGCATTCATTGCAGTCTTGCTTCTCATGTTATGATGGAGGTCAAGCTTGTACATCTTACTGACGTGGTTTCCTTGCTTAGAAAAAACTGTGGAACTCCCTCCCACCTCATGCTGTTGAAATCAAAATATCAAAGGGCTTTAAAGTGCAATTAAACAGATTAATGGAAGTCCACAAGAACATACAGACATAACCTCGAGTTCAAAAGTGCCTAAGCTGCAGTCTGCCAGAAAGGAGGTAGAAATATTGAGCAAGTATCACTGTAAGATAACCCTGTTTTCATGCTACGATAGCCTTTTTGGTAAAGCAATGATGCAATGTCCACTAAAGAGCTAAGTAGCCTAGCAGATGTTGAACTCAGAGTTGAGCCCCATGAGGAGGAAGACATTTTTCACAACACTGAGCTACAGCACATATATTTTATTCTGCACATCCCTATTGCCATCTCTTTTTTTTCCGAGTTTTGTTTTGATATGTTCAGCTGGTGTTCAGCTTACAGAAATCACCCCTAGAACAGGAGAAAAAGCAGGTACGAGTACACACAAGAGGACTTCAACATCTGTCAAGGCGGTTTCGAGGTGCAAGGCTGCATATTCAGAGAAGGTTTCTATACACAGAAGAATGAGAAGTCTAGGATGTGATTTTAAGATGCATTGAGGATTGAATGGCAGAGAATTTGGAGGTTTGATGATAGCATTAGTGAAAAGATAGGAGGGTATTTGGTTATTGGGTGGGAGGGGAATGAAAGAATGAGGAGTAATATGAGCACCCTTTCACCTCTGTCCACATGGGCATTTCTAATCATCTCTCTGAAGCAACTTTGTTTCTTCCCATATTCTCTTTCTCAAAGACACACATAGGTAAACAAATGCACAGTCCCTGACTGTCCGGTTCCTACTTCTCCTTCCCATTTGTGCACAATAATATAAAGGGGTTTTTTTCTATTAGTAGAATTTAGGATAGTGAGAATGTCTTCATTTCCAATGGTGATCCTGAAACACTTCAGAGAAGTCTGATTGTTGAGCAGCTTCCCACATGGCAGAAAAACAATGGACTCTATGGCTCACTCACTCCCCATCCCAACTCATCCCATCTCCTGCCTTAATGAGGGGAATACATATTTGATTCTCTATCTCTGTTCCTTCTTACATAACAGATAAAGTCTTCAGTCCATGAGAAGAGGCTCTTCTATTTAGTTCCTGAGACTAAATATCTGGGAATGACCCTATCAGAGGCTATGTTCTGGACACCTCATCCAAGAAGATATCAATGAATCTCAACTGTGTTCTGTCTTCTGGGAGAAAGACTTGCAGAAGTTTTGGGGTAATTAGCAAGAACACAGTTTTTCAAAGATATCACAAGAGAAGATAATTGCCTAACATCATTCCGTAAATTCAAAGAACTTGAGGAAGAGCACAGATATAACAGCTGCCAGAATATACAGGCAAAAAAAATTTAGTATAAATAATACTAACCAGAAGAAGTTCTTTGCATTATTATGTATTTTGTAAAAGTTTTATGTGATTCTTTTATAAAGGAACAAACAAACAAACAAACAAACAAACAAAATAAACAATAACTTTAGGAAAGACTTATGAGTACTACATACTTACTGGGATTGCTTTTTCACATGTCCTTCCTTGGAGAGAAAGGAAAATACCTATAATATTTTTGTAGCTCAGGAAAAATTATGGAGTATATACTCTGATGTATTTACTATTAATTTTAGGTCAACATCAAATTTTCATTATATAGAATCTCTCTACATATGTATTTATATTATTTTGCCTGTCCTAATACTATATGCATGTCTACCAAATATACTGCAAAATAGAACCCAAATACCTTGAAACACGAGAAAAAAAGCCAACGGCAGAAACTGTTCCAAATAACACCTCAGCCAAAAATCTACGTCCAAACAGTCACTGAACCTTAGGAACTAAATAGTTTAGGACCATTTCCACTGCTAATAAATCTATCCTTAATCATTAGCTACCATACAGGTGATTTAATTTCTGTCCAAGTCTCCTATGGACAAAGTAGACAAATAACATGGTGACTTCTGTGTCAGATTCTTCTCTCCTTGTTGCTGTGCATCTTTCCTGCGTGCTGCTGACATAATGCCATTTGATTAACCCTGATGGCTCGTTTCCTTTCTTTTTTCCTTTTTAAGCAAATGCATGTGATCAGCATCCTCCTAGGAAATGTCTGCATGGTTTTGAATGCATAATATTTTCTCCAGAATCAAAATAATAGTTTTTCATGGGTTTGTATCTTTTGGGTTATGGGTTTGGCTCAGGCAAAATTTTTTCTTCAGCATTATTGGAAGAGGTGAGGGTATAATTGACTTCTTAATAACTGAGGAGGACTAGGAATGGAATAGAGGGAAATAGGATGGCAAAAAATATTCAAAATACAGAATTCCGTTCTAGTCTATCTCTCCTTTCCTCTCCTTGGCCCTCCATTAAAAAAAGGAATGATAAAACCCATAAAGGAAGATGAGGATGGTCAGAAATATGAAGTAGCTTCCAGATAGAGAGAGATTCAATAGACTAGGATTCTTCATCTTTGAGAGGAGATGATTCTGAGAGGATGTGATAGAAACAAATAAAATAATGCATGGTCTCTTTATTAACTGCATTTCTCTAGTTATGGCAATAAAAGGTAAGAGCCAACCACTGAATTTGGCCAATGAAGGCGCTTGATGAAAAAATAGGTTGAAAGCAAAGCAAAGGAAGTTCTTTCTATTTTGCCCTGACTTACCTCAAGCTCCTTATGCTGTTGTCACTATTTCCCTTTCTACCTTCCTGATTTTTTTTTATTTACATTCTATGTTGTTTTCCATATATCAAGTCCTCTTGTGACTTTTAGTCCTCCTCCATGGACTATGGTCCTCTTCTCCTGCCTGCATGTGTCCTTGCTAACTGGACTGTCTCCCAGACTACTAACTCAACTCACATTCTACATCACACTATATTCCCACCAAACTGTCTGTCAGTCATAGAATCATAGAATCAACCAGGTTGGAAAAGACCTCTGAGATCATCAAGTCCAACCCTCGATCCAACCCCGCCATGGTTACTAACCATGGCACTCAGTGCCACATCCAGTCGCATCTTAAAAACCTCCAGGGATGGTGAATCCACCACCTCCTTAGGCAGCTCATTCCAATGACTGATCACACTCTCTGTAAAAAATTTTCCCCTAATATCTAACCTAAACCTCCCTTGGCAGAGCTTAAGCCTGTGCCCTCTTGTCCTACTGCTGATTGCCTGGCAGAAGAGACCGACGCCCCCCTGGCTACAACCTCCTCTCAGGTAGTTGTAGAGAGTGATGAGGTCACCCCTGAGCCTTCTCTTCTCCAGGCTAAAC
>JAWWES010000081.1:51480978-51562679 GCA_035583135.1 Lophotriccus pileatus
CCACCAGCAATCCAAAAAAAAAAAAACAGGGCAGCGATCCAAACGCCCGACAAACTCCAGCCACCACCACAAACACACTCCCCCAAGAGAAGCGAAACTGTCCTGTCACCACCCAGGACACACCCCCATTTCCACCAAAGGAGCTCCCAGGCCCCTTCTGCTGTTTTTCCTAAGAGACAAAACCAGGCAATTAACATATCAATACAGTTGGCTGGGGTCTTAATGTGAGCCATTAGGGGCTTGGAAAAACTGGTTTGACCGGTTCCCCTCCTCCAAACACAAGCAGGGGAAAAAGAAACAAATTTTCAACTTCACTTTAAAAGCACAAAACAAACCATGACAGATCCCTACAGGTCTCCAGGGAGAACTGAAGCCTTACTGTACAGTCTCATGACTATTTCTGTTGTGTACTTGATCCCAAACAGGAGGAAATGAAACATAACCATTTTGTGGGCTGTGAAGTGGGGGGAAGAGCAGACCTGTGCCTCAGGCATGGCTGGGAGGCAGTGACCTGGGTTGGGTGTCAGATTCAAGAGATCAGATTCATACCACGGTGCTATGCATTCATCAGTGAACTGCAGAATTGCATCTTCTGTCTTTCATTTTCCTCCAGGTAAAACAAAGATGATATCAGTTGAGAGGCCCTCTGAGGTAAAAAAGCCCCTAAGCCTAACAAATATCATCGATGTTAATTTTAACATTTCACTCCATCTTCAAATGAGTGTTGTTCTTGTAAGGGCAAAGAATTATTTTCCCCTGCCCTCCTCTAGAATAAACCAGGAACCCTGACAACAGCTTCAGAGGTTAATGTCACAGCTACCCACACTTTATGCACAAAATCCAGACATATCTTTGCTAAGCAACTGAGAAAGGATTTCTTTCAAGGCTGTGTGGCTTTTGAGCCTTGAAAAATCTTATTAGTAAGATAGGGAGAGAAAAGTATATATAAGCAACCTGTTCTAGGAATCTAGAGGCTTGTAAAGAGAAAGAAAACAATTATGCCAAGCGGCACAGCCAAAAGTTTAACGGATCAGACCCCATGTGCCCTAACACACTCAGCCTCACTCTGACTTGCTGAGCTGCTTTAAGCCCTCTGTCAAAACAGCGTGAGCCTCAGCAATTCATTTCACAAGCACAAGACACCAGTGTAAGGTAAAGCTGATGCAAGCTGGGAGTAGCTGGATCAGTGAGATATGACTCTCATATCTAAACAGGGCTTTGGGCTGAGCAGAGCTGGCTTAAAGCAACTTTCTCATCACAAAACAGAATGGATAAACAGAGCAACTAACGCACTTCCTCTGACCCCCTGGTTCTTAGCTGCAAGGGCAACCACTACACTCCACTGTCATCACAAGGTCCTTTTCATGTCAGCACAGTCATTGCTGAGAAATATTAGTGGTAAAATTCCTTAATAAACCAACTTCCCTAAAAACTCCAGAGAATAGAGGCTTCCAAATTTTAAAATTTTATTAGAAAGATATTTCTCAAAGACTTCATTTTGAAAATTAACCCCAAGGCTTGGAATAACTCTAAAACCTCAGTGGCTCTTTAAAAAAATAAGCAGCCCTTCTTTTCCCATTTCTGATTTCTGTAATAAACTATTCAACACACACACACACAATTTTTATATCTTAAGCACTTACAATTTAAAATTTAAAGGTTTTGCTTCAGGAAGCAGTTATACAAATAGAAGGAAATATTTTGTAATGCAGTAGGCTTGGGCCCAGTTTTGTTATAGCACTGGGCTATTGCTCTCAATTCAGCCAAGTTACAAAGCACTTCTAGCAGGTTTTCAGGCCAGAAATCTCCCTGCTCCTTCCCCAGTGAAAGTGGCCAGAGAGCTGCTGCATGTTTAAGAAACATGAGAGGAAGTTAGAGATCTGATTTAGGCTTCTTATCATATCTCTGAAGAAATCTGGAGACCAATTTTTGTCTTATTTACCTATCTACAACTTGGAGGTAGTTTTCCTCCAGCATTGCACCAGTCCCAAACCATTATAGGACAATGCACCAGTAACCCCAAGTTTCCTGTTAACATCAAAACTCTGACCCATATGTCCTTTCCTGGCAGTCCCACAGCACAGTTTCACTAGTGATGGGAAAACGAATACCAACTCCTTCTTGAAAACCAACCCTGAATCTTCTCAACTCTTCCTAAACTAGTCACTGTCTTCTCATTTCCCTTGTGCAGGATCACCCTCTCCCTCTCCTCTCTCTGTGTTTGGACAGGGGATACAGCAGTGAGCTTTGCTCTCTGCCCTGGCCCATGGGTATTCTTGCAATATAATGATTCATAAGGAAGAGATTGGTTAATTTTTCTCTTGCGTGTCAGGCTGAGGACTTCGTAGGCTTCCCTCTGGCTGGCTGAGTCCTGCTGATTTCAGTGGGAGGTAGGAATGCCCTGCACCTTTTTGAAAAGACACGGAGGGTCCCCTTGGCAAAGGATCTCCCAAAACAAGGGCTTTTTACATTGCAAAATGGTTTCTAAATTAGTCTTTAAAAGCCGTAAATTACCGCAGTAAGCCAAGAAATTTGCATTTGTAAAGTACATGCCTCAGGTGCAAAACACATTAACAAAACATACAAATAAACAAAGCTGTTCAAAACCAAATGCAATTATACATTCATGGCAATGTGCCATAGAAATAGACATAAGCTGTGCATATATGTTGAAGGCAACACTATGCCCTGAGTCCAAACTGTTTCATTTTTCCCTTAGGGAAAATATACTAGAAAATAGTGGTGCTATTGTATTATTTACAGGGTAGCAGCAGCTAAGGAAATTCATTGCATTTTGTGCCGGACATGGCCAGTATGCAAAGGCACACATATGAGAACTAGTCCTTTGCCTGAGAGGTGCATGCTGAAGTGCACGTCTCTGTTTGCGACTGTGTTTAATGCTGATACTTACACAAGGAGGGTGCCAGCAGGCACCTTGAGGTGATTTAGGGACTGAACCTCCATTCCCACGGGAGGCCTTCCAAACCCCTCAGGCATTCATAGCAATGCAATGTATCTGTGCAGCTGTTAAACGCAGGCACCACCTGCAACCTCCCCTGAGTGGCACTTCTAAAATACCAAGAAGCTAGAGATGGTCCAAGAACATTGCAACAACACAGATATTTAATTTAGTAATCTTCCCCAGCATCCTGGGGACTGTCCTGTGGATGGAAGTGTGACCTTGGAGCAGAATAATTTTTCAGATATATATCCTGATACATCAAGGGTGGCTTTGATTACCATGCAGCTCAGCCACTCACAACGTTTTGCATCGCTCTCATGCCTTTCCAGCAAGGACTGTGGGACCTTCCTGATGGTAATGGAAAAATGAAACTTCACAGCTCCTGCACAAAGCCCAGTCTCCTCCAGCATTGCACCAGTATGTCTTTCAGTGAATCCCATTGCCTTTAGCATCTGTCTTTAGATACCCATATGCACCTTTTAGCTTTCATTTCCATATACCTAACTCTTGTGTTTGATGTCATTCAGTGCAATTCAGTGATTTTTAACAAGTGCTTTGCAACACCCACAGGAGGAAGGTGTCCACCCTTGTGGACAACTCCTAGGGGTCTCCAAAACGTAACTGTCACCTATGCAGCTGAGTCCCCTGAAGCTCCCTGTTCAAGTCATACAGCCTACCTTATGCCTGTACAGATGCAGGGACCAGACCCCAGGGCACACTGCCTTCCTACTTTGTACTTGGTCTCCCTGGCCAGGAAAAATAAGAGTTGCAGTTGCAGATGTGTATGAAGCACAGAAAAGCTTGAAATTATTACAAACCCTGTGGAACACCTGCATGAAATATAAATGTGCTTGTCCAAAAGTCACTGCCACCAGGCTCAATGATCCTACATAGGGCCCACAAGTACAGAGAACACTTTCTACAGGTCCACAAATCAAAAAAGGCAAACATTCAGAGAGGTATGGCAGGGAACAGCCACAAGACAGGTTTTCAAGTGAAAACACTGGGTGTCCTTTCTATGAAAACTTGTTTGTCTTTTGAAAAGGACTACTAGACCTTTTCACAGCAGAAATTCCAGTTTATTCTCTGTTTAGGTCATGGCTATCTGAATTAGCTGTGTTTTGAATATGACCCTTTATCCTGGTGGCTGTCACAAGTAACATAACACCGACAAGATAGGTTAGGCTCACTCAAATCCAGTGGAGAGAAGTCTGAAATAGTTTTCCTGGCTGTATCAACAGAGATTTAGTGCTATCTCTGAAGAGCTTTTCTGAGCCTTCTTTTGGGAGATTTTGGGTGAGGAAAAAAAAACTTACCAAATTAATTCAACAAACAGAACCGTAAGTTAAAAAGTTTTTGACCAAAGCAGACATCATCGTACTAGTATGTCCTTGTTTCATAGTGTCAACTCCAGGTACCAATCCTGTTCTGACTATGCAATTAAAAAAGATTTACATTTCATCCTAAGAGGGTCCTACATACACTTGGTGTTGGATTTGCTTGGTTACAGGACTCTGTTCTTTTTTATTTTGTCAGGGTTTAATTTCTCCTTTTCCAGATGCCAAGTCTGCACCTCCTGTCAGGTAGGGACTGCTTTCTTTCCTAGGCTGAGTTCTAACTGCAGTGGCCTCTTTAAGAGCAGATCAAATCCAGTGGCTGCTGGCTTGAGGTGTGATCACAGGCACAACATGGCCCAGTCACCACACTACAAGTAAAACTATATGACAAAATAAACTTTTAAAAAATAGACTTTAAAGTAACAAAAAATCCACTTGCATGTTCATCTGTCTAGAAACTTATCTCTGGGGTGAAGTTTCAAGAATCCCCGCAGCTTCTTTGGCTCCATTTTGCTTCCTCCTGGCAACTGTCAGCTAGTTCTTGAGAAAGCATCTCCCCTGAGCTGTGCCAAGTTCTTCTGTGTATCTGGGATTCACTCCTCTGTGAATTGCAATCCCAGGCTGAATGACAGTCTTCAAGGCTAGTGACTCTGTCTCTCCTAAGACCTCTAAAATCTCTCAGAAGGATTGGTTTATTGTAGTCCAATTCTCTTTATGCCTGTTTTCTCCAGAAAAATTTTACAAATTATATTAAGAAAATACAGCTCAATAATCCAAGCATAATGCAAGCCCTGTCTCAAAACACATTAAGATGGCAGAAATCTTTATGGAGCTGTTTTTTTCACGGAGAAATCGAAATACATGAGACTTATCTTAAGGTTCTGATGGTTTATCTGGACTTCATTTTGGTGATGAAGTGGTCACAGGATCTTCTCAAAATGCAGTGTCCCATTGTGGATGTTAAGAACATAATAACCTGGGCCAGTGACATTGAAAAACAGGTTTGGTGTCTTTTCACTTGGACACTGAACATGGAGGGAGATAAAATTCATAGATTCTTTTGAAAAACCTGACCTTAGAGACTTGGTCAAAATCCAGTGTGTTATTAGCTAAACTGTAAAAAATATGTTGTTGAGTTATATATTTTATTTTTAGCTCAAATTTCTTTTTGAATTTGAATTCAAAATGTCTGGGTAGCCTATTTCTCATTTCATCTCATCTCCTTTACTACTGAGATGGAGACAGGAGAAATTAAAATTCTGACATACCATGAGAGATCCTGTTATGCTGATGTAAAATTGATTAGAAAAAGGCCAGTTGTGGTATTTTCCAGCAAAACTTTGAAGCTTTGGAAGGAAAAGATAACAAGCAGACATGTATTTGTTTATGTGAACTGCAAGTAGTGAAATTTGCTTATCTTCAGAAAAAAGGGCAGAATTTGGCCTTACCCTGCATGAAAATAACAGGAAAACACAAGAAAACCCATCTCATGAAGTTTAGATTAGATGATAACTGCAAGCTGCATAGCTCAGATCAGGAATCCCAAACTTTAGAAGAATACAGAGGACCTTGCTTCAAGGGTGTGTGTTCAACCTCTCCTGTATCATACAGCTCAGGGTTATTTGGACCTGACAGTTTGCAGCAAGCACACAGAAATTTTCATTCAAACCTTAGATAATGACTCATAATACCTTAGTATTTTCAACTTTCCCTTCTGTAGAAGGGACTGAATAATAAAATAAATAAAATAGTTTTCCTCCTCGTGGAAAGGCTGCAGTAAGTTTTCCTTTCCATTTTTTTTCAATGCATTACACAAGCATATATGTATTGCACCTTGTAAAGATAGTCATAAAGTTTTTATTGTGCGATGGATGTAGATGACACAGATCTGCAAGGAGTAAATAATCAACTGTGTGATTATAGGACTATGTGTCCATTCTGTGATCATCTTTAGTACATTGCAGAATGAACCCCTATAGAGCTAACGTTTGTAAAACCACTTTGTAGTCCTCAGATGAAAGACACTACAGGAGTGCAAGACATTATTATCATTATCATTATTCAAACAGTAAGTCTGAAATAAAGCATGAAACTACTGCCAGAGTGACTGTGGGGAGGTGGGAGCAGGGCAGGGGTGCGAGAGAGGGTGAAACAGCAGCTGGCATTTTCATTTGCTGCCATTAGCACGGATCACATATCTCTACATGGAGAATCATTTTCTAATTCTACCTTGGGAGGAGAGAGTGGAAAAGAGAGAGGCATTCATTCCATGTCATTCAGAAAGGACCTTAAAGACCTATTTATTATTATGCTGCTTCCTTCAGGGAGCTTGCTATAGGGGTTTGATTTCAGCTACAATATACTGACTGCTGGAGGAGAAAAAAAAACTTCCTGAACCAGTGCTCTCCCTTCCTCTTCTCAACCCTGAATTTCACAACAAGCTATATTGTTCTCTTTCTCCTTTCTGCTTGTAATGTCAAAACATATGTGCACATACAGAGTCAGAAGATCTCTAAAAGATATGAATATTCCTTTCTCAAGAACCAGGATAGTGGAAGATAGCCTTGATCCTGTCTAGAAAAGCTTGAGAGGAATTTGTTTAACCCTCTCAGATGCGATTCTCAATTGTTTAGATAAAAATTCATTAGGATTTGTTCAGTCCTTCAAAGCTGAACAGTAGAGTTAAAAAGGGACCAGATTTCCATTTAATAACAGAATGATCAGAGCTACCAGTCTTTGACATGCAGCTCCTGCTCCTAATTGCAGCTATTCTTCTTTACAATGAACCAACCATTTTAGATATCAAGTTATTGTGTCTACAGTTCTTATCCAATAGGAGGTTTAGCAACAAATAAGCATTATTCATATATGATAAAGACAGAGCAAGCAGGAATAATCAGGTTTTGGAGCATCCCCAAAATACGGAGAGCAGACATGTTTAAGTATGACCACATGAAAGACCAACAAAATTTCAACTGTGTTTGCCTGACCTTCCTTTCTCATTTTGTTGGGAGCGATGCAGGCCAGGGGTCCTTTACCCATTAATCCACTGATGCAGTCCTCTACTTTTGTATGTTTCCTTTAGGTTACCAGATATTAAGTAGGTGTTGTAAAACCAGGAGATCAAGTGGAGTATTTGGGGGTGTGGGAGGGGGAGAACAAGATTTCACCACCAGCTAAACACTTATGTGGTTTGAACTGGGGGTAGATTTATCCTTAAGTCAGTGGAATTGTGCCTGTTTACTTTAGTGAGAAGGTGTGCCCATTTTTTCCAAGCATCTTTCAACCGAACAATGTGCAAGCACAACTCAAGACCATGCCTGTATTTAATCACGTAACAACATTTGTCAGAAGTGGACTGACTGATTCTACTGTGCTCCTGAATGCAAAAGCCTCAACCACCTAATCTATATCAAAGATGCAGGTAAAAATTTCAGGTTGCCATCACAAATCACCAATGAATACACTATTTAAGAAATTCTCCTTACAATTGAGGCAAATACAATACATTTGCATTGCACCAAATATCAGAGCCCCTTTGTGGACCTTCATAGATGATGCTGAGGTAAGTAAATTATGAACTGCCCCTTTTGCCATCCCTTTTAACCCAGCTGGCCCTGTTGACTTATAAGAGCGCACTGCTTGGCTGCCACATGTTGTGGGATCTCACAGGTCTAATGACAATAGACTGGGCCTCTGACTATTGCAAGTGTTTGTGACACTGGAATTTTACTTTTATATCTGCCAAGAAAAGAAGGAAAGACCAAGCAAAAGTGTGAAAGATCCCAACTTACTGCTTTATCTTTTATACTCCTTCCATCACCGTATTATTTTTTTTTAAAAGCTAGTTGCAAATAGAAACTGATGTGCTACACCAACAGTATCACGGTCACTGCAAAATGGCTGTTTTGCCCAAATTCTCCTTTTCCAACTTTGTCTCCACTGTCCTACAGCGTTGCACAAGCATAAAACAAGAATAAAGTTGCATTTAAAACACAATCAGAAAGGGGAAATACAGCAAAAGTATGAGGAGAAAGTAATATTTTAAGAGATAGAAATCAGTTCTACAGGGTTTGCACTTTAAAGTCCATTATAGTACATTAATTGTGATTTTATACACTAAGTGACAGGGTGTACTCCTCTTTAGTATTGAATTTATGAATAAAATACAATCACCAGCCTGTGTTAAACACTGGTGAAGGCGTTTCACTAAAGCCTTTGGCTACAGAATTCCATATCTCCAGCTTCATTCACATTCAAATGTTCACACTGATAACTCAGTTCTCCTCAGCCAGGGGAATAAAGGACACTCTGATGCCTGATTCTGCCTTCAATTACGCTGCTGCAACTCCAGAGTAACTACAAGGAAGTCAAGTTTCACACCAGTAGGAAAATCAGTACAAGAGCAGATTTGGTCCAAAGGCTGCTCTGACAATGTGTCAGTCAAAGGTCTTTCCATCAGACTGGATGAGTCAGAGTTGATAGTGTAAAAAAGCAGTGACCTGGATGGCACTGCAAGATACCATTAAAGAAAGTGAAACACACAGGACTGACCCTATACTTGAGAAAGTGCTAAGTGTTCCCTGGCCCCAGCGAGCTGCATGCAGCTAAGGCTGACTTGATGCCTCTGACATCAATGGGGAGAGCAACAAGGACATCAGAGGGGAGAGGCGGGGCAGCACTTGGTCTGCCGTCATGTCCACTACCCTTCCCTGAGGACCAAGCTCCGGAAACCTTGGTGAAATGCATGTGGCCTTGAATCATCCAGCCCTCTCAAAAAAAACCATAAACCCCAAAACAGGCCTGAAGTCCGTCCTCAGCCTCACAGCAAGGGGCCAGAGTACTGCCCAGAGTTTATAGCCAGATGTTAACTTTGTAAGCCTTGAATATTCCCATTCAAGGTTGTTTTCTTGTAGTCGGGGCCTTTGCCAACTTGGGTGTATAGCTCAAAGACCTCCAAAAGTCTATCTAAAAATTTATAATCTGTTTGCAGAAATTTGGAGACATCAACTTAAACCTTTGAGATACTGTATCCACTCTGATCTGTCTGGACAAATGTTGTGATTATTGCAAGATTTTTTAGTTTCCAAGCTTGATGTGAAAATTCATACAAACTTCAAGGTGACTGAAATTGACTTTTTAAGTTTTGAGAGTTTGAGAGAGTGGTCATGTGTAACATGTTTTGATCACTGAAGAACATTAACCACTTCAACATTAACCATAATTTACTCTTTTCAGAAAAATCTTTGATTGACATAAGGAATGGAAAGGTCATGTCCCAAACCTGTCCTCACATCTGCTCACTAAACTTGATTCTACATGGGCCAGTTGCTTATTACCATATAAACTGTGAGGGATGTTGGTATTCCAGGTGCGAGAATATCAATCAGGGAAGAAAGGCTTGAACAATAAAGTGATTCTCTAGGTGGGTCTTTATTGAAGTGTCTGCATAAAGGATGGTCTTTCTACTGATAAGGTCTGTTTTTTAAGATTCTCCCAGAAAATTGCTCCAAGACCTCAAATTCCATGGAGCAAATATTAATCTGAAGTGTAATTAAAGTGAAAATCATGAATTTGGAAAGTCATCATCCCCAGACAGCTGTACTCTTATAATAAAGGTTACAAAAAGAACATGATGCATTATTGTGTCAAATAAGCAAAATCCTATATCTAAATCCATCCACAATACCTGCTTTTTAACAGAAATTTCTAGCTAACTCAGTGTTTGTTCATTTCCCTTCTATGTAATTAGGTACCAAATCCTTCCTGTTCAGAGCAGCTACTGCTATTCTACTTCAGTTATGGTGCAGTCAGGATAACCAGATAGTAAGTATATAACAATAATACATTGGATAGGATTCAACACAGAGTAAAAATTAATCTATATTCAGTGTTGCAACACATACTAGGGGAAAAAAACCCTGGCCCTGCACTGCCCAGGAAAACAAGAGCTTTCAGTTGACTTCAGGGGACTTAGGGTTTCACTGATCAGTTCTACAGAAAGCATACATAGGAGTTTTTGTGACAAACAGCTAAAACAGAAAAGATTTGTGGGGTTTACGTGTCTCTCAGTATCAGGAGCACGTATCAAAACCGAATATGTCACTGTATTATAAGGCTAAACTTTCAGCTTCTTTGTATCTCCATGCCTATAGGAGGAAGTGGGACAGAGAAGCCCTCAAGCTCCCATTGCCACTTACATTTTTTCTAGTGCTCCATTTTGCTTATATTGCCCTACCTTGCCCCAGTCAGCTGGGGCTCTTCCCTTGGAACTTCTGAACAAAGCAGCAGGGAGAAGCTCTCCCTCTTCTTCCCATTGATGATGTAGAGAGCAGCCTTGTTCCATCCCACCAGGGGTGTAGGCAGCTGGCAATTCAGCAAGTCGATCACAACCTTCCTGAAAGCTGGAGGAAAGCATATGGAGTGCGGCTGGGAAGGGGTCAGAGGAAGCACTTGGAAGACAGTCTGTGTCTGTTCAGGCCTAGCACTTCTATGATCATTTTAATAAAAGCCTATTTTATTTTACGTATTATACAGAGGGTTTTTCAAAGACAAGCATTACCAAAGATACTTTTGCTGTCCAATTGCTTTTCTTCTGCACGTTTTTAATTCACTCTAGCTTCCCAGCACAAATAAAGTACAGTGGCTGAGGTAGTCATTATTTCACTTAGCCCAACAGTAAATAAAAACACTTGTTTACAAGGTAAATGATACAGTACATAAAAAAGAGGCAAGCAGCTAGCATGGAGAGACAGATCATCAAAAAGATTGATTTCTAAAGAGATACCACAGTACAAGCCTTGAAGAACAGTAATCTGAATCTGCAAGCAAGGTGGACCGTGGAAGATAAGACAGAGGAAGCAAAGCATCTCCTTTTGAAAAAGAACTGGACACAAGTTAGACACTGCTACCATGAGTGATCCTGAGAGCCCTCTGGCAACTGGGAAAGGCATTAGCAGGCTCTTACCCCAGAAGGAATGAGACCACGCAAAGCCTAATCCATTGTCAACCCCCTCCTGACAATCCTCTTCCTACTCATGAAGGCCACAAGGACTTCATATATACAAGTATTGAAGACTGGGAATAATGGGATCCACACACGAATCTGGATTCCCTTATGAAGATTGTGGTTTTGTGTGAAATTCAAATATTCCAAGTAGGCCATTGAAGAACAAAGGTGTAACCCAGAGAAACGCTTCCAGCTAGCAAGGACAGCTGAAAGAAATGAGAAAGAACCAACTCAACCCAGGATGTAAGAGTAAAATGCTACAATAAGGAAAAAAAAAAAAAAAGAAGAGGGTGGAACACTTACCTGGTATCTGTGTAAGTACAGAGATTCGTATGAAAAGAGTGGTGTCACCATAGGTTGTATACAGCAATTCATGCTTTCATGTCAGCACTAATTTTGCTAGCCATACCAACATGCACAGCACAGACCTCCAAAGGGCTGTACACTACACACTTTGCCTTCACTTACACTGAATTTTGTGTGTGCAGGCCTTCACTGGTGTTGTTTCTTGTGCAATTTTTATGCAGTCATCCTCTCATTTTCTAAGTAGGTATGTTGTTAGGAGCTTTTCTGGTGATTGCAGCAAGACCTTGGTAGATGTTACAAATAATCAGTACACACATACTGCAGAAGGAGGTAGCTAAGCATTTAACTTTCCATGTTTGCAAGTGTTCTGTTAAACCAATTTTCTTCCAGCTGGAGGGTGGAATCAGCTGTAATGCAATCCTATGAACATAGATAAACAGCAATAGCTGACTGAAGACACATCACCATACGTTAGCCTCATACTAGGAAAACACATAAAGGCCAGTGGGCAAGTTCTGGCTTTTGTGAGAAACCCACCAAAGAGGAGTTATTAACACTTGAGGTTTATAGAAAGAGAAGAAGAACAGGACAAGCCTCGGATAGGTCTGTAGTTTCATGTCAGATATTCTTAGCACTAAAGGGAAGGAAATACAGTTCCTTGTGCAGCTTGCCTGCTGAATATACAGATGTATGTCAAGGACAGAAACACTGACTACACTACAGTTGAAAACAGATCCCACTTGTCAACGTGAGCCTGCTGAAATGTGGAGCTCCATTACCCACGATGGAATCTCTAAGGAAAGAGCTGGCAGAGTTACATCTTTATTCCCACTGTAACTTCCAGCCTAACAGTGAGAAGGAAGAGTTCAGGTATGCCAGACTTGTACCATTACACAGTTGGAAAACTGGTGTCAGTATAAATGTACTCCATAGGGCTTTGGGGGCAAATCACTCCCACTAGTGGTGCCAAAAAGTGAACCCAGGCATGCCATGATAGAAGAACTCTCCTGACCAACTCTCCTGTACGTTTTGGCAACTATAGAAGTACATCTGGCTGGTCACAAATACTTCTGGCATCAGCCCAGCCTGCTGGGTAAACTGACCCATTCATTAGAGCAACTCCCAGCCACCAAGGCTGTGACTAATGACAGAAGGAGCTGACAACAGAGAAGCAATTCAGGATTATGATATCAAAACATCCTGAGAAAACGGAAAGCATTAAGGAAATCACCAGAGCAGGGGTTATGAAATAAATTCTGGGATATAGAAAGAGGCAGCCATCTTTCCAGAGGCTGCACAACAGGCAGAAGACTGAGAGCCATGAAGGACAGGTATAGTCAGAGTAGGTGCAGAATCTCATCATATGGGAAATTGTAAGAGAAATAGTAGGCAGGCACTGATCTGAAGTCATCACGCATGGTAAACCACTTGCGTGAGGTTTCAGACTGAGACTTAGGAGCCATAAATGTGTATGCAACACATGTGTCTGGGAATTCAGCTTTCACACATGAGATACCAATATGCCCTGGAAACACCTCTCCTGGCTCGGATCTCCTGAGTCCTTTCTGAGAATAGCACTTCTGCCTTGGACTCAAACCTGCTGTGCACCACGGCATGAGGGGGCAGCAACATCTTTGCTAAAAGACCCCAGGGCACACAACAGAGGCAAATCTCAGAGTTGATCCGGTCACACACAAAGCAACTCATACAAGAGGTAACACTGTGCTTCCAGTTGAATGGGAAAAGTAGCATTGCTTCAGGGTGACTGCATTAGGAATTATCTCATGAGACTGGTACGTGTTTCACACCTGGGGCTGGAGTCCCATACGAGGTGATCCAAAAAAAGTTTGCACTATGCTGTTCATGAAGACAGAATTTGGAATATGAAACCACAGCTTCTAATTTTCAGATTCTATAGCTTCAGAAAACCCAAACCTAGGGAAGTGCTGACAAGTGGCTTTTCACTGTCAGTAACAAGGACTTTATGGTCACAGTGTATTGCTGCTCTTATCCTTGTGAGCATCACAGCATCATGGAATCTTCTGAGTTGGAAGGGACCCACAAAGATCAGAGTCCAACTCTTAAAGTGAATGGCCCATACAGGGATTGAACCTATAACCTTGGTGTTATTAACACCATGCTCTAACCAGCTGAGCTAATCTCAGTATGATCCTCTGAGGGACATGAGGGCAATAAGCAAGCTCAGGGACCTGATGCTGTATTATGTTCATAACCTAACACCCTTTACTCAGTCAATTGCCCACTGTTCTCTGCAGCAGAATTCACGTCATTCAGTGCCAAA
Source organism: Lophotriccus pileatus (assembly GCA_035583135.1). Taxonomy (NCBI): domain Eukaryota; kingdom Metazoa; phylum Chordata; class Aves; order Passeriformes; family Tyrannidae; genus Lophotriccus; species Lophotriccus pileatus. The sequence continues at coordinate 51,494,895 of JAWWES010000081.1, forward strand.
GGGGAATCCAAATACAATGCATCTTCCCTTGAAAGTAACATCATCAGCAGAGACAGCCCAGAGATTGATGTCAAAGACACAGAAGACAAAAGTATCCTGCTTATCAGACAGCATGGACCATCACACACCAACATGAGGCATTCTCCTGAGGACTAGATTGTTACTCAGCATTGACTGAAGGTACAGGGAAACATGATAACTTCCCATAAAGAGCCCAGAGAAGGAGCAGTGCAAGGCACAAACGGAAAGGAACAGAGTGAAAGCCAGCAGCCTGCTTGTCACAAAAAAGCTAAAGACCTGGGGTCACAGTGCAAAGGGATTTTTACTTTGCTGTCAAACAGAGACATAAAATAAGGGCAAAAGGCAATATCCAAGTTGTACTGGAAGGCTTGTTATACAAGGTAGCTACAGATCAGGACGGCAAGACTAAAGGCAACTGCACATAGAAGACAGCACAGAGGGGCAAATAAAACCAAGGCCAGGGGACATGGGATAAACCTCAGCCAACAACACTGGATGTCACAGGATTTCAGACTGGCAGGTCTGACTCAAAAGAGTCAAGCTCGCAGCATGAGGGGAGAAAGTCTCCTGCTAGGAGCTCTGATGCGAAGCTGCTTCAGCCACTGAAGCCAGCCATTGGCTGCACTGGCACAAGCCACATTTTTTTTTGCCTCAACAGCTAGGGAAAAAAAAGCCCAACAACACACACTTGTAAGAAAGAGTGCTCCAGAAGTTGGAAAGGTGACCACAGAAGTTCTCTACCAGGCCTAATTTTCATATTATATGTAGCCATCTGCACAGAGGTGGAACAGAGGGGTGGGAGTTGTGACCGGGAGGAGCTCATGGGGAGCACCTGGAAGCCAGTCTGTTTGCACTTGGCCAGAGCACTGCCTGCATGTGTGACACCTCACAGGTAAAGGGTTTCAAGCCCATTTAATATTCCGATCTTGGAGCATTGTCCTTCTCGGCCAGAATGCAAAATGAGATGCAATAGCTTATTCCACTCAAAGGGGTAAGGCTCTCTTATCCCTTACTCTCTGTTAGACCCCAAGGGAGAGGAGATGGGGTACAGGGTGTGTGACCAAGTTGCAGCTCCTTGTTTGCACAGATCTGGGACAGCTAAGCACCATGCATTGCTCCAGGGAGGCTGTAAAATGTTGGTGTAAAGTAAACATATTTTATGGTTTAACACCATACACAGGTAAAGTCCTGTGTATGGTGTTAAAGAGTGCTGTGATATGATGGGTAGGTTTTTGAGGAAGACATTAAAGCAATTTCTTGAACACTTGCTCATTAGAAATTCTACTGCTGTTTTAACAAGAGTAGGATGCTATGTCAGGCACTGTGAGTTTTTATTAGGAAATGTGAAATCATGCCAAACTTTCATGGCCTGAGTCTCATACCAAGCTTAAAGATCTGCTCCCTTGGTGTGCCAGAAGATCCTGGACTTAGCTTTTAAACCTGTATTGCCAGTTCAGATCATTTATATAAACAATCTTTATCTCTTTCAAACCTTACCATGTCTCTGCAGAGATAAATGTAAATCTGTAATTTCTTTTACCCTTCACTTCCCAGCCCTACTAGCTTTGCTTCTGCTGTGTTTACTGGTTCTTCTCTTTTCTTTATCCCTTTCACAGAGAGTGTTCTCAGTCTGCCCCTTTTACAGCCATCATGTGAGTGCTTGCAAGTAAGGATGAAGACATCTTCCCCTACATGTCAGGCTTGAAACTGTTGCTATTGTTGACCTCCTGCTGTTACAGTTCACACCTTTCCGTGTAAAGGTAGCAATACGCTCGTCTGTCTCAGGCTTTTAAGTGACCAGCAATTGGGGTTTGAGATGTGTCCAGCCACATAGACACGCTGATAGAATGGAGAAGACAGTCAGGAAAGCCCTTGGGAAATCCCAGTGTTTTACTGAAATCAGGACAGATCCCAGTTTCAGCAAATAAGCTGGGACCCCAAGAATGCCTTGCACAGCTAAGACAATCTCAGTAATGCAGCACATCTGGCAACCCCATGAACAAAACTTCCCAAGGAAAAGGTCAGAACTTTGATTAATAACTCCTAGAAAAGCAAAGTGCTTTTTGCATTACTGCTCCCCCATTAATTTTACACGAGTTCACCAAAGGCTTTCAGCACTGCTGGAGCAGCACTTTCTGATAGGCAAACTTTGGTACTCTATCCCTTGCTCCCCCAAATTTCAAGATACTCACATGCCACAGGTTTGAAAATTTCTCTGGAATAGCTGTCAGGGGCCTTTATAAGTGTATCTTAGAATGTATATTCCCAGGTGCTTCATATGTCACATACTTCACTCTCCAGTTCTGGCAGGCATGATCCTAACAGATGCATGGACAGCTCAGTATAAAAGTTCATAATAAATGCCCCATTTATTTATAGATATAAAAATACCCATACCTTTTTTTTACTCACTGTTGTTTATACACGTTGACTTGGACATCCAGACATTAAAACAAGTTCCTTGTCCAGAGCCTAGACAGCCTAGCGGATTAGTTACGTAATGAAGCTGAGATGAGAACAGCACTAGCAAGCCAAATGACTTCTCTTTGCAGCAAAACAGACTAGGTATTCACCCCAAACCTAGTCACCCTCAAGATTAATACAGAAAGCTAATTCCTCCAGCTAAAATATTCATATTCCTAGCTGAAGCTCCCTGAATCCGGCCCCTTACCATGAGGCAAATTCTCTCAAATGCTTCAGAAGCACCATCTGGGCTATGGCTGCATGACAGCTGACTAAAAAGGATATATAAGAACAACATACCCTTCTGGTCTCCTAAGTAAGTAGGAGTGCTACACAGGTAGGCTGCAGACTTGGCCCAAGATTTTCTGGGTTGCTCCAGAGGTTAGGTTCCCACAGTAGAATGGTCCCCATATCCAAGATAAAAGTATCTATTTGGCTGTGATGTACTTTATGGGAGGGAATAAGCTGCCAAGCTGAGGGTTACCAGGGATGAACACCTCTTGTACAATTTTCACATGTTTACTTGCCTCAGCTCCATGCACAGAAGCACAAAACACAAAAAGTGCATCACTGTGAGCGTGATTGGTAAGTATTTTGATAACTCACACTCAAAGTTGGCAGATGCTCCCAAGTCAAGTTTGCAGAGCTAAACTGAAGAAGGAGTGGTTCTATAGAGGGGGGATCAGGTCAGGACCTCAGCACCATCAAACCCCGATAAACACACAGCTTCAGGGCTCAGTGTCCCAAGGGTGGAAGAGGTTGCTGTTGTGAGCACTGCAGTCAGGTCAGGCTAGGCTTCTCACAGGGATGCTTGATGGCCCTTTTAACACCTGCTGCATGGGAGTCACAATGCAATCCATAAGGAAGAACAAAATATTCTCCAATTCACATATAGTATGTGTTTGCTTTGTTTACTGAACTTTACATTTCCTGCACACTGTACATTGAGCAGAGTGATTGCTGCAGCATATGTACCCAAAGAGCAGGAAACAGACTGCCAATGACCTTCTCAAGATATCAGCAAAATAAACAAACATAACACACACATCAGGTGGTCTGAGTGCCAGCACTGGGATAAACTGAATCTGCAGAGAAAGTGCTGTTGGAATTTCACTTTAAACCACACAAAGCTGTAAAGCCACTTGGATGCGTGGAGCAGTCAAAATCAGATCAGCGTGTGAATGTTTTAAAAGGGGTAGATTAATTCATGTGAGCCAGGCAGCTCAGTTGGAACTGCTGTTTTGCTGCTGGCTCCGGCTGCCTGCTTCCTGCGAGCCTGCGTTTCCTTCCCCTGCTAAAGGCTTTCCCTGGTGAGAAGGCAAGTGTCCCCAGTGGGCATGCTCGTGGTGCAGGTGATGGGCAATGACCTGCCAGCCTTTGCTCCATAGCTAATGGAGGCAGATTCAGTGGGTCTATCCCTGGCGAGCAGAGAAATGGGACCTGCCCAGCAAGGGTGATTCTGACTGAGAGCAGGAGTGTGTAATGTTCTCCCCGGGGCTGACTGCTCACAGGAAGCGAGGGGAAAGCTCTTCAGAGCAATCACTTCTCAGGGGACTGAACCTTGCTCTGAGTAAGGAGCTCCAGAGGAGTAACATACATACATATGTGTGTGTATATATAATGTATACATATGGTTGGCGGCTTGAAGTGATTGACTTCTGGGAAAAATGAAAAAAGGTTACTGAACCCTATGGAAAAGCCTGAAAGAATTTAATAGAAAATTACAGCCTTTCTCAAGAATTTAATACAGAATTATATAGGACAGTTAAAAACAACAATAGAAAGGATATTACTCTCTATTAAATTCTATAGGTTTCAGAGCAGTTTAAATAGGGCCTTTTAATGTTTCTGCAAAGATTCCTATTACATCCTGTAGGGCTTTTCCACATGGATCTTAGCAGCCATCAGGGAAAACCTGGTGCCAGTGAGCTCCTAAGCAAACAAGTCAAGTAATTCTGATAATCTACATTAGAACGAGCTTTGCAGCTCTGTTGCAGCTCCATGAGCCTCTCTGGGATTAGAAACAGCTCAGGGAAACTGGGGTTTTGGAAGAGACTTCCCGTTCTGGTGTCCCAGTGTTATGTGGTCATCACCACATAAAACAACCTTTCCTCTCTGAACTGACTGGACCTCATAGGGATGTATACATGTAATATCTAAACACAAAGAATAACCTTCATTTTGGACTGAGATATGATAATAAAAATAGTTGCATGAAGTAGGATAAAGTATCTAGAGATACCAGTGGCTGGGACACCCTCTGGAAAGCAGTCTCTGAGGCACGTGTGCACTAACCACTGCCTTTAGCAAAAGTGCTGCCTTTGGCCAAAGCTTTCGTTTCAAATCTATTTTTCTCACAGAATAATAAAACGTGTACTGGCTTCAGCACTTTAAGTGTGTCAAATTAGATACTTCATGAAAGGTATCCATCTTCATAGCCCTGTCTTTGACTGTTATAAGAACAGTGAACAAACTATTTGGGTTACAACACCCGTAAAAAACATCATTACATAGTAAAATACACATACAGTAATATATGATTAATTTACCTCTTTTTGACCATGGAAGATACATTTTGTGTATTCCACTGCCTTCAGCTTAGTGGTGTTTAAAATTACTATCTACATATTGCACATTTCCCCCTCAGCAGAGCCATCCGAAATATCCTAAAATGTACCTCTCGTCACTCCTAGGAACTTGAAAAACTGTTGTCTGTCTTCTTCAGTCTGCACAACCTGGCAGTACTCCATAGCTTACAAAACCAAATGAAACCCCCAGCAATGCTTACATTAACAATCAAACACATCAGAGCTTTGCACCAAACCACTCCCTGACCTGGAGAGTGGCACATGTCCATGGCAAAGTACTGTTCTGTATAAAACCTGTTTTTGTTAAACAGAGGGAATGACAAAGGTAGAAACCAAAGTAGTAAGCTTGCTCTATGTGTGGTATTGCAGTGTGGTGATCCTACCATAGTCCAGATAAATTTTCATAGCATTGTTTGAACCCTGCTAGACTCCATTCACTGGAATGAACCTCATCATTACATGACTGTTTCATATACTGAGATGTTGAAATGCTCTTCAGTTTCATCAAATGCCTTCTGTTTATAATTTTTTAAACTAGCAGAATAAAGCCCTAACTGTACTTCATCATAGACTTTTTATAATAACTTGATATATTTGTCTTCCCTACCTAATAACAGGTAGGGAACTCAACTTACTTGCTATTGATTTTCTTTTAGACTGTATAAATTTCGTGTTCTTAGCAATAACATCGTTTTCAAAAGATGTTCATCCTTCCGAGTTTGAAATGCAGTTATTTTTCAAAGTAAAAATCATTTGCTTATGAAACCTCAGCAGGCTAACAACAGCAAGAATTAGTGGATGGGTCCTGAATATTTTGCATAATTCACTCAACTCTACACATATCTTACATGAGAGACATCTAAACAGAAGAAGAGGAAGCAAATTATATACCTGAGCTGTCATTATACCCCAACTGGAGCCAGACACAAAAATCCCCTTAATATCTATGGCAGAAGCTCAAGTTTCTTCAAGGATTCAGAGAGTCATACAAAACGATTCATGTGAAGCTATTTATTTGTGTAAACATGCCTGCAAGATGAGGTTCCAAAGGCTGGACGGGAGAGGAGATACTGAAGGACCCATTGGACAGACTTGCCTCTGAAAACACATTTTCCACACTTGTTTGTGGAAAATCTCTCAATGTGACTTGCTGGCTAATACTGTAAAACCAGCTTAAACATTTAGTGCGTCTGAATCTAATTTTTCTCTGGATGTCTTTCTTTAAAGTCCAACCATATTCAAATGCTCACTGGAGGCACAACTGCAAGGAGGGGAAAATCCCTTTGCCTGGTGAGAGAACCAGAAGCAAGAATCCTTCTAGGGGCAGTCTTATCAGAAAATCTATAGAGACTTATCAGAAGATACACATCCAGAGGTTTTCAAGCTGCCTTTTTGTACTTCTCCGTAGACCTGAAATTTGATATAATTATGGGACATTTCCAAGGCGGTTGCAGCAGCAGCAGCCACTGCCTAATCTTTTCATAAGATGTAAATCAGTTTCAGTAATTATCATAATAGATGGTTTGCTCATGTTTTCTTGCTGGGAAAAAATACCATGTCTTATAAATTCCTCAGTGCTGTAACATCAAAGCGCCAGGGTAGGCATGCAATCCAGAGGGGAGGGGAGACTAATTTGATGAGGATGTATATTTGATAGACAGAGATTTCCTTTAAGGGACCATCCTGAATGGTGTATGCCAGACTGAGCCCTGAAATCCTACATACTGGACATGAAAACCATGTAGATCAGAGGTGCTTGTCCTTGAGGAACTGAAGTGATAGCTCATACCCAAGTACAATTAGAAAGAGCCAAAATATTTTGAAACAGCACTTTAGGGAATTAGACATAAGACAGAGGGAATCCTACACTGCTAGCAGCACACAGAGGAAAAGAAAGCTGTCTGAAACTGGGTTTCTGAGTGTCAGAATGGCTCCTTTGGGACTGACGGAGGCACAAGGATACCATGTCTCTCCCTTGAGCTTGTCAGTCCAGCCAAAACGATCCTGGTCTCCCCATCACCAAGGTCCCTCTCGGTTACTTTTGCTCTTTTCAAATTTTAGTCCCCTTGACAGAAACAGTGAGAATCCAAGAGAGCTTTAGGGATCAGGGCACACATCCTGCCTTCAGATGGGCAGAGTAACCTTTCCAAAACAAACAAACGGCATCACTTTTTCGTTCAGGAAAAAAACCCACACCTGTGTGTTATACTCCAATGAGCAATAGGTTCACAGTGCAGAGAAATGGTAGGAACAGAGGAAATGAAATTTAACACGAGAAGAAAAGAAGTAAACATTACATATTTTTTTCAAGTGAGTCCATGTGCGAGTGATTAACTTTTGCTATCGAGGGAGGATAAAGGGGAAGCCAAGATTCTCTGTAACCATTACAAGAACTGAACACAGCAGCAAATATGGAAAATTTCACCAGTTTGGCAGATGCCATAAAATATTTTTATCTCAAATACCTTATGTTTGTGGTCCAAACACTGACCCCAGCCTAGCAATTTGTAATCTCAGGAAACATTGCATTAGCACTCACAGAATCTCACTTGTGACCAACTCTCACAAAGCTGCACCTCTCAAAGAAAATTTACAGTCTCTGAACTGGGAATGTGCCACAATTCAATGACAAATACTAGTTCGTCTGCAAAGATAGAGCGTTCGCATTCTCAGCATCCTTGGGACCGAGGGAGACAGGCTGTTCTTGAGCAGCTGAAGAATGCACACTGCTCAAAGCTCAAGAATGTGGAAATGGCAGAGCTTTTTAACAAGGCTATTAAAAATGACATCTTAACAACATCTGCAATTAAAAATGCTCAGAGTTGGAAGAGACCTTCCAAAAAAACATGTGGATCATAGAACTCATTCCATTCTTATGACTTAAAAATCTGACAGCATAAGCCTAGAAAAATGAGAGAAGTCCCTCTTCCCTGTCTGTTGTTTAAGCAGCTTCCTCAATTCCAAATTACAGTGACAAATGATGGTTGCATTGACCCTAGGGTGTCCTCCAGCCCTGTGCAGCAGTCCCCTGCTACAGATGTTATTGCAGAAAAAGGGCATTGCTTCTTGTATATCACCTCTACAAGTTGTTAATGAATTTCATATTATTCTGCATATTCAAATATACTTCAGCTAAAAAATAACACCAAATATCTTTAAAGGGAACTGGATAACTCAAGAGTTTGGTAAAGTAGCTGCACTTTTCATTTTCATGTTTTCGATTCAAGTCCACCCATCAAAAAGCAGTGGAATTTCTGTAAAATGAGATCTTGTCTCTTCCGATCTGGATCTGAGCAGAGCTGTGGGTTCTTCTTAAGACCTATCACAGTTACCAGCACTGTAAGACACACTTGTTAGTGATCTGAGCAAACACAGCCTCAATGGGCCATAAGGGCACAAAAGCTCAGCTCAAGTCTTCCACCTGATGTGAAGGGACCTCCTACTACCACAAGTTATGATTCACATACCCTAGAGCTGAACGGGCATCTTCCTACTCCAAGGCTGGCAGGATGTCACCCTTGTCAGGACTCAAAATCACGCTGAAACACAATAAACAAAAACAACAACAACAACAAAAAAAGGCAAGAGGTAAAGGAAAAGGGAGTCCTTTGTGGGCTTCCCAGGAGCTACCTGGCAAGTAGCATAAAATGGCAGCTATAAAAGGAACATTCAAGTTAAAGAAATGTTGGGATAGGGTTAATACGAGTTTGTTAATTATCTGGTAAGGACCTGCTCAGATGTACTTTGTCTCTGCATGTGCACACATACAAACACTTGCTTCAGTGCCTCGCTTGAATAATAAGGCACAACAGGGCAATCATTATTGTACCATAATTGCACTCCTCGGGTGTATGCCAGCCACGAACCTGAAGGAGGAGTGCTATCAGCAGCCTGAGAAGTATGATTATGGTCCAACAAGATATGCCCTGTTGTGACTTATTACAATTAGAAAAGCTATCGACAGTGTTGCAACCATTGAGGCGAGGAAAACAAGAAATGTTTTTTAAAAGCCTGTGTTATGGTAGCGCATATGTAAAATATTATGCCTGCTGCTAGGACTCCCCATTAGCCAATCACATTGCTCAAGTATCCTTTGAATGACATACTTCATGCCCCGTCTCATATCTATGCTGAAAGATTAGAGGAATTAGTAACATTTCTCAACTCTCTTTGAGCTCTCAAGAGACCTTCAAAGCAATAAGTGGTAGACAGCGACTGAAATTACATGCTCCTTACCAACACCAAAAAAACCATTGGCAAATATCTGGGTACAATTAACTGCTTTCCTTCCAAACAGATATCATGTTTTAGCAAACAACTTGTGAGTGTAGTTAACAGACACTAGCTGAAAGGAAAAAATGAAGTTTTTACCTCATACTCTCATAGATACACATCTACTATTCAGCTTTCAAATGAGGGCCAAATGGCAACAAGGAGACCTACCTATTTTACAGAAAGGTTGTTGTCGTGGGTTTGCAAACGTTCCCCCTCACTGGGGGACTGTACGTGGTTTGTCCAGGTGAATTTCTGGGACAAAACCAATCAGAAGTTTTGGTAACGCCTTTTGCCAATTATATCTTTAAGAAAACGGAAAAGAAGGGTAGTTGTGCAGATGGAATTAGGAGCCACGTGAGGGAGAGGCAGCAAGGCCCCAGGTGGGGGCCAGGCCTCCCTCCTCCCCGGCCCTGGGTCGGGCGGTAGGAGTAACCATTGAAGCCCCCCTGACCAGACATGTAACAGAGTGAAGAAAAAAACAACTTAAAGGACTTAGACAAGGCTGCTGCAGAAAGAATTTCAGCTGAAGAGATAGAGGTCAGTGCTGGCAGCAGCCAGAGAGAGAAGCCTCGAAAGGGGGGGAAGACGGCTCCTTCTTCCCCCTACCTCTCTCTCCCTTCAGCAGAAGCAGGGAAAAAGACTGAAATTAAAATCCCTGTCACTTGTAGAAGACTGTTGGGGAGCGGAGACAACCCCATCTGCAGCATAAGGAACTGATGCTGGAGCAGAGAAGTAGATGTAACTCTGTGGAAGTTTTTGCTGGCCTGTGGCCCACGCAGAGGAGTCTTACACTGGCGCAAGGAGGCCCAGGTAAGATCTTGGGATCCCAGAGGGGGATCCGTGCCAGTGCAGCTAAATTTGTGGACCTACTCCAGAGCAGAGTCGGCTCGGGTAGGATTTGGGATCCCAGTGAGGGATCGATGCTTGGTGTGATCCCAGAGAGGGATCGATGCTGGTGCAGCTGCATTTGTGACCCAAAGGACAGCAGAGAATGGAAGAACTGTTGTCCAAGGGGTAGACCCATGTCAGAGAGGTCTATCAAGGACTATTCCCGTGGGAAGGGACCCCACAGGAAACAGGGGTGGACTCAAAAGCAATTATTCCCTGTGACCCTGTGGTGCAGACCATGGAAAAGCAAAAGTCCCCTTGCAGTCCATGGGAGACCTTACAGGACTCTGGGTAACCTCCAGCCTTCAGCCTTAGCCCAGAAGGGAGGTAGGCCCAGCCCTGAGGTCGACACAGAGGAGAGAAGGAGATAAACTGTTCCAGCTGCAACGAGTCAGAGGAGTTGTCTCAGAGATAACAGAGAAGGAACTTACAAGTGCTGCAGAGTGACTTAGAAGAATTTGCTTCTCCTCCTGGACTGATACAAAGGGGGAAGGGGTAGTTTTGTAAATACATAGTGCTTTTACTTAATTAGAATTGTTGTAGATATAGTTGTTTAGTTTTTATTGTGTAGTAATAAATCCTAATATTATTTCTCCCCAATTGGATTTGGTTTTGTCTGCATAACCCTTCTCTCAGCTTAGAGTAATTTAGAGCAATTATGTTGGGGGGTGTGGTAAAAAAACTGTCCCTAGACAAACCCACAACAGTTGTGAAGATTGATTAGCACCTACAATGGCCTCTGAGATGTTCAACTGGCAGGCATTACAGGCATGCAAAAGAAAGTATTGGGGAAAGCATAGACGTACAACAAGCTGCGAAATATCTCAGTGGGAGAAATCGTTCACCCTAATGTGACAGGATTTATTGAAACAAAGACAGTGCCTTTTCTATGTAGGGACCCAGGCAGAAGCTCTTAGGGGGTGTTTGTTTAGTAATCCTAAATTAACTAGGGACTATGGCAAGGATGCAAGACTAAAACCAGACATGTAAGGCTCTTCATCCAGGCAAGAGCAGAATGGGTCCTGCATGTTCAGAAGGTTCTTTCAGCTTGAATATGAAAGATAGCTTCAAACAAACAAAGTGATTGTGCACAGGTCTTGATGAAATCTGAGCTCCCTCTAAACCACACTGGAGTAAAAGCTGCCTCAAAACAGTCCTTGTAAGAAAACAGCTAACACAGACATTGCAGCTTCAACCAGTTACGGGAAAAAATAATAAAAAGAGGGGATTGCATACAATATTAAATTCAGAGAGCTTTACAGACAACATCTGGACATTGAGACAGCTGGAGCAGTGTTGTGTAATGCCTGAGAAGGGCAGAATAAAAAAACCCTAAGAAATTGCCCAGTGATACCTACTCATTAGCCAGTCAAAACACGCCCGGACTAATGTATATTAATCACTGGAAACCTTAGATACCTTAGATAAGTTCAGTAAACATTGTCTAATACAATATTAAAAAAAAAAAAAAAGCTTTGAAACAGCACTGTGCTCAGGAGTCTGATGCAGAGATCACTGAAATATGTTGGAATGTTTCCATTCACCTCAGTAAGTTTTGTACATTGAGCTTTTTCAAGCCCAGGCAGCAGTTCAAAAATAACTTTACAGCATTATCCCAATTGCTTATTTGTGTATGAACGGCACTGAAAAAGTTGATATGGCCAAGCAGAAAAAGAACACTTTATGAATATTTTTAAATTGTCGTCACCAAAACCACTGACAATATAAAAATTCAACTATTTATGATGTTGTAACACTGGCTTTAATAGGGACGGCGGTGAAGAAACTATGTGTAATATAATCAACAAGCTAACAAACCCCAAGGCTCTCCTGAGGATTTTACTATGCAGAATGTTTAAAATATTAAATAAACAACAATAGGGAAAATCAGGATATGATTAAATAATTTTAACAATCGGTCCTGAAAGGTTCTCTCCAAAATTTGTTCTAACTGTTTTGTTGTCAGCCCAAAACTGCAGAAAACATGACATATATTTAATGTGACCCAACAGGATAAAAATAAAGCTCTGTTCATCCACTGTTGCCTGACTTCGGGTTCATTGAGTTAAGCTGAGTAGATTTGAAACGAATCAAGATGTTTAACATCTGCCTCCTGTTATTAGGATATTCTCTTCCTATTTATAAACAAATGCTTTGTTGGGGTTAGGCTGTGGATTCCATGACTCTGTGGTCTCATGTTTCCTAAGCAATCTGAACTTCAGGCCACAAGTAAAAGGTACATTATAAGCCTTTTGAAATTTCTGAAATCTATCAATGCATGTAGGAAAAAATGATTAATTAAGAGACAGTACAGTCTTTTTGCTTGGTCTTACACATCTGGCCTTGTGCTACGAGACACCATGTTAATGCAAAAACAGATTTTTGAATAAAATTAGCTCATGAAAAGTATTTATCAATGTTCTAGTTAGAACAAATGACGTTATGTTCGTGTGCATGGTCGTCTCATCTTCTCAAGACTCACATGCTATTAAGGCTCATATATCTCTCAGCTACTGATATGTATGCTTGGAAATCCCAACACTTCTATGAACATAAATACAAAACATCTGCTTTGTTCTCCTAGTTCTATCTATCCATGAGAGCTTATGTTAATCTGTCCTTCAATCTACTTCCAGGCACTGAGCTAGTTTGGATTCCTCTTTTCTTCCTTACATTTGGTTCCTTGCTCCATTCTGGCCTTTTCTGGTTAATGTACTGAAAGTAGACTCCTTTTCTCCTGGTTTGTTCTCTCTCACTCACCCTAGTATAAGACTTTCCACTCTGCTCTTCCTGACTGTATGTCTTTTGCATTCCCTGCTATCCTGCACTCTACAGAAAAATAATCTTCCCTAGCATGCCACTTCCCCCCTTGCCTCCATGTAAAAAACCCCTAAAACTAGCACCACTTCCAGCCTTTGAAACTTTCTGCCAGAAATGACTTCTTCCCATTCCAGCTCTGCTCTGTGTACTGTCTCCATATTAACCTGCTTCATTCAATACTTAACAGTACCTGAATGTCTTTGGTTAACATAGAGTTCAAATTTATAGTTTTTCTGTTCATGTTCAGAGTATGTTCATGGCCAAAACCCTTAAAATACATGACTTCACAGCATAATATAGCACAACATGTGGTTAAGAATTTATATGGATACACTCATATCCAACTTCATTACAAACAATCAGGATCTTAGAAAACAAGGATTTTAAAAAGAGGAATATTTTTTTGAGAGCAGACTTTTATGAGATCACCTATCCCAACCAGAACAAATATTAGCAAAGCAGGAACAAGAATATATATACCAAACATGACATTACCTAACCTGTTCCTAAACCATGCAATTCCATTATTTCTATCCCAGAGACCAGTGCTGGCACCCCCTACCAAGATATAAACAAACTGTCCTTGCCTCAGCATCTTGCTCTATCCAGAGAGGGCACAGAGAGATATCTATTCTCATCCTCTTCTGGTGCAAGGCTGTGATCATCTCTCCCTCTAAGCCTTCTCTTTAGACTAAACAAACCCAAATCTTTCAGTCTTCCCTCAGGAGGTCATGCTTTCTAGGCTTCTGAATATTCATGATTTTTCTTCTTTGGGCTATCACTAATTGGTCTCCTTCCTCCTTAAAGCTGAAACCAAAGCCAACCGAGCAATGAGAAGAAATAATTTCAGAGCTGATTTACTCGTTTACAGTAAATGAAAGATACTCCCTCAAATGATCTGCATCCTGCACTCTATTGGTTTAAGTATTACTTGATATAAAGCTACAGTGAGCACCTTAATACCAAAGGTAACATTACTAAACGTGATAATGCAGGTGCAGTAGCAAAACAATAATTCTTAGTCAATATTTTTTTTCCCTCTTTCTTTCCTCCCCCCCATTTTACACTTAAAAAAAAAGAGATGTATTCATTACCTTAAGTTATCCACATTAAAATTCCATATACAGAGAGATTTTGGCTTACAAATTGAATGGGTGTGGTTCTGTATGTTTCATTTATAAAGCTTAATTGAATTTAATTTCCTGATTTTGTGTATAAACTATCTGGTATATGATTGAATTTCTAATTTAAAGAATAATCACAGAGCTTATTTCTTAGCCAATGTAAGAAATGTTACTGCAAATGTTGTATATATAAAAAGAATATATTCTGATGATTTTTTAATTGACTCAAGCAACAGAAAACTTGCAAATCTGGTGTTGATTATCTCAGATCCTAAGCAGGAAAAATATATAGCACATTCAACCTAATATGTGGCTATAAGCATGATTAATGTATTTTCAGGATGTCCTACACGAACATTATTTTCCAAAGCTGACATTTTAATGATTTTCAACATGCAGAATGTGGCACATGTTGAAAATCTGTCATGTCTTTTTAAATACCGTGATGTATGCACATCATGTATGCACATGCATACAATCCCCATGGCATGTATTCCTTCATGGAATTAATTCACATACCTAGAAGGACCATGTCTGTACCTATTTTCACAGGCAGAGAGTTCAGTTAATGCAGTTCCCTAAGTTTGGTTAATCACTCCAAGTGTCTTCAGCTTAGGTACTACATAATCCTCTGTGTGTAGTCCATGCTTCTCCTGGTAATGCCTCTCAAAATGTTTTGGTTTGTCCCTCCTCATCACAAAACAAGACACATGTTGGCTTCATGGTTCCCTAAAGGCTACTGAACTGTAGTGCTGGCCTGAACCAAGTTTACACCAGCTTCTGAATATAGTCTTTGGCCCACTTTTCTCTCTTTCTTCACATTATTTAACATTACTCGTGCTCTGTTCAGCACATCCTCAAAAGGATCTGGCTCCTTCTTTGAATCAGGAGTGTCAAAACCAAGGGCTAAAAACTAAGTCGTCTCTTGGACACCAGCACAGATCCTCTGATCTGCCTTTGGCACCCACCTGCCCTGCGCCTGTATTGGAGGTATGAGCCCAGCAAGATCTCTCCTGCTGGCATCCTTGGTGTCCCACATCTTTATTTCCATCACCCACAGGTGTTGGGATGCACACAATGGTTAAGTCTCTGCCTGGTGGACAGCAGTACCCAAGCAGCAGAAGTTGTTGACTGCTTTACATACCAAAGGAAAAAAAAGCTGTTGAATGCCATATTTCCTGCACCTACTTTCCTCTACCTATTCCAGACTTGGAATTTCGACTCCCTTGGCAACAGTGATGAAGCCATGATGCAAATGCAAAAATACCAAGTTGGTACAGCAACACAAGGACTACTGTCCCTCTTAGCAACATCACACTACTACATCATTTGGCCTGGCGTGGCTGTCCCCCTGTCAAAGATGGAGTCAGACTCTGACCAAGCTGGGAATGGGTTTAGTTCACAGAAGTCATGCTCAGTACTCAGAGGTGCTTGTTTGTTTTGCAAGGCAGTGACCTCAGCTGGCCGGTACCCCAGGAGACCATGTGTCATCATCAGATTGCTGTGCTGGCACAAAAAGTTAAAACCACCTGACTGCCCCCCGCTGCTCCGACCTCAGAGGAAACAAACCCAAACGGGGCTTGGAGGCAACGAGTAACTGAGTTCTCCTGCTGGTTGGCTGAGTGGGTGGTTTTTGGCACTCTCAGCTCATTCCTAAAAGCTGTATCTCCTCCTGAAGGGTGGGAAGGATTGCTGTCCTGGAACATAACTCAGGGAGTGAAGCCTGTGCGTGGGGGCATTTCCTGCCTTGTAGAGATAGTAAAGGGAAGCTGCTCCAGACCAGTGGCTGGAGGGGTGCAATGGTGTTTGTGTCAGATGGAGCCAGCCACTGGCTAGTTTAACTCCACAGTAAGGTTTACATCACTGAGCCCATTTCTCAACGCAGCAGAAGGAGGAAGGAGAGCTTCAGTTTACTAGGAAATGGCCTGGTTCAGCCAGTGGCATAAACCATTTGATCTCTTTGTTGTCAAAGTTTACCTGCTCAGGAATTCGATTATCACCTAACCAAGCACCATCTGATTCTCTTATTACTTAGATAATGAAAGAGAGCATTTTCCTCCTAAGAAATGTTTAAACTGTTTTGATTCGTGAATAATCTTTTACAAAACAAGCTTTTTTATGACACAGAAACATAAAAAGTGGATGGGAAAGTAGAATATAAACAGTCAAAAGCCACTGATGTCTGAGTGTGTAAAGTAAAATCTCTATAGGAAGACAAAAATAAATAAAAAATCATGCAGGTATTGCACAAATGTATCACAGATGCATAACTGTAATGTAATAATATTCACTATTATAATAATAATAATGCTGTCCATTTCTAACCCTAAGTGGGCCTAAAATGCACAACCCAGATTTTGCGGACAATAGATGGGGATGAAGGGGATATCAACTATCAAGAATTAAAGAAGGGCCCCTATGCCACTGAAGGGTCAAGTCCAAGGAAAACCTACAAGATCATTTGCAGAGCTCATGTTCTAGAGGAAATAGAGAAATATCTCAGAACACCTAGGAAACGGGGAATGGTTGAACATTGGGAGAGGTTTCCGAGGGAAGTTGTGGAGCCTCAAGTCTTGGAGATACTCAAAAACAAAATCAGGCACAGCCACAAACCCCTTGCTGTAGATGGCCCTGCTCTGAGCAGAGGTATTGGTCTAGGCAATCTCCAGAGGCACCTTCTGACCTCTGTGATTCTGTGAAAGACACATCAAAGAAAACTGGATTTCTGTGCAATTTTAAGGACTATGTGGGGAGGTAAGTGGAAACACAAGCCATGCAGACCTTAGCGAAGGAAGTGAAGGATCTCCCTTGTTTCTGCTGTGAGGTGTTAGGAAGGATAAAGAGGTGAAGGAGGCCTGGCCCAGCACAACCACTGGCTCTGCAGAGGTGGCAAATAAAGGCATGGGTTAGGACAGTCTACACAAAGGTGTCCCCAGTGCACCCAAGTTATTCTAGTGAGGCTGCATGTGGCTGACTGGGGGGCTGCTCCAGCCCAGTGCTGGCTGACAGCAAGAAATTCCTTTTGGCAGAAAGAAAGGAGCAGTTTTCCTGCAAGGAATGAGCAGCTGAGAGAAATTTTGCAGCTCTGGGTGAACCTCAATTGTTGCCAAGCTGCTCCCTCTCATCAGCCCAGTCCTGCTTCCCCCCTCCCCACTTTCTCCTGTATTTCAGCCACCTGGAGCTGCAGTCCTTCCCTTGGGGTCCTCCCTAGCCTTGAAAACGGCATGGTATTTGGCTTGGAGAGGGCAATTTTACTGTCAGACTCATTACCAAGGAGGATGTTCGCTCCCTGACTGGTGAAAGTCACAACAGGCAGCAGTATGTGCTCTGTGCTGGCGTTCACACAGGACCCCAGCACACATTACTCAGCCCTACTCCCTCCTATCACCCTCTTCTCCCCCATGTTCATCCTGTTTCCTCCCACCCCAGCACAGCCATGCTGCACAGACAGCTGCCCGTTACTACTCAGTAGTTGCTCCAGTCCCACTAAATGCTTGTCAAAGTGCCCAGAGAGCTGAAAGTGAGCTCTTTAAATTACATTTGTTGAAAGATCCCTGGTGCCTGTTCCTGCTTTTCGTTTTCAGCAACTCTCTGAAATCATAGTTTGTTTTACAGTGATGTTTTGTTTTTCTTTTCCTGCATTCAACCTATAAGTCATGGATGATGCATATTAAACACATTAAATGGGTTTCAGCGGGGCTGCACACCATATGTGCATAAGGCTGAAGTCTGGGACAACGGCATTTTTGTGTTTACTTTCCATACTGGGAAACTGTACGGTGTGATGCTCCCTTACGCACAGCTCTGGATAGACATTTGGCCCCATCTGAAACCTAAGAAAGAGGTTGGAGGGAGGGAGGAGACAAAACCACTAAGGACATCGCCCAGGAGGAGGAGGAAGAGCCAGAGTCTACTTGATGGGTTAAAGCAGAGCCTGGAAATCAGGACTGCTTGGATTGTTGCCTGACCACAGCTGACAACAGACAAGTCTCTTCACTTTCTATGCTTCTGTTTCCCCATCTGTGAAATTAGGAGAATCAACAAATTTGATTCCCCTTTCTCAGGGAAGGTATATAGAGAAAGTGTTTTAAGCTCCATACATGGAACCATTACTTTGTATACAAGGAGCTGTCATATATTTTTAAAAGAGTTTTTAATTAGAAGAATAGACCTCTCAATTTAAGAAAAACTGAGATTTTTTAAACCTGTTATACATTTATACACCAACTTATATATCATTCTTTTTTTTAAATCCTGTGCCTTTCCAATTTTGCTATTAATATGTCATAAGAAAATCACGGATGGTGTCCAAATTCCAATTCATGGGAATGGAATTAATATCTCCTTTAAAATGAAAAAGAGGGAGTAATGTGGGGAAGTCTCAGAAGCCCTGGCGGGTAGTAACAGTTGGACTCATCTCTCCCGTCCCAGTGACTCATTCTGGGAATGGACAGTGCCTCTGTCTTCTTCAGATGTTTAACACCTCTCTAACAAGATTTAGCATCAGCTGGGATGTGTGAACAAATAATATTAAGCAACCTGAGACATCCTAGAACATCTGTCTCTAAGCTGTGTCAGGGCCTGATTCTGTCAGAGGCAGGTAGCAGTTGGCAAGGCTACACATTGGGCTTTTTGATTTTAATACCAGCAGTGGGGAATTTTGGTTACAAGTCATCCCTCTCAGATCATGTTTCTGAAGATGTAAAGAAGAAAACAACACTCAGAAAACAGCACCCTGCCAAAATAAATAATATTTTAAGAAGATTTTTCTGACTCTGTCCAGATTATGTGTAAATTTAAGTTACTAAGAGAAAATGAGAACCATTTGTTTAAAGTTCAAATCCTGTCTGGCCTTTACTAGGCTAGGTTTCAAACATTCTGTTTTGCCTACTCTCTGCGTCTTAATCCATCACCTTGATGCAACTTCCCCATGAGAGATCTCCACAGCCTTATCCAAGCAGTTGGACTTGGGAACAAAAACATCAGTGCTGGAGATCTCTCCTGGCAAGTTTTGTATGTTGTCAAGTGTTCGAGCACAAGAAGATCATGAAACACCCCTAAGCTGTGTGGTTTCAAGTATTTCAGTCTGAGTAGGTGTCAGAAAACTGAGTTCAAACCAAACCCTTTTCTCAGACTTTTATCTTCAAGGGAAACCCATAGGCCGAGTTTGGGCTGTGGATTCCAAAAATCTGATACTGCCTTAACTCACCCTTGCAATTTGGCTATCATGGCTCTACCACAGTTCAAATTTACAGCAGTCTCACCTCAACTGTGTTGAGACAGAAATCCCAAATTCAGGAGTACATGGGACAGGCTAGAATTGAAGTATGGAATATTAATTTAAAAAGTCCCAATTTTCAACCATCTACCTATTTTAAGTAGTTTCCAAATCTGAACTGCATAAAAACAATCCAGAATTTATATGCAGGTACTAAACTGATTCTGTTGATTGGGAAAACTTGAGGATCCTATAATAAAAGTGTAATGAAAGCAGTGTGGTTTCCTGACATTTCCAGTGACTATAATTCACTCTACATAATTTATAAGCCCTCAACTTATTTTTTAAAGTTCTGAAAGTTCAGTGGATATATTCCCCATGAAACTTACCTCAACATATCTTTGGTTTTTGGATGGGGAGCTTTCAAAGGTTAGCCAAACTATGGGCGCTAAAGAAAAATCCATGTTCCTAATAATCCCTACTCCAGTTTTCTGGGGAAAGCCTTGCCTTCCTTTTTTTTTTTTTTTTGGCCAGCAGCCCAAATGCACACCCTGTCCTGCCTATAGCTCTCCTGTATGGACCTTCAGGGAGGAAGCAGACATACCACCCCCCCTTAACAAATTACAAAGAGTAACGCATATTCTTTTTTTACCAACAGCTTTTAAGGCAACTTTGGTTGGGCACCCACAATCCAGACACACTCAGAAAGATCAGTTGTCACTCTTCTGGTGATGCTCACAATGACAAGAAGAATGCTCAGCCAGTCAGACATGCAGACTATATGAAACTGTTGATGAAACAACTGCCATCCATCAGACAAGGTCAGAATCAAAGGGAAAACGGCTTAGTACTGCAGCCATTGTCAGTCACCTCCCAGATAAAGAGATGAATGTCCTCATCAATCTGTTTGCCATTACTAATAATTTTTTTCTGAATATATATGTCCCCTTTTGTTTCACAAATACAAAATCAAGCCTATGTCACTCAACAAAACCTTTGCTGCAAGCATTTTGTCAAGTTAGAAGGTAGCCTGTAGGAACACTGAAAATTTTACAGGCTATGGAGATTTAGGAAGATGAACTGTTGCAGCCTCTAATAATCAAACTATTGTAATGATGAGAAGACATGATGGTAAATCAGTGGCTTTCACTATCAATTACCATGCTGAGGGGAAAACCAGAATGTGCAAGGGTGGATGCAATCCAGTATAAGCTCAGGGAGCTGAGCAGCCAGCCATTTTGTAAACCCTCAAAGCCTGCACCTGTGCTAATGGGTGGGGAGTACTTGCTGCCTCCCTCCATGCCCAGACTCTTCTTTATCCCTCCATGATAAACACTGTATTGGTTCACCTCATGGTGAACTGCTGTGCCAATGCAGAGTGACTGGTGGTGCTCTAAACACACGTGCATCACTCAATGAAATATCCTCATTCATTGAGTAAGAGAGAGGAGAAAGCCTTTAAGTCACTCTTGAGCACCCTCATCTCATGCCATCAGCCCACAGATGTGGCTGAGGGACTTACCTACTCCATAGGCCTGCTGAAATGCTGTTCATTGACTCACAGGACATTGAGGTCCTGAATCCTACTGACCATTGCTGATGATCACTGAGTGATTGTTGAGATGGGTGAGATTTTCCTGAAAGACCTGACTCCTGAAGTCATCTGATTACGTGTGGGTCTCAGTTTTCATTTTAAAAAGAAAGATTTCTAGCCCTGGTAGGTGCAGAAAAATCCTCAAAATGTGGTGTCTAAGGACTCCAAACACAGTACCCAATGCAAAGAAACGAAATTATATAATTTTAAAAAAAATCTTACTATTTTGAAATCAGTCTTACGATTAATTTTTGAAATTCCTGACATTATATGCTCCTTGACCTCAGAAAAGGCTCATAATGCTGACAAGTTATTTCATTAAGATATAGCAGCCATTGTGCTGCAGCAGCCACCTCTAAAATCTTTTCAATCGCCCAAGGTAACTAAATAATGATACTTCATTATTCACAGGTTGCTTAAGCATTCCCTATATTAAGTGCAGGGAAGTTTAGATAACATCTAATTGCAAAGTGAAGCACTGGAAAGTTTCTGAGGGTGGCAACTGCATACCTATTTGACATTTATTTATTTAGAAGTGCTTAAGACATGCCTTTCATTTATCCTAGGCAGACACAGAGCCTTGAAACCAAAACTCATGCAATACCACTTGGCCCAGTGCCTATACTTGGAAGAATTTTTTCATCACACCCGAACTAAGAAACTTTCCCAGTTTCTATCACTTAATCATCATTCTGCAGACACCACCCAGAGTAAAAAACTGGGGTAAGCAGAGAAATCCCTGCTTAACTAAAAGGCTGCAGATGAATCTTATAAACATCTTACCAAAATAATATGAAAAATAAAAATTAATACCCAGAGTTTTGGCTGCCATGATTAATTTCAGAGCTAATTGGTCTCCAACTGTACAAAACTCTGAATGTGGGGATTCTTGATTGAAACACTGACACAACCACAGCAATGGCAACCTTATGAGCAAGGCAATGGGGTAGTTCATGACTTAGTACTAGGAATCCTTAGCAAAACTCTGTGGCCACAAGGCATAGTTTCAGAATACATACTTACAGGACAGGAAATCATGTTTTGGTCATTGAGCTGGGAAGAGCCACTAAATACAAGCTATGGAATCAGTGATTGTTGTGCCTTCTATCACACACTTCATGCTGAGCTGTATTTTTTCAGTGGTTGATATGCTAATACAGGCAAGACCATACACACAACGTTCTCTATCATCCCAACCCTATTACACAAATTGGTTTGAGGCCTCTTTCAAAAGACCCTCCAACAATGCCATTTAAAAATGTCTTCCCTTCCCCCAACCCCAAAGCAGCATATATCAAAAGAAGCTTTTCAATACTGCAGGCCTAACCCTCCCTCTCAGAAACAGGCACTTTGTGTTTCAGATAAGCTGGACTGTATTTGGCATTGCTCCAGCCCTACTTGGAATATGCACATTTAGCATAGTTTGTTAAGTGTGGAAATCCTTACCATTGCTCATTTTCAGTAAGGCACCTTTCCAACGGAAGGGAGTTTGCTCTGCTCCCTGCCTGTTTAGAAGGAGCCAGGGAGCGCTGTGTTCAGCAGTGTACAAAGGAAAGCTTTTCACTCCAGGCAGACGCATGCACATGATTCCAACATTTTCACTCTGAATTTGGAAGCTACAGCTGCTACTTTAGACCACAGCAAATGAAAATACCCCAGGGGGACAGAAAGCAAGAGGTTCAGACCCTATACATATAGTCTTGACAACACTGTGGTTTGGAGCTCCGCAGCAACCAGCAGCCATCAGTGCAGCACATCCTATGGTGCCAAGAGAGCACTCTGAGGCAAGTGGACACATAATAAGTAAAAATAAAACAAAAACATCTCCTCATCAAGAGGAGAAGTAAGGAGAAGAAGCCACAGCAGAGGGCTGTTCTTATCAAATGATTAATTCTGGACAGGAAAGCTATACTTGTCCGTAAAAGCAGCAGTACAGGAGGTTTACACAAATGTCTCCTTAACACCAGAGGAAACATGTAGCTGGTGACAGAATCAGGGCCTTAACAAGTAAGGACAAATAAGGGTAGCACCAGAGCACCCTTTCCTACTTAGCACCATTCCTGCTCTCCTGGGGGAGCCTCTCTGCTCTGCTCATTTGGTGTTTTTGCTAAAACAGTGACATCCTGACATCACAGGGAGAGATGAGCCTACATCATCAGGATGTATTTAGGCAAGCCCAGAGTGGGCTTGTTCGGCCTGATACTCTGTAAAAGGCTAAATATACTGATAGTCCTTCAAAACAGTTGAACATTTTATTAATATCCAAGAGTGTGTATGTCTTTAATAAATTCTGCTTTGGAGTGCTTTTTAGTGTGCTGTGGGTCTGATAATTCTCTGTGGTTTGTCGTCACTTGTTTTTCTAATATTTTGGTCAGTGTCCAATCTCACTACTGTAGCTGGATATACCCATGTAATTACTGCTAGAATTGAATTTTCCACATAGTACAACTTTATAGCACTCTGGTGTTCCCTGACACATGAAGAGAGGTTACCGCCAGTTTGACCAACTTTTACGTATTCATGCTTTCAAGTGAAGGGCAGAATAACACTGACTGTTCTCTTCAAAGTCCTGTAAAAGTGCTTTAGGATGGTTTAGTCTTCCCAATAGGAAGTGAATTTCACCATCTCCTCTTTTGTGACAGCAAATGTTTCCTGAGGTGTGGTAGAGCTCAGAGGGAAAGTTGGTATTTGAGAGTTTACAATCCCATCACTCATCTTAAAGGACTTAACCACAGTTCATCTGCCACCAAAGGAAGGCTTTCCTCCAAAAGATGCTGGGTAGAGAGGTGGTGGGTGGGGCTGCGGTGGTCAGGGTTGCACTTAGGGGTCCCATTACCCCCATAGCACATCACCACCACCCAGCAATGCAGCAATCACAGAGCCCCAGGGCAGGATAAAAGAGAGCATCTTACCATGTGCCACTGATAGATCTGGCCAAAGGGCAGCTTGAAGACATCTGAGAGGAAGTCCTGGAGAAGCTGCTGGAACTAACTGAGCTGAGGGAGAAAGAACTGGTCCTGGATAAGGCTGCTAGAGGTTCTCCGCTGCAAGGCCAGCTCCCATGGGGCCACGTTCAAAGCCCATCTGATGGAAGTAAATTTTACTTCAGCCTTCAGGGATTTGATGCAAGCCCCTCAGGAGATGAGAAGAATCACCAACCACTGGAGGTGCCCTAGGTTGTCAGGACTTTTCAGCTGGATAGCAATGGCCAGACCAAAGGAATGCATTCTGAAGGAGCATTGCAGAGCTTGCTGTTCTCATCCCCCTGGACAGCCAGGGGCAGCAGCCGAAAGAAATGGGGTGCAGAGATGTTGCCAGCGGTCCCACTGCTTCGGAGCACCCATTGGTGCTCCGCCAGGTACAGGAAGGATTCTTACCCCCAAGGTAGATCAGACCGTGGTCATTTGGTCACTCTCCAAAGCCCCTGAGAGGGCTCCAAGTACAGCAGGTTAGTATGTGACCATCTCATGGGAGGTGTGACCAGAGTGTGGGAGGAGGAGCCATGTCTCGCTCACATGCTCAGGGAATAGCCAATCAGTAGCACTGAAGTAAGAAAGGAATTTACCCAGTGGGGCAGATTGGCACTGGGTCCCAGGGTTTTTTTTACCTTCCTCTGCAGCGTGACCAGTGGCTAGGGATCAAACAGTTCTTCTGGGGTGGGTTGCTTCCTGCTGCTCATGCCCCACGAAGATGGCATTTTGTGCCCTGCAGCTGAGGGAAAGAAGGTGTCTTGCCCTGCAGGGAGGACTAGTAAGTGTCTCCAGGTTTTTTTTTTACCTGCCTCTGCAGCACTTAGCACAGCCTCCTGCCAGGACTCGTTTGGGTTATTTTGGCCAGGTGCAAGCTGCTCATGCTGCACGAAGGTGGCCCTTGTGCTCGTCCTTATACCCCTGTGCTTGTCATCTGCAGGGAGGAAGATTTTGAGACTCCCAGAGCGGCTCCAAGGGTGGATCCCAAGGGATGTTTCTTGTCCTCTGTGGCACAAAGCACCACCCCTTGTCAGGGCTCCTCTGGACCCTTGTGCTCATCAGTCATTTCATCACACCAACATTCACACGTGGTTCCAGGTGGACATATAAAAAGTAAACTCTTCAATCATTCTTGGCAGCAATCTTCCAGGTGTGCAGGGCCTATAAAGAGGGGTCTGTTAGTGTCAAATGCCCACTGTCCAGCCACCTCCTTACCCATGTCAGCATTACCAGCATCAACCTTCCTCTTCCTCATGATTGCAGAATGCACTTCAAAAGTCATCGGCAACCTTTATTCACGCTCCTGCAGAGTAAAATGTATCCCTACAGATGGCAGTGACATGAACTGCATTGCACTGACACACCAGTGTTTGGTTGTTTGTAGCTTTTTCTGTGTATGGGCTGGTTTGGCATTTCTCCCATGAAACTTCCCAAGTGGAAGGCCAGTTAATGCCAGACATGGATATTTTGTTCCCCAGAAGGCAGACATCAGTTTTGAAAGGGACTGGACTGACACCACCAGCTTCATGTTCAGAGCCCACCCACACACCCCACCTATGGCTCAGACAGCCAATGGAGGTTGGTTGTGACTACAAGGAACTGGACTCCAGCAGGTTACTGATGGGTGGAAGCCTCCTTAACACATCTCTCACTCTCTACCTTTTATGCTTTGCTGTCATCAAATGTAGGAAATAGGGAAGGTTGTGGCCATATCTTTTGAATTTAGATTGCAGAAAAACATCATTCAGGAAATGTAGGTTTCCTTATCCACATCATATTCTGGATTTCATGGCATCCATGAGTCAGAAGAAGCTCTATCTCATGGTATAGTTCTACAGACCCCATCTTCCCCACCACCTGGGCCTCTGACAGAGGAGACATCCCCTACATGCTCCTTGCATGAACAACTGCAAGATAGAAATAGGTAACACATCATCAAGTGAAGTGACATAAGGTTCTGCTGCAGTTTGGAAACACTGACATAGGCAAATGTTCCTGGAGATATGAGTATATCACAGGGTGGCTATGAGCCATGAATGAGACTGAGGCAAAAGCATTCTTGTGAGTCAGGCAAGAAAAGCAAGAATATGCAAAGCCCTGGTGAGAACTCGTATCACTGTGGACATTTCTCATTCCTTGGGTTTGAAAAAGGCAAATTTCATCTGGGATGAAGACAAACAATGCCTAAGCAGGTGGTTAAGGGCACAGAGTGCCTACAGAAGAGGTAGATAACTGAAAGGACAAGATAAAGTCTGAAAGGGCTACCATTACTTTCAAGAAAGATACCAAGGATGAAAAGGCTACTGAAGTACAAGGAAAAATATTGTAAAGAATATAAAACCATTCAGGACTTCTTTCCAAGAGGAAGACCTCACCATAAATGGTGTCGTAGCAAATGTCACTTGATGCACTCTTGAGGAATAGTGAGGAAATTCTGCATACTCTCTACATCTCTGCAAAGATCACACAGAGTGAATCAAACCACTTTCTTTCACCTCTGACACCACTACAATGAAATGAATGTATATGGTATCAATCCGCTTATTTACGTAGTCTGAATGTGCATATTTTGGCACACATGTACCTTCCTTACTCTTTCAGTACTCAAAATACCAAATCCTAAAGGAACAAGATATTTGCTAGGGTTTAAGATAAGATCTGAATGTCTTCCCACAATGTGAGGTAGGCAAATAACTCTCAGAAATGTTAAAATCATAAATGAGCTGTGACAGTTTTACCCCAGAGCTGAAGTGTGTTACGGTGGGTTGACCTTGGCTGGGTGTCAGGTGCCCAACAAGTCACCCTATCACTCCCCCTTCTCAACAGAACAGGGGAAGAAAACACAATTAAAGGCTCATGGGTTGAGATAAGGACAGGGAGATCATTCAGCACTTGTGTTCTCTGTTTTACCAGTTCATTTCTAAAAAAACCCAACAGAGTGCATCTCTTTATAGCAACAGAGTCCCTTTCAATGCGCTCGTAACTGCTTTACTCAACAGAACTTTACACCCAAATATAGCAAATGATAAAGGAGACTCACATTACTTCTGCCAAAACTGTCATATCCCTTCACCTTTTATGTGGCTGAAACAGCTTCAACCCCTGTACAAGTCTGTCCACCTGTGAACAGCTACTCCTTTAGAATGCTAAATCAACAAACCATTCCTGAGAATAAAAGCTGAGTTCAGTGCTGTCAGATGTTCTCAGTCCAAGGGGTTTTAGCCGTTTTATTAAAATGTTGGCTTTAGTTATTTGGGCTGGATTTTTTAAATGCCCACAGACTCCTAAGGACTGCATTCCAATGTATTAAAATGTATTATATTATTGCAATATTTGTAGTAGCACTTATTATAACTGTGTTCAGGGAGTTGGGATCGTAAATCCTCCTGGTCTGCATCCATACCCAGGCTAGAGTATGTTTATGTTTGATAGATGGGCTGTAAAATGAGGGCACATTCTCACTTGTGAAGTGTGAATAGTTTCTCCACTTATTTGTTGCAGTTGATGCTATGTGGGGCCTGGGACAAACCTTGTGTTCCAGACAGAACTGACAGAAGAGAAAATGATGGTGAAAAAAAGTGTGTTGTTAGATCTTCTGAATGAACACCAATTAAGTCTTCCAATTTATTTTCTTGGACTTTGAATCAAGCAAACAGTTCTAAAAACCATTCCTGATCTCTATGTGTTCACTTACTGTAGCTGCTACACTAAGCTAACACCAAAAGCTTCCCAGTGCTGGACCCCGTTCTGCAGGTCTGAAAAGATGGATAAAAAGGTGCTTGGTTTAAACCCAACCGACATGGACAGAAAATAGAAGCAGGGAGATATGGAAAAGATTAGGCCTGAACAAATGTGCAAAATGTACTATGCTCTCTGTGCTAGAAATTTGCGTTCTGAAGCTACTTAGTACAGCTGGAGAACAGTAAAAGTGATGGCTAGATGGAGCTTTTAATCTCAAACTATTGCCTCTTCTGTAAGGCTGGGCTTTCATTCTTACGCAAGGGCCTCTCAAAGGACCGTGGTTTGTTCATCCCTCTGAAGTTAATTAAAACAACATCTTTCATAAACTTTAAAATCCTTCACTCTCTTACAAAGCAAAGGAAGACAAACAAGGCTACAACATGAGAGGATGATACATTAATCCCATCTCAATCAGGAAGGCACTTGAGGGAGATCTCACTATCTGCAAGTTGCTTGCAAACATGTTGTTCAACCTTACCAAAATCAAGAGTGTTGTATTTTGGCTGAAGTGTGCAAGCACAGAGAAGTGAGTAGGATGAGACAAGATCTTTATCAAAACAGATCACAGTAAGAGAGCATTTTACCTCCTTTAAAATAAGATAGGGAAAACACACCACAATTTAAGAATACTCCACACCTTTCAGAGATGAAGGTGCAGTAAGCAAGAGACAGACATTTGAATGTTACAGCTCTACTGTTAAATTTCAAGAATCAGACTTTAAACAGGGTGTTGTAAGGTTACGTGGCAGGAAAGGTGCATGAAACATAGAGGGGAGCTGATGCCTTTGGAGCAGATGATGGCAAGGAAGGTAGTGTAGGCAAGAGAGGATGGCTTTCAGGTTCAACTGACATTTTCTTCATTTCACATGAAAATCACTAGGTCTGTGTAAGTTTCTCACTTATTTCCTCCTTGAAGCTTACTTTAAGTAAACCATATATTTGCAAACATCCTATAGCCTTTACTTAGTATTAAATACAGAGACGATATCACTACCAAAAAATCTGGACATGAAGGAAACGTAAGTATCCCCACATTCCAGCCTTGGGTTTAAAGGTACAGGAGAGGCCATGCATCTAGCTGCACAATGCTCTTCTCTCACACATGCTCACACTCAGCCTGTTAACAATTGCAAGGACCAGTAACAGAGAGGACTATTATTTGCAGTGGCGTCATTGAGAGTTCGAGATCCCAGCCAAAGTATTAGGACCAGGTGCAATGCGGGCTGAGAATGGCTCTATGCTCAGGTGGAGGCCAGGGACTAGTGGTGTCCCTCAGGGCTCTGTCTTGGGACTGGTGCTCTTCAACAGCAAGAGGACATAACCTCAAGCTACAACAGGGGAGGTTCAGGTTGGACATCAAGAAGAATTTCTTCACAGAAAGGTTTGTCAAGAATTAGAATGGGATGGCCAGGGAGGTAGTGTAATCACCATCCCCAACACAGTTCAAGAAATGACTGTACTTGGCCCTTAGTGCTATGGTCTAGTTGACAAGGTGAAGATTGGTCAAAGGTTGGACTTGATGATCTTGGAGGTCCTTTCTTAAGTGATTCTGTGATTCTGGAATATCTTTATCGGTGACACAGACAGCAAGATCAAGTGCACCCTCAGCAGGTTTGCAGATGGCACAAAGCTAGCAGTGCAGTTTGCACAACAGGACAGGATGCCAACCAGGGGGACCTGGACAAGCTTGAGAAATGGGGCATTAAGAATCTCATGAAGTTCTACAAGTTCCCAAGCCGAAGAGCTCCGCCTGCATCAGAGAAATCCCAAACATGAGTCCAGACTGGTAGAAGAACTCAGTGAGAACAGCCCTGGAGAGAAGGACTTGGGAGTGCTGGTGAATGAAAAGCTGAGCATGAGCCAGCAGTGTATGTGTAGAGTGGCAGTAGAAACCAAAGTGGTTTTATAGAGTCATGAAACAGAACCAGCATCAAAAACTGGGAATAAAAAGCAACCCGGGATCCCCTTTACTTCTCTGTCTGCACATCCTTGCTGATGTGCCCTCAGAAGGTAGTGTGACAGGACAAGCTATGTCTGGGTTAAACAGGCAAATCTGCCTCACATTCTACTGAACACATATCCAAACATAATAGAAACATAAATGTATTAAATCATGTGCCCTGCTCAGAAAAGTTGCTTGACACTCCACTGAACAATTGCAACAGAGAACCTCTTGAGGCAGCAGTCTGTAGTTATCCGCTTTGAACGATTACACTCCTGAATCCTGTAGGGAAATGGTTTTCCATAGACAAAATGCCAGTATGAATAGGAAGAAGGCCAACATTGGAGAAAGAGGTGCTTGGCAGAGAATACTTCAGCATATGTTTGCTGCTTTCCGTATTCCCAATCAAGGGGGATAAGCAGGAGACAGAAGAGCAGGGTAGTCCCATTGGTTTCATAAACTTCAGACTCATTGAGGAGAAAGGTGGAACGAGGAGCTTTCTGGATCCATAAGCATTCCATGGGCACTTCAATATACTAAGAGTATAGTGCTTGTGGTTAAGAGTGTATTTAGCTGTGGCAGCACTCCTGCAATGTGTGTCTCTCATTTAGCATGGCACCACTAAGCAAGGAGTTTTGTAGACCAGTAAACTCAGATAGCCCCTGAAGGTTGTGGCTGCAACGCTCAGGAGTTCTGGCAGTGGACCAAAGTGGGCAGTAAAAGCCTGGAGAAGCTCTTTTGCCTTAGCCTGATGTGTCATACACAGTCAAAGCTAGAAATACTGTCTCTTTGCAGTCCCATGAGTTCTAGGCTGTGTCAGATCTTCCATTTGATCAGCTTTTAACAGGCTGGTAGTATCCACTAAGGGAAACTATGCTAACCCATTACAAGTTTGTAACTGCAAAATTTTGCCTGAAAATGGAAAACCAACTTCTTGCTCATTGCTACAGCAACTGATCTGCTAGTACAGGAGTGTCAGTCCTC
This sequence comes from Lophotriccus pileatus, assembly GCA_035583135.1. NCBI lineage: Eukaryota > Metazoa > Chordata > Aves > Passeriformes > Tyrannidae > Lophotriccus > Lophotriccus pileatus. Next base: position 51,525,522 of record JAWWES010000081.1, read on the forward strand.
AAGCTAGGCCTCCACTGACACAACCAACTCTAGGCTGAAAGTGCATAATGTCCTCCCATTTTTTGAAGGTGGAGAGAAGCATGGGCTGACCTTTAAGAAACTTATCCTCACTGGTGTCTAGTAACAGCAAGGAAAGCAAAACAAGCCAAAATTTATTTGAATCCTGGGGATGGAAATCTGCCAGGTATGCACAGACCACTTGGGTATGCAGAGGGGGAAGGTAGGATGTATACACAGGTGAAGATAAAAAACCTAGAATTCTAGTGATTATATAGAATGTGAAGTCAGCGTTAATTGAACTTTTGATTCAGATCCCAAATTTTAGTGTTATGATAGTACTCTTTGATCAGAGATAAAGAGTAGTGAAAGTAAAGACAGGCACAGATGGTTTGCATTAGAGACAGCTTAGACTTTCTTCCTTCAAAATAGCTTCTCACACATTACATTTAGACCTGCAGTTCCATATTTTTCCTCGTGCTTTCATTTGTTATATTTACTTAGACTTGGCTATTTCCTCTTGTACGTAATTTCCTGAAGCAAGACGTAGCAAACCAATGGCTGCTTCAAGTAATCTCAGATTTCATCTGTTTCAACAACCATAAAATGTCCAAGTGAGATTCCTTATCTTCTGGAGCCATCGTTCCTTCTTGTCTTTGCAATCTCACAATCAACTCAAAATTTAGCAACCCCCCACTAAAATGTGAAAAGCTCTCAGCCCTTCTCTTTTTCACCTGCATAGGACCTGTAACATGTGAGTATGTTTACTGCATATTGTATCTTCCATTTTCTCCTTCTTTAATACTAAAATCTGATTTCTCCATCTCCATTCATCTATCCAGACCGTCAGCAATTTCTATCCTGACAGCCACAACTTTCTCCTCTTTTGCATGGGTGACATCCATGTGAAACAGAATTGGAAACATAACCACTTGTTTGTATTAGCCTAAATACAATCACTCTCTTCAGGCACCATCACTGACTTCCCTTTTTTCATGACATCAGGTTCAATCTTCCAGTCTTGATCTTCAGTGGGACTCACAGCTCTCCCAGCCACCTATATTAGGTTGCCATTTTCTTTTTACTCCTTCCACTCTCAGTTACTGATCTTAAACTATCCCATTTTCACATATAAAGAGAGAGCACGTCTTTGGGAGTCTCTCCCTCCAATCCTAGATACACACAACTTACACTGCTAGTCCTGATCACATATTTCTGAACAGATGTTCCCACACTTTCAAACTGAAAGGATGAAAATATGCCTCAATATTCCTTCTTATTTACTATATTTAAATCATTTTTGTAATTCTTGTATTAACACAGATCATATTTTCTTCTGAAATATGCCAAGGAGAAGCTTAGCCTTTTTCTGACATGACAAAATTTTCTGAGAAAGGTGCACAGCACAGAGCTTTAGCATGTTGAGTCTGACACAGGTCCTTGGGCCAGGCATGCACATACAAGCAACTGCTTGTGTACCTATTTGTTGTTCAGCTGTAAGACCTGGTAAAACTAAGAACTGTTTGACTTGCCATGGGAGGCACACATTTGGTTTAAGTGTCCTCTTCCACATGGGAATTCTGGTCCATTTTTGTAACAGCATCTAGTAAGGTCAGTGGTTGAGGAACTGCAGTGTACTGGGATCTGCTTCCTCCTGCTGCTTCTCTGCTACCCAAGCCTCAGGATAACTCCTGAAATAAACTGCTTTTAGAATTTCCTGCTGTATATAAGCCTTATGTTACCTTACTTAAAGTGAGATTCAGCCTCTACCTTGTTAAGCTGTGTCAATTAATTGACATTTATTCAATCCTTTCTTCTCCCCATCAACTGCTTTTCTCCTCCCTCCTTCACCCACTCCCTTCTTAATCAATCCCTCGTACTTTGGTCTGTTCAGAGTGAGCCTTCCTTCCTGCCATCAAGTCAGAGAACAGACACAGGCTTCATCACACCAGGAAAAAAAGGTATTATTATATAATGTTACTTCACCTTTTAAAGAGTGTTTAATGCTCAAAATTGCCCAAGCATGAACTGGTTCATATGACACTGAACAGGAAATTATTTATAAATGGAGAAACAGAGGCAGAAAGGTAACAGGAGTTGTGCGAAATCTCACAGAGAGGTCATAGCAGGGTCAAAAGTCTCCTGACTCCAAACGTTTAACTCTTTCTCATTTTCCGGAACATGCTGTGTTTTAGGCATCTCATTCCATGTGTTTCATTTTATCCCCCAAATTACTAACTCATCTACATTTGAAGCCACTCTATCTTCACTCAGCATGCAAAAAGCATCGGTGTTGTGCAGGCATGCACTGCACATCTCATGGGTAAAGGAGTTGACACCTTGTACCAGGGCAGACCTCACAAAGACCCTAAAGCCCAGGCTGGCATTGGTAGTGCCACAGTGTTTGTTCCCCCAGAGCTGAAGTGCTCATCTCTACACTGCACCAAGAAGTACTGCACTCAGACCTTCAAGCCACCTCCAGATGAGCTGGTTCACCAATGCAGCACAGTGCACAGCTGTGCAGAGACACCAATGGGCTTCCTACATCAGGCATAAGCACCTCAGCATGGAACCAGGGTTTCATTACCTGGTTTCAGACCTCTAAGCCAGTGCTTCTGTTCTTAGCTCTGACAAATCCATACAGGCCATCATACCTATAGCATTTGAAATTACTTTTGGAGCCTAGGGCATAGTGCTGGGTCAATTTACCCTCCAAGTTAAGAATCTGGCCTTTTACAGACAGAGCAGTATTTTAACATCTCATGAAACCTCAATTCCTCACTTTTTTTTTTTCCTAATATTTCCTACTAATTTGTGTGTGCAAATGTTAAAAATAAACCCAGTTTGAAAATTTTCTAGACTTACAGGCAGATACAGGTGGAAACTTCCAAAGTCTACATACACACACGTATATATGTATATATAAAAAACCATACAGCCTGTGTCTAAACCAGCTGCCTCTACCCACACCTGAATTACAGTGTAAACACAGACATGCATATCCCTTCTGCATGCAATATGTCTGATTAAATATTTTGTTAGCCAGCGTGTTTTGCTGGGTTGGTAGAAGGATTTCCAGAGCACTAATTTTTGTTTCTAAAGGCCTACTGGATTTAGATGTATCCTATATTTTTCTGTTTTGTTAGATTTTTCCAAGGGACTCAGAAAATGTATCAAAGTAAATCCAGAGAAAGAGGCTAAAAGTATAATTCCATAAACTGCAGGAAAAAATACTGGAAGTCACATAATGCATTTACTTTTAGGCAGAAAAATTTACTCCTGGGAAAACAATGGCATCAGCATGCTCCCTTAGACACTGGCCTGTGCTTTTCATATTATTTTTGGTTTCACTAGTCATTTAAAGGAATCAACTGTACCCCTCGTTTATAATTGCAAACAGAAATAATTATAATTACAGTAATAATGGACTACTGCTACCAGGCAGACATCAGGCCAATTTCACTCTTACCTCCCAGGGCTCCCAATCTTTTTTTTTTCTTCCTCTCATTGCAGCACAAAGGAAAGAGGGAACCCTGCCCAATTTCTGCATGGAGGTGCTATCCTCCACTGACTTATCTTGCTCGTGGTTTGAACACCAATAAGTAAGAGCAGAAAACTACCCACAGTAAAAACTAGAAAGTCAGGAATATAAGAGCAAGATAAGTGCAGTGACTTGACACATATCCTGAGGCAGTGAATTTGAATCCAGTCCTTGATCTGAAGTGCCAAACAGCTTTCAGGTTTTTGATATGCGTATGCTGCAGTAGCTTTTATTGAAACAAAGAAGAGAAGAAGAACAAAGGAACAGAAGGAGGAAAGAGAGAGCATTCTCTTCCCAGTTGTGGCATACTCAGTCAGAAGATTTAACTTGGGTCCACAGGGCTTATGCAATGATAACCCTGCCTTGGACTGTTTGCAGCACAGACTTCGTCTGTGAACAAATGTGCCTCTCCATCATGATGTTTTAGGAGAATTTTTATATGCATTAGAAAAGAAGGCATGTCTCAGCAGAGGGGTCACCTGGGACAGAAGGGAACACAGATGAATTTAGGAACAGAATTTAAACCTGACTGATTTGGCATATGCAAATCTCCCTGCTTGCTACTGCTGAAAATCCACAGCTCCGACTCCTCTGCAGCACCCTACCCTTTCCATGAAAAAGTGTTCATGGCACCAAACTCATAGGTAACCATACTGGGGACAACTCTGGTGAAGCCACAGAATTGGCATGAATTCGGCTTGCTACTGCTATAGCATCCCTGACCAAGTGTTGATTAATGTCTTCTACCCTCATTACCTGAGGGTAGCAAACAACTGAGTCCTAATTCTCCTAACACATTCATGCATGTCTCCTCCCAGGCTTCTGAAGTCCACAATGAGCCTTACCTGGTTTTAATCACTTTTCTAGTTCTTATTCAGAGCTGTAATTCTAGTAGTTTATCCTCTACGATTTTGTCTGCTATATGTACTTTTAAAAGAATTGTGCTACTCCAAAATGAGTAACTCTTTTGTGCAGTCCAAGTTGTATTCCCGTTTATACAACTGGAATTGGAATTACAGTTCTTTGGGGAATTCTAATTAGTTTAAATCACATCTTGTGTGGATGACTCAAATCTTCCATATTAGTTTGTGTAAAGATACTCAGTTTTTTCCATTCCAGATGCATAATCTACTAACTTCCCACAGGTGAAATGTCTGGTTTTTTCTGTGGTTATAAAACTCTTAACATTTTCTTTTACTGAATATCATTTTATAAATTCTAGTGTATCTTATCTCTAACTTAAAAAAAAACTACACAGTGCTTTAATTTCATTTGCAAAATTGAGGCGACCTGACTTTTTTAAGAAGAGAATCAATGGTAAGACTTTTTTATAGTTACTCAAGGAAAATCTTCACAACATTCTTTGGCTCATGGAACAGATATGAATGCTCTTCTAATTTAGAAGTATGTATGTGATAGAATGGGTGGATCATCACACTCAGTCTCCTGAAAACACAAGTTACCATGTAACTACCCACAAGAATGCAGAAGTCTCATTTTTATTCTCACAGTAACCCACACAGGTACCTCCAACACCTACAGGGCAAAGCTACTTGTGCTGGCTCCCTGCTGTAACAGGGGATCTGTGGAGTGAGAGTGTGTGGAGAAACACAGGAAACAGTGTCCCATACTAATGAGGAAGGACAAAAGACCTCAAAAGCTCCTTTCCATGTGACTTGGCCATACAACTTCCAAGCTGACCATCTCTGCCCAGTGGGGTGAGTCATGCAACCAAGAACCTGAGAGGTTTCCTAGTATCACCAAGAGGGACCTGTTCTTTCCTACTACAATCTTTGGCCATTCCTCAGATAAATGCTAAGAGGCTTCATAAGTTATGCTTTAAGGAGAGAAACGTATCTTTTGCCATTTGTTAAGGCCAACCTAGGCAACTCTTAAAATATCAATACAATTTGACAGCTTAACAGGCAGGAAGTGCCCAATTTCCATTCCAACATCATTTGAGGGACAGCAAAACCCACAAAAAAACCACAAAAACAAAAACAAAAACAAAACAAACAAACAAACAAAAACCAGGATGACTCCATCTCTGTTAAGTAATTCCTCTCACAAATTTATCAACACTCAACACTCGTGGAAAGACGACTTCGCTTCCTTGTCCTAACAACTGTATCAAGAGGCCAAGGACTTCATTCTTCCAGTGCTTAAAAATCTTCACAGTTCCACCCTGAGACACAAACTACTAGGACCCGTTTCAACTTGTACCACTTATTTTAATAGTTTTGTTTATTATAGTTCTTGTTTTGCTTAAATCCCGCGGTATTTAAAAGAACACTAAATCCATCATTCCTTAGTAAGCACGCTATGCTTCAGCCAGTACCAAGGGCTGCTCAGTATCTGCCTCATGAACATTATCAGCAAATTAGGGAACTTTTTAGTTATTGAGGGCTGATGATGTGTGTTTTGACCTCTCCTCTCTATTTTACGTAGACATTCATGGGTATCGAATCCTCACTGCTTGGTAATATTCTGGCCTTTGACGCTAGAAACATGCAGCAACACTAGCAAGTAACACCAGCCCTTCACATAAATGAAAGTCCTTTGTAGTTGTACAGCAAAAGCCACAAATCATTCTTCCTGTTGTAAACCACTGCTTTTTACAGCTCGCAAAGCTTCTACACACAGAGAATGCTGTAAGAAAACTACCTGGGAGGTGTTTCACGGGGACTTGGTGATGACCTATCTGATGTCCCTGATGTAGCTCATTGCCATAAAGCCCAGGGACCAGGTTGTATGCTAAAATCAAAACCAAAAGCAACCCTCATTTTGAAGAGGCTTTGGCCTGTATTCTATACAGTACACACTCATCCCTGCCTGAGAGCAGTTAGATTCAAAAAGCTTGTTGCCCTCTTCTTCAAAACCTGCAGTAATAGCCATGCACAGAGACAAGTTCTGCTACCAGGCTGACCATAGACACACCATAAAATGAAGAAAGGCAGCACAATCTGTAAGCACAAAATGGCCTCAACCACTTTTTTTTTTTTTTTCTTCTCCCCTCAGTTCCAGGGTTTAAACTAGCTGCCATTCAGGAAATTAAATTCAATACCTATGATGTGATTTTTGAAAGTTCACCTTTTCAACAAAAGGCAGATGAAGTATTTCCAGTATTTCTGAAAAATCAAACTATTTAATTGAGTGTCTGTCTGAGAAACAGACAGTTTCACACACCTGTTGTGAAAGCCTTGGGCTTCAATTAATGGCAGGTAAAGGAGACATAATTAATATAACAAGACACCAGGAAATGAATATGTTAAAGTTCCTACTGCAGTTTTAACTTTGTCACAACACACAGGTCTTTTGCTGTTTTTCTCCCCAGAGGTGAATTTCCTGTTTTTCCTGGTCAAATGTATATACCAGAAATTACTCACTAAATGTCAGGAAATGCAATTTGACTGAGTTAAACATGTTACTGGAAAAAATCTGGATGGAGTAAATTATTTGGTGTCACTTCTTTAATAAGATATTACCTTCCTTCTATATTTATGAATTGTTCATGAGCAGACATATTTTTACTAGGGATTTTCCTCCTTGTTCAAAAGCAGCAAGGAGATGACATAAGTGATTATATTCACTGAGAAGGTGACATCATTCAGAAGATATTCTTGACTCCAGCTTCAGATACTTCCTACTCAGTCCGTGTGCAGAGGTCTAGCACAGGGCTCTTGCACCAGTCCTGCTTACACCATCAAAATATAAAATTTAAATGCACAACATTCAGTTTTACCTCTGTGTGACTAGTCACAGAATTCACAAGCTCCTAAATACACTCATTTCAGAGCCAGTGTTAACTTAACAATGGCTATCAAAAATATGAATTACAAGTGTTCAGATGACTATAATATTCACATGTATTTTTGCAGACAAAAAAACCCCAGTACATTCCTCCAAGTGAAATTTTCTAGGTAGCAAATTTAAAACCAAAATCCAAGATCCACTGTTTAGATCACAACCCTGTGTTGCTAGTGAGAATCTCCCATTTGTATTTTCTTATCTTTGAATTATTTGGGCCATCTTATCTTCAAGCAAAGCAGGGCTGTTTGCATATCCCAAAACTAGTGCACTAAATCTCCCAACAACCTTCTGGAGGTTGAGCAGTTGCACATTGCTATTTATCTGAGGTACTGGAGTGGTTTCATTGTGCAAGGTTACATAGTAAAACTAGCTCAAGGTGAGGTGCACAGAATGTTATTTAAAAAACTTTGGGGTTTGTTTTTTTTTTTTTTTAATAAAGAACAATTGTGAAACCAGTGAGCAACCAACTTGGGCAAAATTTAGTTTATGGGAGAAATATTACTAAATATCCCACAAATACAGTTTCTGCATATTGGACTTTACATGGAAATAAAAAAATAAAACCGGCAAAACCAACCCAGCTTGCAGGAATGCATATGTCGTCATAGATATTATGCTATACGAACTGTTTATTGGAACTATGTCCCATGTCAATACTGAGGAAAGTAAAGAATGGAAAATAAATTTGGAATTGAATAGAGACCCTGTCACAGTTAAATCTGATATTTGGAGCCCAGGCCAACATACTGCCAGGACCAAAAAAAAAAAAAAGTATACAAGAAAATCAGGAATAAATCCAAGATGGAAAAAGTAAAAGTTAAATTAGCATCATATGGTGGAAAGAAGTATCAATAATTAGGCAAATGCATAATAACCCTATGAAGTCAATTACTTTTATGACAGTGGGACTGGAAATACAGGCAGTGGGACTGGAAACACAGGCAGCTTTAGGTCTGAACATTTGCAAAGAATTAAGACTGGTTAGAACACACAATGGATGCTGTGTATGATCTAAACAGACAATGAGAAACCAGAAGACTTCAAAGATATTTTTGATACAGCAAAATACAATAAGAAGAAATATTTCTTTTTTTTTCAACCTGAGGTAACCTTTTCCTCCCCAGTCACTGTTGCATCCAATCAGTTTCCATTCAGCCTCTGCAGGTACTAACATACACAAAGAAAGACTGTAAAGGGAGACTGTAAAGAAAATCTAAGTATACCCCATGGAAGCAGCTAGGAGAAAGAGAACACTATTGTTCTTACAAGTCTTATATTTTCCTGATTTTTCTTTCTAACTAACCTTCTGGCTATGCCTACATTTGAGCTACCCAGACCACAGACCCTATCTTTGCATGTGTTCATAAAATATTTCTCAACAGATCTCACTGATGAAAAGTTGCTCTTTTCCTCTTTTTGACCTGAGCAGATGCCTGCCCTGATTTCTGCTGTTTGAGGTGCAGACAGACCTCCTGCGGCAGCAAAACACAATGCACTGAATCCATAATGCCACTCAGGAGTCAGGGCTGTACCCAGGCTCCCAGGTTCTGTTGGACCAGGGATATGTTGGGCCATATTCCTAACATATCCCAAGGCTTCCTGCAGTGTCTGGACTGGGAGAGCTTCTTCTCTTGCAAACAAACAAACAAACTACTTCCTCTTATGGTGAGCCCTGTAAAAGCACTTTGAAAAAGTATCAAATAAACTTTCATTTCACAAAAGGTTGGAGAGGAAAGGAGAAGTGACAGGACTGAGACCATTCAGCAATCTCATGACAAGAGCTGGAACCAGAGCGCCACCACCCCAGATTCTGGCATGGCACTGACTTCATTAAGCAGCAGTAGCAACCAGGCACTATTCTAAAGAAAGTGACTGCTTCTGTAATAACATCACTTGAGTTCACACAAACGTGTACGTGTTTGGCAGATGCTATAGCCACCACCACAACTCCAAAAGCAGACGAGTATTGTTGTATCATCCAGTTTCTCATGCAATTTTGACTAAGCATTTTCTTACTACTAATAAAATAGGCTACCCACCAAAATTTACGATGGACTTTTTATTAGAATAAATGTTTTAGATACTCATCGTGACTATAGTACATTATATTGGAAGAATCCTGGAGGGTTTTTATTTACAAGAACTGCTCCAAGGCCTATGAAAATCGCAAGTATCTTTACATTAACTTCATGAAGATCTGGCTTAATTTGTTTATCTTTATATTGTACGTATAGAGATTTCCAAATTTTGCAGATACAAAAACAGAGTCATATGCAAGTCAAGGCCAGGTCTATGGATGAAACTAAGCACCCACACTGAGTTTATGTACCCAGAGACAGTAGGTTGAGCCTTCAGTGTCTAGACCACAAGTTTCCCAAGTCTGTAGAAGATGATATTTCTGCTAGCAGAATTTTCTTTGGTGCTTGCCACCTTTGCACACATCTGGGGCTAGGTCATCACGCATCAGCATCTTTCTCCAAGGCATTGTTCTGCTGATTTTCCATGTAGAGCTGCCTCCCACACATATAGACAGACCAAACTTACAACACTGCTAGCAGTTAACACACAGCCAAAGGCAGCAGCTGCCTTTTATGTATCAGCCTATAAGTGAGAATAGGTAAGTAGGATTATAGCACAGGACCAAAGTCCAATGCCTTCCTCAGGAATTTCACTATGATGGATTAGTCACACATCTCTCCAGAGGCATGCCCTACTCTCTAAGCTATAGAGCCACACTCATTCTTCTTATTTTCCCCGTCTCCCCCTGATTCCCTGCAGATCTGAACCATGTGCTGCCTGGTTGGAATCTGCAAGGAGGGCTGAAGAGTGTCCTTCCCAGAACAACTGATAGCAAAGAAGCTAGGCTGTTTCCTGCAAAGTGGGAGATGTTCATGGTAGGAGGCTTTTGGTAAGAAACCCAGCCACTGCTGGTCTATATGAAGGGATGAGAGTGTGGAACCAGCTGAAGCTTCTGCTCTACTAAAAAAAAAATTATCTATCTATCTACCTATCAATTAAAAAAATATAGTTATTTTTCCTCCATTTTGGGAAGGAACAATACACATGTGGAGTTCCAGAAAAGGCTGCAGAGGTGTAAATCCCAGTCTGACATAGATCCTATGTCAGTCTTTGCTTGATGCAGAGAAAGGGAGAAAGTTTACGGTAGCTCACTTTTCTCTGTCTGGTATCAGAATTAGGTCCCACAGCTCCAAACTGTCTCCCAACCTCAAAAAAGTTCAGAAACAAGGTGTCAAGCAAATAAATACTGGTGTGTAAATCCTAAAACCCAACAGCTTTCTGACAAAATCACTAAGCCCAGGGCATCATCCTTGATTTCTTAGGTGTTAACACTATATCCTAATCAGCAGACCATCAGAACTCTAAAAAAATTTAGTATAAATTCAATACTGGCTTTTTACCAAGTAATTGCATTACAAAGGAAATATAGGACCTTTTGATAAAGTTTCATTTTATTGCCACCTAAATTCATGTCTGTTGTAATACACTGGGAAGACCTTCTGGAAAGATGAAAATTTTGCCTCCAAAGTGACGCTCAACTCAAGGAAACCACTTAGGAGAAATTGAAATTTTGTATAACAAAGTGATCCAACTTCCTTGCTACTTGATACAGCATCCATCTTTAGAAGAGTACAGAAATTTCTTAGCTTTTGACAGTTGAGCGTTTAAAGCCAATAAGAAATTAGACTCACTCAAGCAAAGGATGATTCCATCAGTAGCCAGAACAGATATCATACTCCATATTTAATTTTATTTAATATGTTTGGTACAAAGGACAGATGAGCTTTAAAATGCTAAAACTAAAAGACAAACCAAAACAAAAAAAGCAAAAAAATAACACCAACAAACCTGTTTTGATGAATTAGCAGTCTGCAATTTACTTCTAGTCAGGGTTTCCATGAATAGAGCTTTGCAATTTTTGAATTTTTTTTTTTAAGGGAGAGGTAAGGCCGTATTCCTTGAGCAGGAAGGCCTGGTTTAAGTGATTTTGTTTAACTTAAATGCTATTTTTGTAAGGTCATGTATTCCCATGCTTATCTTTTCTAGACACAAATATAACTAGTTCTACACCTCTAAAAGACTAACTCCATCAACTTTTATGAAGAAACAGTTATGTAAAAGCCAAGTATGCAGGACAGTTATACATAAAGCTTTTTCTACAGATAGATAAAATACCTGAAAAATTTACTACTTGGTGATTACACTTGGAGTGCTACAATATTCACATACTCATAGAAATACTATGAATGGAAACACTGCATGAATTATGAATAAGAACAGAGTCCACTGTGACCAACAGCAAATCCCAGATTATTTATTTGGAGTCTTTTCAATCTATTCATAGACAAGACCAGAGGGAAGTTCTCCATTACAAGTTCTGTTTCAGATGATTGTTCTGGTCAATTAAACAAAGTTATGTCACCATTTCTGAAAATGACAAATAAAAGACAGAACAGAATGGAAGGGTGGAAGAAAGGAGGAGGGAAAGACTGGTTTAAACCACATGACTAATCAGATTAGAAATATAAATTCAGAATATACCGCTGAGCTTTGTTGTCCCTTCTTGTACATTGACTAGAACCACAGCAAATAATTGCTACAGACTTTGCGGATTCTTTTTCCACAGTATTATATAAAGGAATTTTTTTTTTTTTCTGTTATATTGTCATGCTTTTCCTGACCTTCTTCTATTCCCAGGACAGGTGACAGAATCAAAAAGAAAAGAAAAATTTTAAAATTACTTGTTTGATTTAAAAAAAAAATCTGGGGAAGAAATTGTAAAAACAATTGCAGTGAGCTTTGCCGCTTTTTTTTTAATTTTTTTTTTTTAATTTTTTTTTATTTAGAAAGGTTACCAATGACCAAAAAAAACCCAAAATCAAAGCATTTCAATTAGTTTTCTTTAGGTTAGGGCCTCAGTCCTTGAATAGAAGTCCACTATAGGTGTCTCTTCCTACATCCGGGCAAATTACAGTTCCCTGCTTACTCTGGGGGGACTAGGAGTCAGGATTCTTGGTTTGTATCCCCTGACTACCCGCTTATTTGCAGTGCACAGATCTCAATCTTTCTATACCATCATTTTTTCCCAATAAGGAAGTGGAAGCTTAATTAGGCACTGGAAAGTTATTTTAGTATCCCAAGTGCATGCTGTCATAGAAGGAAAACGTAACTTTCCATTGAAAGAACTCAAGATAACTCGTGCCAGCTTGTTTCACTCCTCTCCAAGAGGCAGCTGTAGTCCCGCTAACTGGCTGTCAGAGTAAAGGGCTTTGATTTTGGGAAGGGCACCAGCAGGACAGCTGCAGTCTGCACAGAAATCCAAAGGATGGTAACTTGGACCTAGTTGGTGGTCATGTTTTCTTTGATTCTGGGAGATTTCATCTGCTGCCATCTCACACAGCCCCATGCAAAGACAAAGGCTTTTCATCATCTGAACGTTGGTCCCTCCAGGAAGAAATTAAATTAGCTGACACAAAAAGGGACAGCTTGGAACTGAGGTTGTTTCTGTACTTTTCAAGACTGTTTAATATGTGAATTGAAGTGCAGGAGCAGCACTTGGTGGCTGGGTTCCCTGCATCCCTACCCGGCCACATGCTGACTGGTTCCTGTGCAGCACTACTATACTGGTTCTCAGCTGTCACTGGAGCCAGGACCATCACCAGTGGGAAACATAGCTGGGTTCCCATTGCTCCCAGCACTCTCTGCAGGGATAACGAAGGAAACCTCCTCTAAGCACTGTGTACTGTGCTCACTAGCAAGCCAGAGGCACAGGCTGTGCTCCCAGTTTCCACCTTATGCTGATGGATAGAAAGGTGAAGACCTTCATCTGTCTCTCTCTTTCTTTGGGACTAGGGAAAGAAAAAGCAGCTCAATGTCTTTCCCCCCTATTCTCCAAGCACATGGAAGTATGGTCCAATGAGTCCAATGTCCCTTGAGGAGTCTTCAGCAGTTTCCTTTTCCCTCCAAAAAAAGGGAACAAAGGGATCTGAGTGAAAGAGCAGCTGTGGGTGACGGAAAGGAGGGTAAGCCCTGTTTCTGTGGGATTCCCCAGGCTCTCCATGTAGTACAACTCAGAGAGGTCTCTGGGCCTAAACTATTTTCCCCCTGTAAACAGTAAAAATAATGACACAAATTACTGTATCCATTTCTCTCAGGTTTGAATCAAAACAAACCAAACGCCAGAGTTGCTTCTCAGCTGCCTCTACATCCTCTGTTCTCCCAGTGCCAAACTCTTGTACAGATTTTTTTCTATTCTCTGCTGCAGAATGAACCATTCAGAGTAATTAGCTATTCTTTTTCCTTTCCTCCCCAAAACATGGAAACTCACGTAAGAGGGAAGGGCAGGGAGAACTCTATGAGTTTTGCTACTGGTCACGTAGTTAATTCTCCTGATTGAGTCACAGCTCTGTTCTCTTCCTGATGCTTGCAATTATGCACATAAAGGCAACAGATCCCCCAAAAACACCCCAGTCTAGAGCCCTGGCCTTTGCTATTTGCCACCAAATTATGGGGGCTCCAGATTCCTTCCAGAACTGGCACATGCACACCTCATCAAATATCCAATTCTAAAATAAAGGCCTTATGAAACTGAGACATTTTTTAATGGGTTACTTTTTTGTACTCTCCCTTCCCCAGTGGATTTTATATCTCTACAACATCAAACAAACTCCCAGATAAAGCAACAAATACAACTGCACAAAAAACACTTAACAAACTAAGAAACAGCCAGATGAAATCACTCCTGAACAGGAAAAATGCATGTTCAATGACTGCTCCTGCTCCCTCAGAAGCTTTTCCACACTACAGCTGAGAAATCCAGTTACCTTATAAAAAAGGATAAGGAACAATTCCCTTCTAGTACTGGATCAAGCATACAAAGTGTTTGTGGTTTCACGTGTCTCCTTTCAAGCTGTTTGCCTTTCCTCTATCCTGTCTCCAGACCTGCAAATTTGGGTATCTTCCCAGTTCAGCTTCTTGATTCCTCTTACTTGCACTGAAGTCTTGAAATTTTTCCATGTTAAAAATATCTGCATGTTTAACTTGGATATGTCTTAATTTATCTAAAAGAATTATAGAGAGTTTGAGAACGTTCATTGTGAACTGAAGAGATAGAAATTCTAAGTTATATTTTCCAAGTTGGAGTCACTCATTTATATGAAACAAAGTCTACAAAATAGGTTCTTCAGATTCTATTACCTATATTCATGTGGTAGAGATTCAATGTTTCCTTAGGAGTTTTGTGGTCCAAATAAGACTCACATTTTCAGTGTAAAGAACAGAAAACAAACCTTCAAACTCATAACTCTAAAGACATTCTTTTTTTCTTTAGAAGTACAAACTGCACTGCCTCTTATAAGCCACTTCAAGTCTCTCCTCCTTATTTGCAAATTTCTTTTGGTTTGCCTGTCATCCTTATGTTTCTATTCTCCATTGTTACTCGGTTACTCAGCAGAGAAAAAATATTAAGAGGCTACTATTAATTTGCTCAGATTAAGTAATCCATAAAATGAGCAAACTGCCATTTCAGCCTCTGTTCCTAGTCACTCCAGGTAGTTGGTCATTGCAAATGATCTGCTTTGCCCTGTCTGCCTTCTGTGGTCACTGGGAAAGCTGAGTGTTACCCCCAATGGATGTGGTTCTTGCTCAAAGGCCAAGTGATTGAATAGGTCATTTCCTGATTCTAATTTTTTACCTCAGGCACTTTCCCCTTGGAATTTTATAAAGTTCTTGAAGAAGCTCTTGGATCATATCAAATATGAAAACATAGCATTAGGTTTGGAGGACAATGGAATAACCATAAGGAGGGGTAGGTTTAGTAGCCCCCCATGACTTGGTGACACACTCACTGTGTATTGGAAATGCTACCAGGGCAGCATACAGATCTATCCTGTTTTCAGAAGAACAAAATGATCCTCTTTGTCCAGTGATGCTCCGCTCCTTAATGTGAATTATATTTAAAATGCTACTGCCCAGGGAAGAGAAGATACTGTGTAACACTCAATACAATAAATTTCACAAGGTGAGCATGAGCACACGGGGAGTTACTCCCTCCAAGCTGTCAGTGAAGGCAGAATCCTGCATAGTTTTCTGTGGCCAAGCAGAGTACCTAACAGATTACTTTTTTCCCCTTAAAAACATTTGGCCCCCCAGTAGAACTCTATTATTCCACAGCACACTGTTGTCCTATCTGATTAAACTGGTGCTGCTTACGATATAAGGAGCCATTTAGAAGAGGAGTGTCACTTAGAGGAAACAGCATAAGATGCTGAAGTCAGTGGACTTGGCCCTCACCCTTTCTGCTCTGCCAATAGGGAAGAGGGAGGAAGATACTTCAAATACTCTGAATCTTCAAGTTCACCTGAGCCACCTTCAAGAATATCTGTGTAAGGGTCAGTTATGGTTTTTTTTTCTCAAAATGAGATAGGAGACTCACACACAGTTTGTGGTCTGGGGCTTATGGAAAACCTCTAGATCCCACCCAGTCTGACAAAAATGAAAGCACTGGCACATCTCACAGACCAATCAGAGAGGTATGGCATGGTGGATGCTGTGTTAATTGTTTTTACCAGTCCACTAGACCAGGAACTCATAAAGGGACTCATTTTTACAGACTGTGCTTAAGTCTCACTCTAGAAGCTATGCAACTCCAGAATAAGCTTTGTTGTGATTGCTGAACACTAAAGTTATATATTTGGGCACAGGAGCTTGCACACAAAAGCCCAAAATTCTAGTAAATCTGTTCTACTAGACCTCTTCTGGTTTGCTGCATCAGGCTGCCAAGTACATGGGCTCAGAACTTCAGCTAGAGGGAAGAGAAGGGACACCATATGTCATCACTTGTAATATTGTGCTATTCTTACTGTTCAGCCCCTTGGGAGCTAGTACTTTTAAAGCAGCATTTTCAAAAAAGAATTGCAAGCACATTTGTGGAGAGAAGCCCAGTGACAGCTGATCAAACTGGTTAATTAGACATCTGCAT
Organism: Lophotriccus pileatus; assembly: GCA_035583135.1. Lineage (NCBI taxonomy): Eukaryota > Metazoa > Chordata > Aves > Passeriformes > Tyrannidae > Lophotriccus > Lophotriccus pileatus. Next base: position 51,541,868 of record JAWWES010000081.1, read on the forward strand.
AAGTGTAGTTGTGGAGGCAATAAATGCACCCCATGCTCAGTCCCACTTGAAACAGGGCTAAATATGGGAAGCAGAATGGATCAGAAAGTTCACTGAAGCATTACCGCTTCTGCTAAAAGAAAATGTGAATTCTGCCAAATGCACCTTCTATGAGAAAGTGTTGATTTTCTCAGAAGTTTTTGATTTCCCATCACAAAAAGTAAAATTTTTAGCTCCAGGATGTGCTAACACAAATCACAAAAAGCGGTCATAACAAGAATCATAGTGTTTCTTTTCAGCCTCATTTTCCAGTCATCTTCTTAGTCCTTTTGTCTCATGGGAGCAGTAATTCAAGTGCTGGGAGCCCCCCTTCTCCTTCCTCTTTGGTTCTTGGGCTTGAGCACATTTTTCACAGTGCACCACAGTATTCTTTTTATTTGGACTCCTGCAGCTCATGATGGAAAGAGTCATCTGAATGGGGGTGCCAGCCCTGGAGGAGAGTAGATCACAAGAACCACAGCTTCCATGAGTCACTGTGGTAGATGCATGGGACATAGAGGATCAGGCCAGCAACTTTCAACATTTCCCATTTAAAAATTGCTTTTTGTCCCTGATCAGGAAGAGAACTCCAGAAGGTATTTTGTGATAAAAATTCACATGCTTAACCATCTCTAATCATATAAAAAAATAGGCTTATTTCATGGCCTGTTTCCTGGCCTCTTTGAAGCCTCTGATTCCTCAGCCTGACTCCATCAGCCCTGCCCCAGATGTATCTGTGACAAAGTAACTGCTTACTTTGTTTTATAATATACTAGCAGCGTAGCATCTGGCAATGTGGTTTGGGGTTTTTGTTTTGTTTTGACTGAAAAGAAACCTCCCAAATACTCCAGTCAGATCCAAAAAAACATTAAATCAGCAGTTTTTAACTTATGCACAGAGGACAAGGGAGGATTTCCTGACTCATCAAGTGAAAACACAGGCATCTGTTTGCCAGCAACACAGGTGGTTGTCACATAATCTGACACCATGAAGAAGGAATGGGTGCCCCTCCATCATCACACAGCCCCCCCATGCAGTCCAGCCAGCTGGTGGGGAAGAGGTTTAGGACAAATCCACCCAAGATGATACCCATGCACATGGGTCAGTTTGGCAGGAGACAGGGCTCCAGGCCTTCTGTCGCATACAGTTTCTTTCCCTGTACTTAGAAGAAAGCTCACTGACTTCCCATGTGTGCAGGACATGCCCCTTCCTCCTTTTTATCATTCCTTGTTTTGAAGGCCCTGTCAGTGAAATGTGCGTTTCAACAATGAGTCTCTCATAGCTCTCCTTATCTTTAATTTCCTTCCACTATAGTCTATTTTACGGTGCCTTTCCTTTACTGACAATTTTTTTCCCTTCCCATTTCAGCTGCAATGGCCAGATCACGATCAAAACTTCACACAAGTTTAAAGGAGAGTCTGGAGGCAGAAAATGTCATGCAGGTCAAAGCGGAGATGCAGGTCAGGGCAATAAATGTGTTTGTCCTTAGGTTTAGTTTAGCCAAACCCCTTTTCAGCCTTGTGTTCTGTGACAAAATAATTTTATTTTCTTAATTATCCCTTTTAATAGATTGGAGTCTTTCCTCCAGATTAGGCATAAACAGTAGGAGCAGTAACAGTCATCCATTTCATTATCAATTTTCTTAGAAAACTCCTGTTGGGGAGGAAGAAAAAGCCTCATCCCTGGCTAAGAATGTTTTTTTGCAGGCCAGGGAAAGAACTGTCTCCCCTCCTGCTTAGGTCCCTGGATAGCCTCCAGTTTTCGGGAGGGGGAGGGGGCGGGGACAGAAGTGAATGCTCTGTTTCTAAATAGTCCCTCTCACACCTCCCAGAGAGGTGCAGTAAGGATGATGAAGGGACAGTAAGAAGAGGAAGGGCAGAAATGTCTAGACCAGAGCGAGCCTGAGCTTTGTGACAGGGATGGTGGCACTACAGCTTGGCAGCAGGGAAAAAGAACAGCACAGTACCTGGTGGGGGAATAGGGGGTGGGGAAGAGGCTGAATAATCAGACCAACTTTCTCCTCAGTTTGACTGGTGCATGAGACATCCCTTGCCAATGTCTCTGGAGCATATTTCTTCAGTTCATAGGAAATGAACAACAACAAAAAAGTTTTAGGCCAATTAGACCAAAGTCAAACTTCTAAAAAATGAAAAAATCCTCACAAACTGGAAATCTTGCTTTTCAGCAAGCTCTGGAAAACCCTAATCAAATAGTTTGAACAACCCATTAACTGTATGATATTTACCCTTACAGTAATACACACTTTTCCTACTGGAAACACAAACAGCATGCACAGTCACAAAAACTGGGAATGTTTCATGCATTATGAAGTAAAAAGTGAGATGAGAGGGAAGTATGTGACGGTGAGTATTCAAGGAGTCACATATTTATCTTTGATTGCCCTGCTGATCTCCTGTTCCTGTAACTGAAAAATTTTCTTGTAAATTCCTGCATGTTCACCCACATCACACGAGGTTCCTCACGCAAAGCTTCACTTTTTACTGTTCATGGCAGGTTATCCTGAGAAGGCAAAGTGTCTCTTATTTCAGGCCGTAGGGAAGGTCGCCTTGTAATAGCACAGTGTGTAATGGGTTTCATTGCGCCTGGGAACCAAAGAATTTGACCTTTGAGAAAAATAACATGAAGCAAAAAATGCTTTCGGATCACAGTTAGGTTGAGCTAAGAGTACAGGTGGCAAGGGAGCACTTTGAATGTTGTCCATGAGGCCTCACTGCAGCTCCACAACAATCAGTCCTCCCCTTTGAAGAAAAAGTTTTAAATTTAGGGAGGTAAAGGAGAGAATTCATTAGGAGCAGTCCCATCCCTAAATATTCAAAAATAATGAATCAGAAATTGGATGTTTGAGGAACTATCTGAAGATCATGAGCCAAAAATAAAATAAAAAAAAAACTTTAAAAAAAAGAGAGAGAGAAAATTTAATCCATTTGTATTTTTTCTGGGGTTTGTGGCTGTCTTTAGTATGGCCCTGGGTCATACTTCCAAACTTCTTCACAGTCTGAGGAGCAGAAACTGATTTCTATATAAATGAAAACTGAGATTCTCACCTAATGAAATGTCTCCAGAAATGAGAAGTTATAGGGAAAAAAAATCAAGTCTTGCGAGACTTGCGATAAAAATCACAGGATTTGGCAACACTGAATTCATCACGAGTTAGGAAGTGATAGCACTTGTTCTAGCTGAACAGCAAAAAACAAACAGGCATAAACCTTATTCAAAAATATTTTGCAGGCATGACTGCCAAACTGACAGCCAACTTCAGCTGGCTGCGAGTTATACTATTCATTATTTCAGAATATTCATATAGCCGGTAGGTGTTTCTGGAAATCCTTGAGAATCCTGCATTTTCCATGATGCCAGAATGATTAATTTGTATTGGAGGCTTGCTACTTGCCAATTATTACTGCTTAAAAGTCTGAGTCACACAATCAGCAGCCAGAAACAATACCGTGCTGTATGTTTACACATCCAAGACGCGTAACAAATATTCAAAGGAGAAAGTTTGTGATCAAACCGCAGGCTGAAAGTTATGCACTGAAACTGTTTCACTAAGAAGTGAGAATAATTAATACCTTCTCAAAAGGCTAGCAAGACAGTATGCATTACAGAAAGGCAACTACATTCATAATAAATATTATTTAAAATTAATATTTGGATGATTACAAGATATTAATTCTAACTACAAACAAATAAACAGAGATGCTCTTCTAGACAGAATGTAGACAGATCCCCAGTTTCCACTGCAGATTTCAGACCATCATTTTAGCTCTGCTTATACAAAATTTGCACAAGACAGATGTACGTAGCCAGTCTGGTTTGGTCCATCTATGCAAACTTCCCAGTAGAGCTAGATTTGCAGTTCAGCATATCTTGGAGGTAAACAGTGCACTGTATGATTTATATATGGGTTATCGTTCAGTCAAAGTCTGGCATTTCATTGATATGCCTGTTATTTAGATGTATTCAGAAGCCTTCCAATGCATATGAGTTTTTCCCCTACAGTCACTGTATTCTCAAAAGAGATGCAAGAGCCAGATCTTTTCCATTCCCCAAGGTTAAAGGAAAAAGTGAGATGTCCTTTGCTTTTTCAACTCTTTACCCATATAGAATAATTCATCTGCTGATATTCATAAGGTGACTTCCACCAGCAAATGTAAAGATATCAGGAGGAGAATTTTTAAGCACATATGTAATTGTTTATGATTGGTATCTGCTTTTATTTAGCATACTTGCTAGCGCTCTCTTTCTGCTGCTAGTCTGTAAGAATCTTTCTTGCCCAAGAAATCTGCTCTTTGGGGAACTATATTTCATGTTCTTTCGCTCTTTGCAAGCTCTGTCTTAATAGAATCTATGTATCAAATCAATCCCACAAAGCAGCTGAAGAGTTTAATGGTAAAATTAGGAGACGGAGATGTTTTCTAACGGAAATTTTGGCAGGAAGGGATTAATCTGTGTTTGCCCACTTCCTATGCTTTTCCTTCCTTCATATACAGTGTGGGAGAAGCAAAACACAGAGAAAGTGTCTTGTTTGATCCCTGATAGCGGTTTTTTATTTTACCCCAGAAAGCCTTGCTGAGACAACCTATTGAGATTTTTGAAATCACATCGTTGCAGCCAAGTCCCCTTGATTAATAAAATATTTAAATGTTGCAGCTCTGTATATCTACATTCCTTTGCAACACCGAGCAGGCACAGCATCTTCAGAGGGTGCCCGCAGAGCACCCCACTGCTCCTCCAGCTCTCTCCCCGCCATGAAGCACAGGCACATGCAGTTGGGCACATGCAGTTGGGCACTTTTCCTCTTCAAGCATGGAACTGGGCTAGGGGTGCATGAAAAGCTTGTCACCCTACCCCAAGTTTGGCACTGCAGGAATGGAGGTGTCCCCATTGTCCCCCCTAGTACTCTCTGCCCCAGCCCTGGGCGCAAGGATCTCCACGGGTGGCAGAGGGCAGCGGAGCTGGCTGATCCCGCTGATCCCGCTGATCCCGCTCTCTGCCCATCCCGCTCTCTGCCTGACGTGGGAGGCACAATGCTGACAAGCAATCTGTGAGCAGCGCTGCCTACCCAGTTTAAGGACGTTTGGGGAGCGCGATACCGGGCAAAGATCCGAAAAGAACGACGCAGTCCGTTCCGTGCCCCGCAGCCGGGGCAGCGCGGGCTCAGCCGCTCTGCGTTGTGCCGCCAGCGCCCCCGCGGGGCCCGCACCGCGCACTGCGGGTCGGCCCGGCTGGGAGGCCGGGTTTCAGCTCTACCTGCAAGTCAAGAGGGAGAAAAACAGAATAAATTAAAAAAAAAAAAAATCAGCCTGGAGTGCAAAAGGGTAGGTCGCATGCCTGTGCAGCTGTGCAACTGTCCCAGAGCTGCCTGCTTGAGTTATGGCTCATAATTTTTGTGGAAAGTTCTCAAGGTTTGTGACCCCGGAGATCCCAAATATGATTTAATCGGGCATCAGTCAATGTCTAATTTTTCCCTTCCCAATGCCTCGCCTGATCTATACCACATTGTCAGCGTCTCCCTACAGTGCAGGGGAGGCACAAGGCACCTTGACACAGGGTGAGGAAGGGAAGAGGGGAATCAGTGCTTGGACTAGGAACAGCAGCAAAACTGGACAGATGTGGCTTTTAATTACCTTACATGCTCATCCTCAGCCTTTCACCCCCAAGGCCCCTAGCATATACACATTTTTGAAAGAGGACAAAGACCTAAGCCACTTTCCAGTGAACAGATTTCAGCAAACTGGCAATGCCTTCAAACTCACTTTTTATCCTCTTCCAGTGAGCAAACTGCTGCCCCCAAACCTACTGTGTCACACATTGAAATTTCTCACCTGCTTGTAATGACAACTGAGCAAAACTGCTGTTCTTATTTACAGTGATCTTCACTCAAGAGCTTTTACTTTGCACACAACCCCCACACTACAGCTCTTTGGAATGTTGCGTCCAGAGCTTCTAAATCTGAAACTCTAAAAAGAGTGGCATAAAGAAATACCTTATGGAAACGAAATCTAAATATGCTACTGGCTTCAGGAAATATGTGCTGTCTTGATGTGTTCATGGACACTAGTTACCCGTGCCACATGCTCGCTACTCTTCATGGTAAAAATTGAATGATGATTTTATTTAGAGAACAATTGCATTTATATGTTAATAACTGTTTGCTATTCATTGGTTATTATTTTCTTCTCCAAAAATTTCAGGCAACCATTCAAGGACTGGAAGTAAAACAATGTGCCAGACTTTTTTTAAGGAGTAAAAAGAGTGTGGCTGTGCAATGATTGATTCCTACTAACAAGACTTTATGCAATTTAGGCCACAAACCACTCCTCACAAACACCAAACAACTAACAGATGGAGCGCGTAGTCTGCTAACAAAGCAGAGGTTGAAATGGAATTCCCCCAAATGGTCTGGCAAAAATCTGTGGAAAACAGGATGTCTTTCTGAGTGATTTGCAAAAAGAAGAGAGGCCTGAATTAGGGAACAAATATGGTAATGCCCTAATAAGATCTACATAGTAGATAGTGTGGTTGTTGCTTTCCTCGAAGCTGCAAGACTGGATAGATAATCACAATTTTAGACTAAGGAAGGAGATGTTACTCTGAAGATAACTGTGCTCCACACAGACATAAGAGAAGGCAACAGGAAAACTCTCCCAAATTGTAACTCATACCTCTTACAGTCATGATACATAGTTGGGCAAATCTTGTCTTGTGAGCAGCCTCAAGTTAGTTCAAGACCAAAAAAGAGTGCTCAACCTTTTCCATTCCATTTCTTCACTCCTAAACCATGCAGTGATGAGAGATGAGCTTATGATTAGTAAAAATAACTTTAGTACAAACCAGACAGCTCAGTTCACACATTTACATAATCATCCTAGAAACAGTTCAGGTGCTGAACTACCTTCATGCAAGAGATGACAAGCAAGTGACCTGAGCAGAAAAAATACATATCAAGAGATAGACTTTGACGTAGATTTTTAATGCCCTACAACATTCAGACAACCATGTTTTGTTGGTTGTTTTGGTTGTTTTTTGTAGGATGTTGTGGCTTTGGACAACAAGATAAGCTGATTGCCTCCTATAAGACCTGCAAAAATGGGTTAAGCATTGTCAGGAAAGATTCTGGGATCCTTGTTATCCTCTTGTTATTATGAAACATTACTTCAGATCCACAGGAATAGCTATAGTCCTCTGTGGTTAAAGCTACCCACTGGAAAAATTGTCTGATAGATGTGATAGCAATCAAGAAATGTCTTGGGAAATATGCAATGTGGTGTGGTTGCTCTCCAGCAGAGTGTCTGTAACTGAAAAGGCAGGCATTCAAGACTTTCAGTGAATCTTGTTGATGAAGGTTTTGTAAGCTTGACCATGACTATTGTGACAAACCTGTCAAGGGAATTTTATCTCAAGGAACTGGTGGATAAAGTCAATCCTGCTTTTGTTATAATACTGGACTGAAGTGACTCTTCAAGAATGTCATGCAGAAGACCCTGAACAACTAGCGGAAGGCAAAAACTGCTGTCTCCACAACCTGGTTTAAACCCACTGCAGGTGGAAGGCTGAAGGCATTCTGAAAACCCACAGCTGATGGCTCTGTGTTTCTCTCCTCCCCCCCATCTCCCTACCCCTGCTTCTGATCCAGTGGGAGTGGAGAAGGAGAAAGTAAAAGCTGCTTGCTACTTCTCCTAAAAGACTGAGACTGATGCCAATGAAACAACATGCTGCAGCTAAGCAAGCCACCATGGTCTTGGCTGTCACCAGGACAGCAGTCATAGATGCTGTACAGCAGATGGCTGTGGTCATGACGACAGAAAATACTTCTTTCTTTTATGGCAAAAGTAATACACTTCTTCATTAAAATACAAATTTTTTTCTTTTTCCTAATGATTCTACCAGAAATAAATAGTCTGGAACTGTATGACATGTTTTTAGCTTAAGCAATTGCTCAGTGGGCCACCTAACAACAAATCTTTAATGAGGACCTCTTACCAGTGTGATACCTTGGACTATACTTACATATCCTAAATACTACACACAACCTCCACTCTCTGGGATCTAGGGCACCCTTCAATAGGAAGTACTAGGCTAGGCAATTTTGTCTGAACTTCAGCTACCCAGTCCTTAGTGCATTGGTTTCAGCCAGCTCTCCCAAATTAAATCACAGTCATCAATATCATGTAAGAACTGTGACATTTCTTTCTGATTCCCTCATCTGAGCCCACAGTTTATCCCACATTGCCTTCCCTGGCAGAATAATCAGGTACACTGTCTATTAATAACAACAGAGGAGGCAGAAAAACATAATGAGAAAACTGTACCTAACACTTTATTCTGCCTGGGATGTAGAAATAAGACTTGACATAAAGAATAACTGCAATGAGCATATGATTTATTGTTTATACCATGTCATAAGATAAAGCTCTTAGATATTAGTGGCCTAATAAAGTGATATAATGCTTGCTATGTGTTTATCCATGTGGTAAATAGATAGCACAATTGACACCTGAAGCACTGTAAGAGGAGCAATGGCTATAAAATCAGAACTCTGTGAGGTAGTCAAAGAATTTATTGCTCATTCTATCTCTCAGGGAACTAAGAAAACACATTACTCTCCAGTAAAATTCAAATATCCAGTGAATTAAAAGATTATTGGTGACAACGTTACAATACTGTTCCCCTTTCCTCCACCTTTTCTTCACCAGGAGAGCGGGACATGCATGAGAGAATTTGCAGTCTGACATAACACTCTTGCAACATCTCAACACAAAAGAGGCTTAAACCTGGAACTTCCATTTTACATAGAAGTTGAGAATATAACGGTTTTTCTGATGCAGAAGGAAACCTTTTCAAGACAAAAAAAACCTCACAGTGCGACATCCCACACTGCCCTTTGTGTTCCTGCATCAGCCTGCATGCCCTGAGGAGCTGACTTCAGCAGAGCAAGGTGTGACCATCTGCATCTACTCTCCATGATTGCACCCTAAGAGCAAACCTACTTAGGGGACAGAGATGTCTGTTACCTAGTTGAACACTACACCCTGGAGTAGGATAACCTTCTGGACAGAGATATTTGAAGCTTTCTGATAAATGTGAACATCACACCAAAAAAATCCCAAACTCTAGGGGCTACCCACCATGACAGGCTAAGCCTTCTAGCACACAGGTGGCATCAAATGTCTTTTCAAATTCAAAGCTCAGCTATAGATCTCAGGCCACGCACTCTAAGGTTCATGTGAAATGAAGTCATCTGTCTTCAGTGAGAAAATGTTCAATGCAGTCTTCTCACTAGTCCTTATTTTTTGTGTAACTGGTTCGAGATTAAGATCTACTCTGATCTTTCACAAAGAGTAATGCAAACAAGAGGCTACACAGGGATTAAAGCCTACTCTCAAAGAGCAAGAATGGTACAATTGGGAAGTGAGCATATCAGAGTCGAACAGTGTCAAGCTTGGCATCTTGACTCATTTTATCAGAGGAAATCCAAACAATATCCCCAAGTTTTTTCAGTCATGAAACAGTTGTGGGACAGACTGCAGAATTCTTCTGCCTCTCATGGATCATCTATTTGCATAAGAAATAAATCCCCTTGACACTGAAAGTGCCCCAGTCTAACTCTATTCTTCTTCATATCCATAAAGCCCCCTGACTCAAGCTGTAATTTTGCAGACTTAGACTTGCCCTAAGTAATACTTCTTCATGTCATGGGGAGACAGTAATACCTCTTCTCAGCCAGTGCAAATTGGCAATAGTCTCTCCTACTGAAAGGCACAATATGCTTGTTCTTTCACTAAAATGTTTATATCTGTCTCTGTAACAGTTCCTTTAGCTAGGAGCAAAACTCTAGTTAGACAAAGCACTGGGAAACTGCCACATGCTCCTGCAACTATATGTTGCACATAAAATAATTCAAACACACTATTAGAGTGTGTAATTTAGCTCATATGTAGTTAGAATGTGCAGGGTTTGCCAAGTGACTGCATCCAGCTGGAAAATCAATTTATATATGCCAGTTTAATAAAACCTGAAACTCTTCCGCAATACATGAAGAAATGTTAGACAACGTTGAAATTGTACATTATGTAAAACCAAACGTAGCTGTAAATTACAGGCTGAGTGTGAAGGATCATTCGTCCCCTGCCAAAATTCATATAAGCGGTCGCCAATTTGGGGACGGAGGGGTAAACATACCATAATAAAATGAAACTTTGTACAACTCCAAATACAAGCTTCCAGGGCCAAATTTTGGTAGAAGAAACTTTAAAACAAAATTGACTTTGGCCACGAGCCATCTCTTACTGATTTAAATCTGCAGTAGTCAGGGGCTACCCTGGTGCAAATGAAAACAAAACAAAGGTGATTTAATGGTGCAGAGGTCTTTCTGTGTACTACAAGTGAGCCCTAAGCTCTCAATCTGGACTAATCACGTTGTTTGCCTCCTGAGTTTCCCATTCATTCTCACTTTAGAAACACTAATTTCTTGTTTATGAACTGCATACTCTATTGCTCTGTGTAGCCCAAGTAGTAAATAGGCTACCCATTCTCTTGCCTGTATTTTGTTGGTGCTAACTCAGGTGTCTTGGTGGGAAGAGTAAGATGTTGCCTTGTGATTGCCATTGTATACAGGTGCAAAACAATGGGTGTCTCCAGTCCTGTTCTACAGAGACAGACACCAGCATTGCAAAACGCACAGCATGAATGCTGCTAATTACCATACTTTCTTCTGCTCTCAGAAGAGGGGTGAACAGTGAAGCGACACACAGAGATTCCAGGAGTTGTACTTCTCTCTTGTTTTTTGTTTGAAGCGGTATAGAGTGAGTTGGGAATGCCTGTGCCCAGGCAGGAGACAAACACATGACTTCAATTTTCAGATCTATCTGTTGACATCTCTTACTAACACCAGCAAAAAAACTCTCATTACTATTAGGGAACACACAAAGCTACAGGAATGAACCATGCTTTATTACACTGGGTTGGTTACTCTATTTTTTCGACAAACCATACGAGGCAGGAAAAACAACACTGATCTGTAAAGCAGTGCTACTCTGATCCTCTTCCCACATATGACCCCATCTAAAATAATTATTTAGATTAAATTAACTCCTCAAACTGCATTTGCATAGAGGTTTGTCTGCAGAGATAAGATGAGTACAACAGGTCTTGGGTGCACATTGCTTGCACACTGCCTACACCACCATGACTAGGTCTCCCTTTTAGGGTCCCCCTGATGCAAGGTGACCAAGAGTGGCCAGACAGAAAACATTTACAAGACAGCTAATGTGAGTTTTACTCTTCTGATTAATCACCCTGACTTTGCTCTGATCCAGAAGAAGACAGAGATCTTCATTCAACACTTATCTCGGGGATAAATTCTGCTCTTTGTAGCATTACAAAAACCCCAAGGAAACTCCTTTAAATCAATGGCTATGTCATTAAGCTCCTGAAAACCGAATTTGGCCCAGGTTCTAACATTTGCATCCTAAAAGCGTTTCCAGCTTGTGGACATTGAATGGAGAAGTTTTCAGATATTTTGGTTGTCAAGGGAATTCCTCAAGCCTTTCAAATGAATCAAATTTATCTTAGCAAACTATTTCCTTCAGGGTTGTGGGAATCAATCCTTACTCACACGAACAAGCTCTTACTCTTGCACCTTAACCTGCTAATCTCCTCACCAGTCTCCTCATTCACCCTCACTTAGGGCATGCTGTTTGTTGGCACAGAGTGTTGGCATGCACCTTTGTTTTCACAGAATATACAGTTTCATCTTGGCTTAGCACTTGACATCCTTAGTATCAATGCAGCCACTCACAGAAGTAAAGGTCATTGATTTAAATCACAGGTATTCAAGCTTACTTTTTTACAATCGCCACTGTCCAACATATAATTAGGCTTTCATGTGCAGAATGTGTTTCAAGAACTGCCAGTAATTTTCATTCCATATATGGTAGTTTTTATGCCAATACATGTGCTTTATATCTAATGGCAAGAATATTTAAGAGAGTGGAAGGTCAATCTTTTATAGACAACACAAAAATAAAATTAAAACTGAGAAAGAAATGAAAACATGCATACTCAGCAGGAACCCTAGCAGGAAAAGCTTTCTAGGTGATTAAATACAAATATGAGTATTGTGCAATTGGTAAAACCATCTCGGTACATATATGCACACCAGTCACAGAAGTGCCTGGAATGCAGAGCCATTCAAGCTCAGCTTTTAACAAGGCAGTTCTGGACCTGGACACAGGCCAGGTATAAAAGCCCTAGGCCCAGCATGGGCTAATTTACCAAGCTCTTATGATGGCAACCTAATATAACCAAGTTTACTGGCTTTGAAACAAACTAGGAACAATACACAGCCAGTATCCATTAGTCAGCTGGGGAGATAGCAGTGAAGAGCTGGGAACAGAAAGACTATTTAGATAGGTTTGCTAACTTTGTTCCTAAGGCCATTCCTGACTATGGCCTTATACCAAAATAAAAGGGAAATATAGAGAAGGCACCCAGTACAACTAATATTCTAGATGCAACAGTGCCAGTTTAAAGAATGTTTACAAACCCACAGCTACTTCTTCCCTTCACTGAAATACAACTAATGATAAAATGCAAAAAGCACCATTACATTTTGGTCTGAGCTAATTATACTGACACAGGAGAGAAATTAGAAGTTACTGTATCATTTCACCTATATCAGTGTGATTAAAGCAATGCAATTTATGTATATAGATAAATTTCATACTAGTATGCAAGGTAAAAATAACAGGTGTTGCTGAGTACTCTATATGTATAAGACTTGATTTTGTTATCTGTGCATGAACAGTTTCTAACCATGCCACACTCAAGTTTTCTGCTGGATGCAAACCATACAACATCACTAGAATGACTCAAGTTCCCCCCAAGATGTAATCAGTTCAGTGTAATTAAGACAAAACTCTCTTCACCATCAGGAAAAAAAAAAAACCTTAGAAACTGCAACTTCCTTTTAAAGCATACTGGAAAGCAGGAGAAATAACTTTCAAAGAAATGTTCTCACTCCAAAATAAAGACCCTTCCACTTATTGTATCAATTTCACACTCAATTCATATCAGCAATAAATATTTATGCTACTTTGTTTATCTTAATTATACCTTCAATTTGGTGAGTTTATGCATAAAAAGGAGGAAAGTAGATCTACCATTGAAAATAACAAAAAATAAGGCTTGCCTTTTAAATCAGAAAATTATAATGATTTTGAGATTTGAATCAGATGGATTTGAATCTTTATCTTGTACTCTGGACCATTTCCAGAGAGAGATAGGAATATGTTCTAATCTTTATGGAACAGAACAAAACCCAATATTCAGTAAGCAAGCAAACTCCTAGGGTTTCATCTTGAGGGTTAAAGGAGCTTTCTTGCTCTCTAGTTTGCCAGGTTTTATTGCTCCTAGCAGAAATTGTGTGCTTAATCCTTCATTCCTTTCTGGGATGCAACCCTAGCAAGAAGGGAATGATAGTTTTATCATGGGGGAGTACTACACCACCAGTCCCCATAAATATGTATCATTCAAGAGTGCTTTGAGGAGGTAGCATTTGATTCCAGTGGGGCCAAAGTCACCTGTATTGCTGGGGAGACCCACAAGACACTTCTGTCACTAGTTTTATTGAGAGCCACAGATCGGTCACTCAAAACGTAGGAAGTTCAAAGGAGTCTGACTTGCCCTTTAAAATGCAGAGCCTCTCAAGTAATTCTGAGTTGGCTTCCCAAAAATCAAGTCTGAAAGACGCACCAGTCATGATCCACTAGTGTAGAACAGAACAAGATGGTGAGGAGACAGTCTAAGTATCTGTGGATGAAAAAAAGGTAGAGGATTTTTGAAAAACAGTTGATTAATGGGAGAGTTATGGCTGAAAAGAAGTGGCTCTCCAGTTCTGAAGTAGCTTCCCCCCAAAAAAAACCAAAACAAGTCTTAACCCAAAAGAAGGAATGGGAGAAAAGGTATTCAGTCCTGCCATAAATGCATTTTGAGGTGTAAGAGAATAAAGTGAGGTATCTACATCACTTATATTTTTATGATGACTTCCCTGAGCATAAGCATTTCTGTCATCACACAGTCATTTTAGTGGAAGCATCTAACACTGAAAGCAGAATTTCAAATCTGTTTTTATTTCAGATTTAGTTTCTAAGCAACAAATTGCTAACATTTCAATAGGGTTGCATTCAGTTGAAAACCCATAGTCATATAAATTATCTATTTATATATGGCAGAGGAGATGGTGGGAGAAATTTCTGAGCTTACTTTTGCTGAAAACATTTTTTAAAATAAAAAAAAAGTGAAGAAAGAACAGTTGAAAACCATTTTGTATTGTGAAGATATTGACACTTCTGAAATGGAAAGGGCATATAGGTCTCTAGTCCCAGGTCCATTCGCTGAAGAATCTTGTTGGGTTGTAATAATCAAACTTTTAAGATTTAAAGAAAAGAAGATAATTCTGATAAAGGCAATACAATACTCTAAAGAAAGAAAGCAGAGGATATAGAAAGGTGAGAGAGAGTTCATATTTTTGCCTGTTCTACCCAAAAAGAAAAGAGAAAAAAGGAATTGTTGAATTTGAGTCTTTAATGCCAGGAGAGGGAAAAAAAAGTAAGACATGAAATTTTGCAACCTACTACCCCCATAATAACAGCAGGAACCATCACCATCTAGCAGAGGCAGTTGAACAGTTTAAGGAGATTTTTCCCTCTGCTATGGATTTCACTTATGCAGCAGCGCATGGGCTTTTCCATGTCACTTGGCCCTATTCCATGACTTTTATTAAAGATTAAGGCTTAAAATAGAAGAGAAAGCAAACAGAAAACAAGTACAGACTCAACATCTTGATGGAAGTTTATACTGTGGGTCTGCCTTGTTGCTTTAAACACAATTGTTTTAGCTCCAGGCATTACAGTTTCAAACTGTGATTAGTTTAAAGGCTTACTGAATGTGATTTCATGGAGACATTAAGTGTTTTAATTTCTATGCTTATTTCCAATTCATCACATACAATCCTTAAAAGGAAAAACAGCCCAACACATTTTCATGTTTCTCATTAGAAAGTATAATTTTCAGTAAAATATATGAGTGTAGGGCATAAATGGGATGTGGGAAGCTGTCTTTGGTCAGGTAAAGTAACAGAAGTATCAGTTTGTATATAATTATTTTTAATACTATGTAGAAAGCTGGAACGGGTCTTGATCTGATTTTCAATGTGCTAAGTTTTCCAAGCTCTCATTTGTCACGTTGAGTTTGTAGGTGCTCAGTCCCTCTTAAAAGGCAGACTGAACTCTTTTTTTTGTGGAGATGTCTGTCCAAATGTAAACTAGTGCACTGAGTCAGCCGCTGCGTTGCCCCTGTGCTCCCTCCACCACTCGGAGTATTCTCTAACACACAAACAGAAAAAACCCCTTGGTATGTTGTGGCTCACTTCCGTACTCTGGGATCTCAAATGCCAAATAAGATTACCTCATGACACCAGGTCATAAGAGGAGCAATGTCTTCCAAGAATCGTGACCTTGCAGGAGGTTAAGGAAACCTACACAGCCCACCTGCTTCTGCCCCATCCTGCTGCTTAAGCCCAGACAGGGTGTTTGCTGCCTCTGTGCTCTTCCTTTCTCCCCCCTCCAGTATTTGTTTTGGCTCTTCACACTGCCCAAGTTTGTAACCAGAGGAGCATCTACAGAAGCAGAAAAGAAGTGCCTTCTCCAAGTGGTTCATCTTCCATCTAACCTTCAGGCTCTCAAGTTTCTACCAAGGAATTTCTGCCATGTCTGGCTGCAGCAGTGGGATCCCAGAGCACTGAATTTGTAAAGTCACATAGCGTTGCCCTGCTAAAGGACGTCTCAACCCCACGGCTCCCACCATTAGGTGGCTGTTACCCCTTACAGAGTACCCCGAGTGGAGGAGCTAAGGAAAGAAAGGCAGGGAACATGACTGCAGCTGGCAGTCAGGACAGTCTCTGGAGGGGAACTAGGTAGCCTGGTCAGGAGGGCAAGTTCAAGGCCCTTCCCTGTGAACACAGGGTATTTTTTAACTTCTGGGTGTGTAGCATGAAGAGCAGGAAGCAGAAACAGAGACCCAAGTCCCCTGTGGATCCAGCCCTCTGTTTTATTATTTGCATGTATGGCAATGTTACCCAGCAGACCTCTGGTCTGATTTTGTGTCTTCAGGCTCCAGTTTAATGATGAATAATTAGATTTTGGACAGCTCTTGGCAAAGGCTGCCACTGAATACTTTATGCTGTAATGGATGTTAATCTGAAAATTGTATTTGCCGTTCTGTTTGATCATCTGTAATGAAAGTGGTCAAACTGTAATTTGGTCTTACTAAAAAAAAATAGATAAATCACCACACCTATTTAAAATCCTACTCTTGTCTTACATCAGTAAAAACAAGCAAGAATTCCACTACATCTAATGGTCGTACAGGACTAAAAGAGATTAAAAAAAAATTCTCAAAAACAATTTGAAAGGGTTAAAGATTCAACAGCAGCATGAAACTGTGGGAACTCTAGTTATACTACGTAGGCAGATAGAACTCAAAATCAGTAATCTATCATTGCAACACAGCAAGCTACAGCAAATATAAATGCTAAGTTATATTAAATATTTGAAAACATCAAATCTTCCAAGGTACCTAGATTTGCATTTGACTGTGCTGGGAACATCACTGCAAGAATTTTTCCCAAAAGTGGCAAGATGCAAGAGACTGTCAAAGCCCACGTCTTGTGACTGATATGAGACACTTGTAGCATTTGCTTTGAAATAAAGGAACAAATTACTCATAACTGACTGAAACACTGATCAAAATACACCCTTGGTTGATTTTACCTTCTTATGATCCAAACCATCACCTAGAAAAATATGTGCAATTCAGTGTAGCTTCTGACTATGTAAGATTTCAGCATGGCTAAGAAAGGAAACAGGATCAGAGGCAGACAGTGTGACATAATCAGTGTGACCCAGCAAGTCAATGGCAGAAACACACATTACAATACAACCACAAAATGTTTATTTTAAGCCTTCATATAGTAATAACTGCAGAATTATTCAGTGACTGTTAAAACAGGAACTTGCGAATGCTGAAGTGAGAACTAACAAAATAGGGCAAATGTCTTTCCATGAATGCCGTTTTCCTCAGACTGTGACAGTGTTGTGATGGAAGTCTGAGTGATGCTGGCCTGCATCACTGCGGATCACATTGTAAAGTCTTTATGGGGATACGTTTCCACTCCCTTTAATGAATGAGAGACAAGCTAGAGCCAATAGGTTTTAGTCTGGGTAAGGAAGGAGACACAGATAAATCTTTATTTGCATTTGGCTTTACCTTTGTAAAGAAATAATAAAAATATATTGCATATGTTGCATAGCTATCAGCTAAATTCATTTTATCTACAACACTTTATTGGTCTCATGCAGCTCTAGAGAACAATTCAAATCTCAAATTACAAAACTCCCTAGTTTAAGGCTCAATCAGTACTGAGCCTTCAGACTCTGAAACACAGTCTCCAAGTTCCCATTCAAATTGTCATCAAAGCTATACTCCAGCATTAAGTTCATGTCAGCCTTAGTGGAAGCAGATGAGGACTCCAGCTGCATCTGGTTTAACTTCCCTTTAATAACTACAGCTGATTGAGCCATATCAAAGAAAAGAAGTATTTCCTTAAAAAGTATTTATTATTTGGCTTTCAGGAAAATAATTGCAAAAATGCTAATTTAATATTTAATAGATCTTATTTTAAATACAAGATCAAAATATCCACTGGACTAGAACAGGCCAAAAATTCTCTTTTTGAGCAAATTTGTTCCTGTGTAGGAAGAAAACTATTTGAAAAACTCAGCTTCTGTGACAGAAGATAAATTTAAACTCAAATCTGAGATTTTCAAAGACTGGTTTAATGCACAGATTCTGATACATGCCCCATAGAGAAGAATGGCTCATGCAAGTGCTTCATAAGCTCTAGCCCTTGCTCACTCTGTGATGCAGATGCCTCTGCTGTGGCCTCTACCTGCTGGAAAATGAAATCTTCAACAAAATGCAGAGGGATTTTACAGTTACTCTTGTCAAAACCAGCAACACTGGCAAGCAATACAGAAAGGTAGCTTTAGGCACTCAGGAAAACATATTAACCATATTTTTTGCTAGCTTTATTAATTTTTTAGGTCATTGACAAATATTTAAAGCACTTCTCAATTACTTATCTAATATAACGGCCATTGAAATGTCAATAACTTTCTAAATCACTGATATCTATGTCACCACTTTCCTTGTCAAAAATAGGGAAGTTTTATTGTCCTAACTAAAAATGGAGACCCCTGGCATACAAAAACTGAATCCCAGAAAGGTTCTCAATGTTCAGAGTACCTTCTTAATGAAAAGAATACCAGTTTTCTCTAGTTCTTTTGCAGGCCAATCACATTCTACATGTCTCTAAAAATTTCATTAGATATTCACATGCCAAAAATCAACTAAGTGCTTATTTTAGGGGACAATTTCTCATTGTATCTATTGATAAGCTCTAATGCAGCCAGACATGGCTGGAAAGCAGAGACCCCTACCCCTACACTGGAGTTTACTGATAGAGGTATTATTTATGCTCTCTACTCTATACTTCTTTCAGCCCCTTCTCTGAGCTATGGCTGTAAGTCAGCACCCAGCTGGGGATAGAAATAAATTAAAATTCCACAGTGCTCATAGAGAACAGACACAAATGTAAATCTGATGGATATGTATCAATAAAAATTTATTTTGATTTTTTGCTATGACAAAACATTGAACTGTTTAAGAACATCTGGAGGACAAAAAAAGGACAACAAACCACAATTCTCCTTTAGAAACATATTTAAGGGGACTTCCTCTTTGACAGAAACACATAATTCTTAATGCATGAAATTGTTTTTTCCATCACAGATGAGAAATAGAGAATTTAGCAGAGATTTTGGAACTAATGCATTAACAGCTATGACAGCAAATTTTGTTTCTTTCCTAAACATTTGTACAATTCATATCACTAATACCTGAAAATGTCTGAAGTGAAGTGGAGGGAGAAATACCATTTTTTAAAAGAGAACATTTCATATTTAGTTAAAAAACTAAAAATAAAAATTTCCCACGTAAGCATTATTGAGTTTATTGTATATTGGGGTTTCGGGGAAGAAGGGGGTTGGTTTGTGTTTGGGGTTTTTTTTGGGTTCATGGTATTTTTACTACTGGGGTTTTTGTTTTGTTTGGGTTTTTTTAACAGATGAAAATAGGAAAAAAATTCCTGGTTTTACACAACTATTTCCAATTTAAAAAAAAAATTTAAAAAAAAAAAGTCATTTTTAAATCCCAAAAATACTATTAACAAAAATAAATCGTCAAGAGAATAAATTTACATAGTTGGAGTTTTTTTCCATAAAGAGAGAAATTTTTAAAATAATGAAAAATTTCTGCCAAAACCCTCTTTATTTTCACTCTGTAAAGTCCTTTTTCATTAAAATAGAAGTTCAGCAATAAAAATTCTACAAGTTCTCCACTAGCATTTACAAACTGGAAACACTCTTTCATCTTTCCCACACTGGGTAGAAATAGCTTAAATTTAAATTAAAGCAGTGACTATTGCATGAGTCTTTGTGTGAGGAAACCATTGAAGGAAAGTCTGAGAAATGTATTTTAAATCTGAAAGCAATTGTTTTAGGTTGGGTTTGGGTTTTTTTTCCTTTTACAGGAGAAGTGCTGTAATCCATCCCATCCTTGTCGGGAATCAACCCATTAACTGTTCCTCCCAGTGGTCAGCAGTTTCCATCGGTTTAATTTTCAAAGAAATTTTTAGGCTTGAAGCAGGAAAACCAAAAAAATTTTGCTGATTCATTTTTCAGAAAAAAATATTTACTCCAAGAATGCTGGTTAGGGCAAATGGAGATTTCAAACACCTGGGACAGTAGCACTTCTGAGTAGGAGCCACACATGGATTTGCTGAGGTTTGACTTCATAACTTTGCTCACTCCAGCCAGACTTCCTTTAATGCAGACAAAATCTCAGGCCACTACTGACTACCTCAAGGAGAGTTCTCAGTTCTTGGAACACAGATGATAAACTTTATGATCAGGAAGCCTATATGGTGAGTAAAGTACAAAAGTACTCTGTACTTGATAAGTTATTGGGGTAAACAGGTTTGTTTCGTTTGGATTACTCAGAGGTTTGCCTATACATGCCGTTTCTTTGCTTACTAAAAAATTTACTATTTAATGGTTTATAAGTTCTAGACACACCCTTTTCCAAATACTTATGTCAATCCTTCTTCCATAGCACTATGTTTAAACAGTGCACTGGTTTATTTGAATAGAAGCAGAACTGGCTTGAATCTATCCTCAAAATTTTTTGGTCATTTGTGAAACAGTTGGATTAATTTTTCCCTGCACAAACCATCAAGATGAATGCCATTTGCCATTATCGTTAGAAAATAGGCCCAAGAACAGCTTGCTCTTTATTTCAGTGATGATGGAGAATAAGTATAAAATGGTAAATAAGAGTCCCAGTTTGCCTACCAAATCCTTTCATGAGTTTCGTGCTTGCACACGAGCTGACTTTCTTCCTTCAGCTCTAACCATGGTACAGCCTGATTCTCACGACTTTTGCTGGGAGCATTACTAGGAGCACAACTACCATAAGAAGAGTTTGTGCTTCACCACCACAAAACCAGGATGACAGAGAAGTGACACAAGGTCACTGGCAGAATTTGCCTTTAAAAAAAAAAAATTTAAAAAAAAAAAAAAAAAAAACAAAAACA
>JAWWES010000081.1:51562779-51573843 GCA_035583135.1 Lophotriccus pileatus
AAAAAAAAAAAAAAAAGAGAGAGAGAAAAAGGAGGAGAAAAAAGGAGGAGAAAGAAAAAGAGGAGAAAAGGAGGGAAAAAAAGGACAAAAAAAAGGAGAAAAAGAAAGGAGAAAAAAGGAGGGAAAAATGAGAGGGAAAAAGGAGGGGAAAGGAGAAAAAGGAGGAAAAAAAAAAGGAGAAAAAAAAGAGGGAAAAAAGAGAGAGAGAAAAAAAGAGAGACCATAGCAGGGCTCAGTTCAAAGCATTTAAATCAGATTGGAGAAATCCAAGAGAAATCAAGAGGGTAAAATGCCAATGTGAATACATGCCAATGTCAGGCAACAGTGCTAGTCTAGGCTCATACAGTGAAATTCTGCAAGGCATTTGTGGGTCAATACCACTACCATTACAGGCCTGCGCAGGCTATTTGAGTACCTAGAGCAAATCTGGTAACCTAGGTAATTTACAAACAGTAAAGTCTCCTAATACATCTTACTTAAAAACAAAATGCACAAGCAAATGATAAAACACTGTGCTTATGCTGCTCTTTGTAAGAATCCAAACTGGTTGTAAGTTATTAGACCTTTCCTCCTTCTGTGTGTCAGTTCAAGCAAAGCCTTAGGTGAGCGTGTGCCCGCATCTTACCTAACTCTCCCATGACCAAGCATGTGCCACTCTCAACTGGCAAGCCTAGGGGTTGCAACCTGTATGTAAAAGCAAATCAGATCTCTTCAGAGGAGTGTATCAACACAGATTATTCCCATGGCACACTCCTGCCTCTTCGAAACAGTATTGCACATCCTCAAAGAGTCACACCTGTGCTCAGCACAACACTTTACGTGCTTCTGCCTGGGGTGTAATTTATGCCACTACGAAACATCTTAAATTGCAAAGGGCAAATTGGACTCATGGTAACATCAGTCTGACCTTACTAATTTCAGTGTTATATTGCACTGGGTTAAATCAGAGATGAATGCATCCAGTCTTCTGGTTTCCTTTATAACATCAGTGCACTGACATTTTCAATTCTCTGCTGAGCAGTTGATTCAAAGAATTCAGGACTGTTGAAAGGTTCTGCAAAAAAAATGACTGAAATAGTTTATAAATCCTAGGAGGGAGCATAACTGCACAACATTTGTAGGACAAGGAACATTCTTTACAGTGGTTATTTTATCCTGTGATTTATACTAGTCTCCTCCATCTATCACGTGGCTACAGTGTTCAGTTGTGCATTGTAGGAATTCACTTTTGGCCTCATGCTACACTCTCCCTGCCAGAGCAACACTTTCCTTCTGTTTGTAGAAGCCTTCTGCATTTGTTTTCTGTGTGACGATGTCAACAAACAGCATTAAATTCTGTGGGATGTATTTTTTCTGTGTCCTTTGGTGATAAGACAGGGGTTAATATTATTTCAGTGAGAACAGAAAGAATCCCATGATAGTCTGAACTCTAAATCAGAGTTTCAGGTATAACTCAAAAGGAAAGTTTGAGTCCATCCTCCCTCAATCTTTACCCAACTGCTGCAATGAAAACAGCTATAAGGTGAGAAACTATCTGCATGGAAGGACCGAGACACTTCCTTACACAGGTCCAAATCCTGAATTTGATAGTCCATGAGCTTTGAGGAACATTCCTAGTTCAAATAATGATGAGTTTTTTGGAAATGATCCACCTAATTTTCAGTAGAATTTAACTCCTGACTATAAAGTTTCTATGATAGATATTATCTATCTATCTATCTATCTATCTATCTATCTATCTATCTATCTATCTATCTATCTAATCTATCTACCTACCTATCTTTTTTTTTTTAATAGCCTTTCCTAAATTTAGTTTGTTTGATTTTAAATACCAGACTCAGATCTTTATATCGCAAAAATTCCACCCTCTTTGTCCAGAGTCAAAACTGAGTCTTAAAATACTACATTTCCTAACAATGCTTCAAGCAGAAGAGTGAGCCAAGCCTCTGTCTGACAGTACAGGCAAGTGGGAAGGATGACTTGCATCTTCCCCCAAAAACCCACAGGAACATAGTTACACAGGACACAGGCTTTCATACTGTTGTGATCACCTACCTGAATTCTCTGGCAGTAGAAATATAGATTAAAGCTGCAATTAATATTTTTGATTCTGCCGTTCGTATATCATCACAAATAGCACTTTTAACCTTCCATGGCAGCACTCTCGCAGTTCCATGCACACTGACTGCACAGTAAGCACAATAGGCATTTGCTGCCAGTAATAAGCACAGACCATCAGATATTCATAGACTCCCTCAGGTGGGAAGGGCCCTCTGGAGGTCTTGATCATCACTCCTGATGCTCTCTAACCCCTGCCCAAAGCAATTTTCAAGTTCAACAGCACTACAACAGCATAGAAAACAGTAGCTATGAAGGAAGTTGCTAAGATAATACAGCATTTCAGATCATTACAGTCACATCAGGAGATGTCTGTGCAGAAAACAGAAGCCTATGGTAGGTGGTACAGGTTCCTCTACTTCAATGGCAGGCTTGGTGCAACTGCTCCAGGCTAACCTGTAGTCACCTGAGGGTGAGCAGCTTCTGTATCCCCTCGGAAAGTCTGATCAGTCAAACTTTCTTCACCATTCAACTCAGGATGTGAAATCTTAAAGGAGTTGCTTCTTAGATATCAGTGGAAATAAAATCTGATAGCAGTTTCTCCTTAACCCAAAATCAACAAAAGCCACCCTAATTATTTCCTCTACAGGAAGTCTCTTTGGGGATAAAAGAAGTCATACAGGAATTGGATCACTTCCTGGATTTGTGTGCCTCTATCAAATGGCACATAGCAGCAAAACCAACAGCACCCTATCCCCACTTCAAAGTAGGGAGGAAAGTAAAGAAAGTAGAGATTCAGAACTAGGAGGTTTGGACTGCCTCCTCCACTATTCACGAGGTTTACTTGATGTAGGCCAGCTTAAGGTCCCCTTTCCTTTGTCTAGAAGGACCTGTCCTGCTAACGCGAGCAAAGGAGGAGACACAAGTTGCAACGCATATTGAAAGTAACAGAGAGAGAGACAGGCACAGTGGGTAGAGATTTGATAATGCAGGTGGGGGGAGGAGGGGAAAGAAAGAAAAAAAAGAACTCCTGAAGATTCTTTCTAAGAAAAATGAATCTTCACGGCACTGGTGCTTTTGTTAGGACACCTCACACTTTTATCTCACTCTCTCTTCTTGACTCAGTAAGTTATTTTCAAGCTGATCGTGACACTCTCTCAGGGCACCACTGCATTGTTCTTCTCCCAGACAACCCCCTCCCGACTTCAGCACACAGCACAGTGCTCCTGTGGCAAGAATGACTTTTTTTTTTTTTTTTTTAGCTTTAAATGCCCAGGAGTGTGCCAAAATTCAACATGCAAGTGAAGAGTTCACAGTAATTTAGCTTTTTTTAGGGGGCTGGGGGTGGTGTGCCTGCAATGCTGATTGCAGCTGATGTTACCAATAGATAACCACAGTTTGTCTAGAAGAAAAGCCACATGCCCTACCAAATAACGCCTACATGATTTTTAAAAAGCCAGAGTAATTCTGTGGAAAAAACATAAGTTCAGTCACAAGGTAAGATTTATTCCTCAGTTTCTTACAGGATTCTTGAATCATGTTAACAAAGAATTGTTTAACGCACCTTTATTTTAGTTTACTCCTTTGGAAACAGAGCTTGTCTGAGGCACAGTACGCACCTAACACTTCCATTTTTGAGACAGGAAGTAGACAAGGGTAAATATTATTGCTTATCCTTTCCTCATGATATGCAGATAAGCAGTTAAGTAAGAATACCAATGATCCTAACAATGATCTGGCCAAGGTAATGTGGCTACCAACAGACAAGCTCAAAATTACAAGGTACAGCCTTCCACTGAAAAGACAGTCCATCCTAGTCGTCTAGCAAACTGCACATCCAGAATGCTTTAGAAATACTGCACGAGCCCGAGGTTTTGCAGGACTTGGCATCTAGTGTAATGTTTCCAGTTTGGGATGAGGTTACTAAATTGATGAGTTCTTTCAGAAATTTGAATCTCAATGGTGAACATCAGGCTGAAATACCATCTTTTCATGTACTCACAAGGACACCTTGGTAAATGGAAATATTGCCAAATGTTATGTTTATGGAGGAAAAAAGAGTACATTTCTGTACTTCAGAGAAACTTGCATTCCAGTGATTCTGAAGTCTAAGAGGTACTATAGTCTCTGAAGAAAGTGGAAAAGGTGTTGAAGGAAAGCAGGAAAATTATCCTATCTCATTTGCTTGATGCCTCCCCCAAACAGGTGGGATCTCAAGCATACACATCAAATGAAGATTGAGATTTGCTCTCCCTCTGGAAGGATGATGACTTTCCCCAGTTCAACATGGTACTGAACTGTTTACCACTGTTACTTTGAGAAATAATTAGCTTTGCTCAGTGGGTGAAAGATTGCTTTCCAGTAACGCACACACAGTTTAAATAGATACAGATAGACCAAAAAAGCACCCACCCACATTAGCACTCAGAATATTTTAGCAATTGAAGAAAAAAAGATAACCCCATAACATCACCACACTAGAAAGACTGTCCCCAAAACAAGAACTGCAAGCCCACAACATCAAAAGTTAAAATTACATTTGAAAGAAATTCTTGTGTTTTGAAGAAGAAAGATATAGAAGGAGCAATATTCCTAATTAAAGCCTTCTGCAAAGCCCACAGTTGCTACCCACAGGTCCTCCACAGAGGAGAATGGAAATCTTTTAGTGGGAAAGGAGTCAGCAAATCTGTAACAGCCTTCTGCACCAGGCTCTAAGCATGTTGCACACTGCTGACCTGTCTCTCAGAGAAAATGTATAGGAAAGAGCCTCATGACAGTGGCATACAGAAGAGCCAATTGATTCACGCTAAGAAATCCATCCAGAAATCCCGAAGCACAAGGCAGCAAGGGCAGGATGTACAGTGGGAGATGCTGCCATGTAGATCAGCAACTGGCTCTAATGCTGGGCATGGATGGTAACCACGGCAGTGATGCAGAGACCACCTCTGCTCAGCAACTGCTGTGGGAGCTGCAGGAAAATTTCCATTTGTCTACAAAATAGAAATTTCCTCTCCACATAGTCACCTACTCAAAGCTTTTCACAAAAGGAACATTTTGACCTCAAAGTTTCCCTCCAAGTGCAGTTTTATATGTGGCAAGTTGGTTTCTGTTTGAGGTGGCTGAAGCTGTCCCGTCCTCTCACAAAGAAGAGAGACTCAGAAGCAGCACAGGAGACCTTGTGCTGCCCCAGTGATGTACCTCACATACTGTCTAACTAGTCACGAGCTGAGGAAATAGAAAGGTTTCCACAGTTTGTTCATTAAATTGGTCATTCTTGGGGGTATGCAGTTAGTACTGGTTTAAAACGTTTAAGTGTGAAGAAGCTTTTGTCACAAAGTTTATGGAAACTGTCAGTTCTACCATTAGTAGAACTGAAACAGATTTTTAATGCAGGGGCAAACCAGTGTAGCTGTACAGATCTGTATCTGCTAGAGACTTGCTCTCTTGGTTTTATGAGGTGTTCTTCATGAGAACTGAAGCTAAAGGCAGCAGCACACAGCTTCCCAGACAGAGGTGGCACTCCAGTGCATCCAGAGTTAGGACAAGATTTCATCTCGAATTGTGGATGTTTTCTGGAAATCCTCAGAAGCCATCTGTGCCTCTTGCTCATCACTTGCTCTTTCGTGTGTAAAGGCACACGTAAGTCTACACCTATTTCATGTGAACATGACTGAAGTAAAGTTTCACAAGATTTACCATGCTTTCCTTAAAGAACCACATTGGAAAATCTTAAAGAAGCCACAAAAGGCTTCCTGCTGGAAAGAAGCCAGAGGATAAATCTATAACAAAATTGACTTTCTATTAGAGTTTAGGTCCCTTGGCCTACTATGGCAGGATTTTAACAGCTGTAGTACCTTTTGAAGCCTCCTGCTTTAAGTGATTTCCAGAAACTATTTCAGTCAATTGCATAAAAAAAAAAAAAAAAAAAAGGCAGGAAATTCATCACGTTGCGTGTAATTTCTCTTTACTTGCCCAAAAGCTACATCAAATCAAAGCATAAAAGGAAATTAACTATGGATATTTTTAGTAGATGTCTCCTAACCAGTTATTTCTGTGTTCTGTTTGCATGAGAAATCAAAGGTAAGAGTTTTATGTGCAGATGCCATGCTCCTCTGAGATCATCTGTTAACTGCTGTGAGACAGAAAACAGTTTCAGAAGACAGAAAAAACCAGTCATTTGAGAAGGTTTGCTGCTGGCAGAACTATCTTTTTTCCTACTTCAGTTAAAATTTTCCCTAGGCAAAAAAAGACAGATGCATTGAAACATTTGCAACAAAACATGCAACTGCAAACATGAAACCACTTACAGTTAAGTTTTATAATAAATGTGACAAGGTGTGCCAAGTTGGGAAGAATGGTCCTTGCTAGCCTGTACCATGTAAGCAGAAAGTCTTTGCAGAATGGCTCATTTTGTTCCCAATAGCAGTTCTGTTCACAGATCTGACTGAGACACAAGCTCACACATATGTATGACACCCAGTTGCAACGGACTGGTAATCCCATACAGAAGCACAAATAGATTCAGGAGACAAAGCAGTTCATAGCCCGTGTCAGATGCCTGAAGCTGGATAGTATAAACACTATTCCTTCTGCAGATGGTCAGGAAAGAATATGAGTAACATTGACTAGGTCTCCTGAGTTTCATTTTTGACATGTTGCAGGGCATAGCTGAATAAGGATTTGAAATCAAATGCAAGGTTTCACCAGCTTTTCTGCCAGTGAGGGGGGGTTGTTTCTGCTCTGGAAAAGGCTGAGGATATGGTTGTCTCAGTAATGGTTCTGATCTTCACTGTCTTATTTGAAATGGAAAACCATGAAGAGCAGAAACTGGTTGGTTAATTTGTCTGTGTGAGAAGAAGAGAATTAAATCTTTCAGTCAATAGGTGGGGTCTAAAATAGATGGTCTCTCACAGCACTTCTGAAATGCAGACATTATGCTGCAAACAGTGGGAAAGAATGGAACTGGTGGAACAATCCAGACTCATGTCCAGAGACTGTTTGCATCCATTCAGACAGACCAGACAAGCCCTGGACATGCTCAGGTTTTCTCCCAGAGATCATATAAGTCAGCATCTCTTCACAATGAAAGGCTTGGGCTAAATCTAGTCAGAATTTGAACTCATGACTTTAAAAAGTCAAGACTCCAAGAGTCTCTTCTTCTAGCACATTAATCTATCCCTGAAAAAAAAATTATATAGTGTGTAAGAAGATGGAGACACACTGACAAAATTAATCTCAAATTAATTTGAGAACAGAGCCTTGAGCTTTAACATATGAAAAGGTTATGTGCCTAACAAATAGACCAAATGCCTAACTCTGCAAGCTGAGAAAAGGGAATCTTGGAAAAGCAGGGTTTGGGGGAGTATAGCACCCTGCCATTGCAACTGGACTCACAACACAGGAGAGAATATCTTCCATTTTGGCAGTTTCAGGAAAGGACAGTGAGATACGAGAATTTAAAAGCAGCATCTCTTTTGCAGATGGGAAATACTAAGAAGCACAGTAAAGCCCGATGATACTCATGTCTAGTCACAGAGAGAACACTAGAGGGGCTTTGATAGTCTCTAAGTCATTGCTCCCATCCCTAATGTGTACAGTGTGTATTAATATACTTCATACATTTTCTTTGGCAAGTTTAATGGAAACAGAGGCTTTCAATTTTAGCCAACTGAGCCAAAACTCACAAATACCCAGATATACTGTCTACGCACTCTTTTATTTCCCCTGCCTTCCCATTCCCCCTTCAATAAAAGAGCATTTAAGTGATTTTTTTTTCCACTTGGCTGATGTGGAAGGTGAACTGATCTGTACTGTGAATTTCTATATTGGTTCCTCTTTTATTTTTTTCAGAGACGAAAAAGGGAAGGAATAGAAACCAGCCTCTTTAAATGAAATATGCCCTTGTCAAAACAATTTAACAAATGGGAAAGGCATGCCCATTCTGCTAGTTTTCCAGAAGTTCATCAACCTCACTGTTAAATGTTAGCATGTAAGAAAAATTACTCTATTTGTTCTTTATGGTTTGTTCCCAAGATCAAAGTGCTGTGGGCTGGAGGGTGTTTGACATCCAAGAAACACTCGTTGCTGCAACATTGTCTGTAGCGCCTTTTGTTAGTTTTGTTTCTTTATAAGGCTTTAAAGAACAGCAGTCAACACTTGCAGCACACTGGCATCCCATCAAATGCCAAACTTGTCCTTTCAGAGCACATAGGAGGATAACATTTTTATGATTCTTTCATTAGGTCCTCTGATAGAAGCAACTGGAAATTGTGTCACATCCCAATCTCCTTTCACTTCCAAGAGATTTGTCTGACACTGTTAATCCTTTATTTTAAAGAGGCATTAAAGCGTTATATAGATAATACCAGCAGTTTGTTTTGGACCAATCTATAAATCAGTAGAGGCTTCATTCTGTTTTTGGGGCTGGTTTTGAGGGTATTTTGGGGGGGGGGTGGGTTTTTTTTTTAAATAGAACTTGCTGTCCAATATAATGGTTTTCATTTTTTTTCAGTAGTTTTTGTTTAGCTCCTATCAGATGGTGGATGATATTCAGAGGGATGAAAAATTGTGTCAGTAACATAAAACTGCTTTATTTAACCAAACCAGTTTAACTGACTCAATTGGCTTGCACATATTGTTTCAGTAGGAACATTTCAACACCTACGGCTCGGTTTCAGAAAAGCAGTTTCAGTCAAGTTCAGTTAACTTAGCTGAGCTAATGTGATTTAAAAAGCAGCTGCGCCAAACTCCACATCATTATAAGGACAGAAACTTTGTTTACTTCTAGAAGGTAACCACAGTTACAAACACATCCTTCTATCTGCAAATGGCCCATTTATTGAAACAATCAAGTGCAAATGGCTTTGCTACAGATAAATAAATAAATATTTAAAATTATACATAAAATGCTCTATGTCCTAAGGGCCATAGGCCTAGAATGATAACCTGGCTCAGGTAGTCTAATCCCTAGCTCTCAGGAGTAACCTTCTTACAGATAATCCCCTTTATAAACTCATTGAGCTTCATCTTCTACTGAATTTTGTGCCCCAACTGCTCCTATGGAGTAGTCAGAGTTCTGAGCTCAACCACTTTAATAGTTAGCAACTTTCTTAACCCCAACCAACATCTACTCTTGGCCAGTTTATAACCCTCTGTTCCTTTGCCAACATTGCCCTTCAGATTAAGAAGTAATTTTCTGCCATGATGTATTTGAAGACAAAAAAAACCCCTTGTACTCACTCAGTTTTTGCCTTGCCAAGTTAAACAAGCCAACCCTGTTTGCAAAACAAATTCTTCATTCCCTGTATCCTTCCTATGGCTTTGTCTATGCAAACTTCAGTTTCGGATAATCTTTCACTGTTACTCAAAGCTGTATGTGGCATCTTAAACAAGGTCTCATTGATGATCCTTATATGCAGGAATAGTACCTCCCTGTCTGGAATTATCTTTCCTGAGACAGCCTAGGATTTTGTTTACCCCTGTCATATCTCCACAGCTTATGTCAGCTTATGACAGAGTGAATCCTATATACTTCTTGGTTGTTTCCAGCTGATGACCTCCTAGCTTACAGCAGCAGGTTTCAGTAAAAGCCTCCAAATGCATGATGTTATCTTCTGCACTCAGAAATTTTACCCCATTTGTAGACCTCAACATCATCCAGGTCTTTCTGTGCACTATCCCAAACTCCTACTGGACTGCTGTCCCAAACTCCCTTTATAATGCTGATGGTACCCAACTTTGGGTCTGTGAGTAATGAATTACACAAAAGCAGTTCCCCAGGATGAACTGCCCAGAACATGAATAACAAATAATTAAAAAAAACCCCAATGCTTTCTCTGTGCACCAGGTACAACCTGCTCTAGGTACTTTTCAAATCAGTAATAAAGCTAGAGGAGTAAATTGAAGCTGGGAGAAGACAGAGAGCTACAACCAGCACAATCACATCACTGCTTTAATGGGTCCCCAAGACGGTACAGTAAAGGTGAATGAAACAAGACAGACTTCAGTGGGACAAAGGACAGAGTTGCTTATGTGCTCAAGAAACTTACTCTGTAAAAGGCAGTGTGAAAGATGGCATGGCCAAGTTTGTGCAAGAAGACAACAAAACAACAAATTACTTTGATTATCTGATAGAACAAAAAAAAAGACAAAAAACCCCCAATGAAAAATGGCAAAGACAAATGGAGAGGAGAAAATACACATCGATTTTGGTACACTGTAGAGTTTGAACTAAATACTGATAAAATACAGGAAGCTGACAGAAAATTATTATGTAACCTAAACAATAAACACAAACAGTAATTATTTCTGGCAAAATCACATCTGTAATGAAATGTGTCCAAAGGAGAAGACAACTGAATCCAGAAAGGCCCGAGGAAGGGGGATGTCCTCACCAAGGGGTAGATTCATGTTGTTAAAACAACATATAGAATATTAAAGAGTATCTTTAAATTTAAGGTCTGAGAGAGAAAGATAGAAATTTAATCTGTTAAGAAAGAAACTGAAGAAAATCTGGATTCATAAGAAGAAAAACTCTTGACTCAAGAAACCTTTGCAAAGAGAAATTCTCAAGGGGAGAGGAAACCAATGAAATGTTAAATTGAATAATGATATGATTTCTTTTCACCTCCACCAAAAGCCTTTTTTTTCCTCTTCACAATTAACCCACCTTCTGAGTTCTTCCTATTGTGACAAAAAAATTCTTCATTCAGCAGAAACTGTTCCCACCATTCAATGCCTTAGGAAACTGGTGTCAGACATATTACAGTTTGCTGAAATTACTGATGTTAAATCAACCACCAGTCAATTATATCTGAAGCATGATGTCAGCTCACCTACTAAAAAAGCTGTGATTTACTAAATATGCTTGTCATTTTCCTTTGAGCAGAATTCCCAAAACACGTATGTTTTAAAACTGCTTACTAGAATCATGAAGGACCACCGACTCCCCAAGATTGTGCTCTATGGTGAACTCGCCACTGGCTGCCGCAAGAGAGGAGCCCCAAA
>JAWWES010000081.1:51573943-51619169 GCA_035583135.1 Lophotriccus pileatus
GCATTGGCCTTTTTAGCCATCAGTGCGCTTGTAGCAAGCGTGGGTAGAGCCCTTCCCAAATCTTCATTCGCGAAGCCTAGCCATGATGACTAGAATCATGACACAGGGACTTCTGCAAGAAACTCAATACCACCAGAAGCCTACAGGGCTTTCTCAGAAATAATCCAGCAGTCCCTTAAGTACTATGGGGTCCCAGTCTTCCAGCTGGATAGCTGAGAGCTCAGGGATGCATCCAAGCTTACATCTTGTGGAGCTTACTGTGTTGATGCAGTCATGTTGACTGCAAAGACATGGTTCTCTTGTCTCCCTAAAGAATAACCAATTCCCAGTCAAAGAAATGTTAATACCAACAACAGTCACAGAACACAAATGACACTGCCTCTTTCTCCCTCTTGGGAAATCTGCCTAGTGATTATGAACATAACACAGCACATATAAATTGCTTTCTGCATGGCAGCCTTTTACAGTTAAATAAAGAAAATTATGATAATCTTCCTCTTCTGTTACTACATGTTAAACTCCTTCGTTTGGATGGGACAACAGCAAGTGCACAATAGAGGAAAATAATATATATTTCAGATAATTGAGAGCAACACACATCTGTTTTAAGATACTAACATGTATTTTAATTTTTCAAAGGTTTAATGAAATATTACATAGAACATATTATGGAACATAATATAATGTATAAATGTAAATGTTACTTAATTTAAATTTTTTCACAGGTGCACATATTTCTATACATACAAATACACTTTTTAGGAGAAGTTTTAATTACATTTAAACTACTCTTTTTGTATTTTTCTGAATTTTTACAATGTTCTTATGAATTAACAGTGAGATGCTGAAAGAGTAAATGAAATAGTTCATCCTCTACAGCTTCCCACGGTGTTAAGAACAGAAAGATCAGGAAATGAGCTAAGAAAATCCCACTCTAACATTTAAATACTAGTCATAGCAGCACATAACATTAAAAACTTCAAGTAAAAAAACCTATGAGAACATAATTAATAATTCATTTAGAAAAAACAAATAGAAGAAGAACAGGTTTAGAATCTATGTTTCACAAAACATCACAAATGTAACGTGAAACTCACTACCCATTTTGAAAATGCTGAGCCAAACAGAGGGAAAACTCAGAAGACAATAGTTTATCTACAACATACAATAAGCTAGGCAAAATGCTAACTTTCCTTTGCAAGTCAGAATATTGTTCACTTAGCATTTTGCTACCTAAAGTCTCCTTCTACCCCCATTTTGTAGGTAAACAGCACTAATTCCTTTCTGGTACTGAGCAACGCTTCTCACAACTTGGCTGAAATTCAAAAAGTCATCCCATTTTAACACAGATAGTACAGCCTGGACTTGCTCATCTTCTGCTCTCCAGCTGCAGCCGAAGAACGACTGTTCCCATTTGTTTTGTCCCTGCTATATCTCAAATTGCCTGCTGCGGTCCAACAAAGCCTTCCACACTCATTGCAAAGCTTTTCCTAAATTTCATCAGTTAATGTCAAAGCTTTGGACACACCTAAAACACATGTACTGCAGTAGCCCTGAAAAAGCAGCTCAAACACACAGTCTACTATAATTCTTCCAAACACCACCCTTCATAACACATCTCAAGTCTCTACATTTTCATACTTAACTGTCTCCCACCTGTGGCAACCCTGTTCTCTAATCCACTCCACATCACCCCAAATGAGGAACAAACCATGGCTATGAAAGAAGATTGAGCTATTCAAACATAAAAAGGCAATTTAAAGATAAATTCCTCTAAAATGTCATGTAAATATACATAAGAGTTATGAAAGGTCAAACAACAGATTAAGAAAAAATAAAAGAAATTTTGGCATTTGTACAACATTTTGTACAATGTACAAGACAGTCCAAAAGCATTTTCTTTCATGTCTCTTTTCTTTTTGCGTAGTTCAAAGTGTTGAAAGCAACCTAAAGAAATAAAATAGGAGAATGGAAACTTAATCAAAATTCATTAGTGACCTAAAATAATTAGGTTTTATCTTTAGAATTTAGCATTACACTCATTGAGTCTGACTTCTGCACACAACACAGACTAACAAATTTCACAAAGTAGCTCCAGAATGAATCAACATCTTTAAAAGACTGCTGAAAAGCCTTAAACCCTGGAAGGTCTAAGCAACACATCAAAAAAAAGCCATTAGATTTCCTTGATTGCAATTACAACCAACACCAGAGAATTTTATCTGTAAACAGCGCCTTTTAAACAAAAAATAAATGCAAGGCCAGTGATCTGAAATCTGCTCACTGACGTATGACTAGCAGTTTCATTCAGAACTTAAAGACTGATAAACAGTCACAAGTTACAAATTTCAGGTCTTTTGGTGAATGCGTACCTTTATTCTTTTTTCTTCTCTTCTGCCTTTTCATGAATCCTTATTCAAAAGTGACACATTTGTTCAGTTCAGGGAGATTCTTCTCTCTGGAGGGGAAATAATTTTTATCAGTAAGACTCCCTGGTGATCAGGTAGACTTGGAACTGCTGTTAATCAGCCTTTTTGACATGGTACCTTGAATAGCACTTCCCATGATGCTTTGTGTGCCTACCTTAATTCTTTCCTTTTGAACTCACCATGACTTATAGGTGTCTTTTTTTCCCTTTGTGTGTCTGAAGTTATCCCTCTATTAACTTTAATTGGAAAGGTACCTTTTGTTCCCCTAGAGTAGTCATATACTAACCACTAACTCCCTAGGCTCAAATTTCTGGGGTAGCAAGAGTTCAGTTTTCTGATAACTCAAAAAAAAAAAAAATCCAGTGAAAAATTTGATGCCCTTATTATTGCTAATAAAATACATTATATTTGATAGTTACACTAAAAATGAACTGTTGCATCCAGGAAATACAGAGGATTCTACTGCAAGTCATGGTAAGTTCAAAAGAAAGGAATTAAGGGCAGACACACAGAACATCACAGCACACTGACCCTTGCCATCTGCAAACCCTAGTGAAATGTATGCTGCTATAAATAAATAAATAAATAAATAGCCTTTTTCTGTGGCACTGGGAGAAATCCACATTCTTTCATAGATGCAGAAGCAACAAAGCTTTGTTTCCTGGAGAGTCGTACCTTTTCTTAAACTCCACTCATCTCCCTCACAATACCACTGTTTGCGAGGGAAAGGACGTATCCAGACTAACCTCCACCTCACTGTGCTCCAATTAGCCACACAGGACACTGCCTGGGATGGCCAGATAGTTACCAACCAGAACACCTTACAGCTGAGTTCCCATCATTCCCCTCAGTATTTGGTCTCATTTGGGGGCTGTCCCTATTTGTCAGAGCTTCAGAGACTTCTGCTGCTCTTCAAGGTCTAGAATAAACTGTGTGAGGCCCCAAGTTTCTGTGAGGTGACAAGCAGATATGTGCTTTGGATATAACATATTTCTTTAATTAAAAAAAAAAAATTAAAAGTAAGATTTTCCTAGGCATTTTGTTGCATATTGAAGAAATTTGTTCTCACCTAGTCCAGAGCCTGATTGTGCTCCAATAAAATGCTAAAGAAAAAAGATGTTACACATTGGTCTCTGAATCAGAAGCTACCTCTGAACTTTTCCAGAAAGCTGCCTCATCACCTTCATGCTGTTTGTGCTGTTTGTAGCCACACAACATGAGCTAAGATTCATCTTATCTTGATTTTCTTTGTACCAGAAGAATGTGGACTAAGGAGGGGCCAGGGCAGACACATCACCAGTGCTCCTGCCGCACAGCTGAGTTATAGTGGCAACTGAGTTATAGCAGAAACTATCACCCTCTTTGTATTGACAGATGAAAAAAAAAAAAAAGCCCAATAGTATGTCAAGGATTAGCACATGGTCAAGGACCCACCCCCATAGGTGCACAGGATTTTGCCAGCCAGATAGTATAGAGCTGACCCACTTCTTTCTGCATAGGGTATCTGGAGCCCATTTTGTTTTTAAAGCAGTCATTTGAGGGCAGCTAGCTGTAATATTCATGCTTAAGGAAAGTGATTGAGTAAGCTTTTGGCCCTATGTCATACTCCTTTACACCTGTCTATATAGCAGAGAATCAAATTCACTGTCTTCAGTACAAGGTCTCTCTTCATACCTTTCACAAGTGAGAGCAAGAAATTAACATCCAGTGTACAGGCCACCTTTTTCCTCAGCTACAATCATGTGAATCAGTTATCCTGCTCTCCTAATTAACAACTAAGGTACAAGCAGATGTGACTGAGGCTTCTATGTGCAGTGCTGACCGGATTAAATATACAGCCATGCCTTTAATACTCAAGGATTTTTCTCTTCTTCTTAATCCCTGGCCAACCACAGACTAAAATACAGGTAAAAATTATTTAAGTTTTTAAATGGCCTAGTTCAGTGCATTAAACTACCTGCACTTTGGAATCCAGCCCTTCTTCCTTTTTATCATTAACCCAAGGAGTTGTATCCTCCTAAGAACTACTGCAAAAAACTGTCCTTTGCAAAAAGCTGCCAGAACACAGGATAGGACTAAACCACTGATCTGACAGCACCCCTCACAGGGTGTATTTACCAAATATTTTACTCACATAGTATCATCCCTGAAGGTATTCAAGGCCAAGCTAGATGGCACTCTGAGCAACTTGGTCTAGTGGAAGGTGTCTCTGCCCATGGCAGAGGTGTTGTAACTGGATGATCTTTAAGGTCCCTTCCAACCCAAACCATTCTCTAATTTTATGATCATTTCAGTGTTTCAGGCAGAAATAAAGTTTGAGAGAGCACTGCTACTTGAAGTGACTCACTGCCAATGAAAGGCATTGGTAAAAGGAC
Organism: Lophotriccus pileatus; assembly: GCA_035583135.1. Classification (NCBI taxonomy): domain Eukaryota; kingdom Metazoa; phylum Chordata; class Aves; order Passeriformes; family Tyrannidae; genus Lophotriccus; species Lophotriccus pileatus. Next base: position 51,578,748 of record JAWWES010000081.1, read on the forward strand.
CTTCTGAGAGAAAAATCCTATTTATTCATCCAAAGTACAGATCAGGCAGCTGTTTGTTCATCAGGACCCTAAAAGCACATCAACCATGACATAAAAGTGATGCCTTAGGAGGAAAGACTGCTGCAGTATCCCCTTTCTGAAGGCAGACCCAGCTAGCCCTGTGCATCAGCTACAACGACATGTCCTGACGGGGGTGGAAACGAGATGGAAAAGTTTGTGGGTCAAGGACATCACTTAAGGGCAAGAGGAGACTTAACTAGAGGAACTTTTATGTAATTTATTGCCAATTAAAAGAGAATTGGACGCTGAGACAAAAATTAAACCACCACCTTGTTCCCACCCACTTCTTTTTCCAGGCTCATCTTCACTACAGACTCCTCTACTCTCCTACCCCTGAGGGGCGCTGCAATCAGCCCTGGGCTGTGGGGCTTGGCTGTGCCTGGCTGCGCTCAGCACAGGGCAGCCCAGCCTGGCCTCTCCTCACCAACACCCCTGCAAGCTCTGCCAGCACCTGGCCCCAGCCCAGGACCATACTGAAGAGCATCATGACAGCCAGCACCTTTTTGAGGCCAGCAGTATCATTGGGCGATCAGCAACCGAACCTGGGGAGCAGCAGGGTGCCCAGCAGCCTGCAGCCAAAGCAGACTGCTCCCAGCCTGCCTTAGCCTGCCAGCACCCATCCTGGTTCCTGGCAGATGTGGTTAGCGCACTGACAGAAAGCAGCACAGGGACAGAAATTACAGTTCTTAGAATCAGTGTATAATTCCCTTCTTTCCTACCCAAAAAGGCAGTAAAACAGAGCTTTCAAAAAAAAATTTTTTTTTTTGAGGGGAGAATCCCATACAGCAGCTTTTCCCAGTGTGATTCAGCTTTCTGGGGAAGTTTCTGGGAAAGCACCATTGCAAGAATTTTGGCCTTTAGGATTGGAGTAACAAGCAGTAATCAAAAGTGAATTAAAATGACCATCAAGCTAAAAGAAGATGCTTCAAGCCACGGCACCAGCAGCCCTCCCTGTTGGAACTGCAAGGCTGCCTGGTACCAGCTCCAAAATTAAGTTCTTTTTCATCCCTCTGACTGCCAAATTGCCTCCCTTCCCAGCTGAGGCAACACACCAAAAAGACGTGCACAGAGACTGCTTAAAAGCAAAACCAGGCCTGGAAGTCTTTCCTCCAGCCCCAAGAACAGCCATTTGAGCACAAGCCAGGCCATGCAGAAGGTGGAATTAGTCTTTCCTACATGCTCTTCCTGGGCTCCAGGGGATATCAAGTTCTGCCATTAGGGGGGAAAGAGAAACAGGGCCCTAGCAGAGGTCATTGGTAGGACCTGCGCTATTGTGTGCTGCTGATGTGGGTGTCATACACAGCTCTGTGCTGCACAACCCAGTTCGTCCGGAATGGTGGTGGTCAGCACAACACCTCAGTGCTAACTGCTGCATCTGCTGGAATTGTTCAAAATATGTGTGGATGTGGCACTTGGGGACATGGCTTGGTGGTGAATGTGGTGGTACTAGGCTAATGGTTAGACTTGATGATCTTAGTTAAAGGTCTTTTCCAACCTTAACGATTCTATGATTCTCCCTCCTTTCCCACCCCACCTTTATTACCAACTGCAAGGGCAACCCATGAAAGAAGGCACAGGATGTCTCACTGGTACAAAAACCCTTGCAGGCTGCTCTGCAGCATTGGTAGCCCCACCCCCACTCCAGCTTCACAACTTGTCTTTGAAATGGCCTGATGATTGATTATGGGAATCTTCCCCATGCAGTACCCCCACACCATGATATCTCAATCATACTTCCATTTCTTTTATAAAATAAATGTTTTTTCTGGCCCAGTATGTTTATCAGTTAGTCTGAGCCAGTTATCTGCACAGGTTTACGGTATGCAGCCTAGAACCATTAGATTTTTATCACGTCTTATGAAAATCATACACAGCTTACTCTTGTAGCTGTATATTACAAGGGAATCAGAGACTGGTTCTCCTTAGATTACTATCTCTGAATTGATGCTGTATGAGGCACAACGGCTTAAAAGGTTATAACTGAAGTAATTTTTGCCATTACAGGTAATTTATGGCTCCTGTGTGTCTGACCTGTCAAATCGTCTTAGAGAGATCAAACAGGGTCTGTTTGTCATATGCATTTATCTAACACTTGTTCCTCTGCAAGTTTCAAAATGCGAGTTATTCTTTTCTTGGTTGTCAATTTTCCCCTGTACATCTTGCCTCTTAGTCCTTGTAAATGTCTTCCTAATGCAAAATGCAGGGGTGCTTCAGCTGCAAATATGAGCAATTACTACCTCTCTACAGGAATTTTTAGAAGAGAAAATTTTTTTCATAAGCAGGGCTCCAATCCTTCAGAGAGATCTGAAGTTATGCATGCAGATGTTTTGAAGATCCAGCTGTGCCTCCAACCTTGCTGCATTATTTTCCCTTCAGCTTTACCTAACTCTGAGCTGATCTCTGCTGTTGGGAAAGAAATCCTTCAGAAAAACTTCTGGAGAACCATATACACTTTCATTGGATAAGGCAGGTGTATATCCTCAGCCCCTTCCTGCACATCAGCATCCACTTCACCACAAGGCTCAGCCCTCATGTCCTGCCGGCTCTCCTTTCTGTTTCCTCATCTCAAGTGGCTGGAAGTTATACAAACTGCTTTACATACTTGAGGCAATACCCCAATCACTCACAGGATGACAAAAGTAGTGACAGTTTCTTGTTTACTCTGCACAAATTTCACAGCAAACTGAGCCTGTGTGAAGATAGGCAGGAAAGCAGAGGAGGGCTCAGTAACAACACCCACAGAGCAGCATTGGGGAACACAAAGGTCACCTTCTGCACACACTCTGCTTTCTGCTGTACAGATTCTTTGGGGTTACAATAGCTCAGAGGGCATGCATAGCAGAGGCAAAATGTTAGCCAGATAATATAGAGGGAGGGACAGGAGGCACACTTTTCAAGAGGTCTGGGGATTTGGAGAAGTATCAATCTATATGAACCTCACCAATGGAGCTGAGATGGCAGAGGCTGTCTAAAGGACTCACTTCATCCTGTTCCCCCAAGCAAGGAACACCTGGAAATGAAAGGATGTGCTTCTGCATCAGGCACAGGAGTCTCTGGGCTTACAGAGAGGAAGGGCACGGGAGAGTTCAGCTGTGATGTTATTCAATGCCACGTGGCCCCACAGCCTGGGCCCACCCCTGGGTGCTGGTGGGGAAAGGAGCCACAGACGGGCTGAGTAAAAGGAGGGTCCCCACTCCCTGCTTCCCTTGCAGCACTACAATGCTCCCTTACCCACGGGAGACAGTGGAGCCTGCTGCTGCAGTGTGCAGTCGTGTCCATAAGCAATGGTGAGAGTAATGTAAAAAGGTAAGGAGCCCAGCAGCACTCAGGCACACTCATGTTTCACATTTATGGACCTTTTACCCATTCTACTGTCAAAAAGTCTTCATTTCTCAATGGCTATGAAGTGTGAAGTGCCTAGAAACACAGCATGTTCACTGTTGAGGAAAGAAATTTACAGAGGATCTTTGCCAGCTTAACTCTACATTAAGTTTTACCTTCCCGTCAGGTATGAAATGGCAGAACAAGCTTAGGCAGGCACTGTGATTGGAATCCTAGAGAGAAATAAATAAAATAAATAAAATTAAATAGGAAAAAATAGATATTATTTATTTATTAAATAATAAATATAAAATAATAAATTCTTATTTAATTAATAATAATAAGTAAAATTAGAAGAATTATACTTGGCTGGAGGTGAAATCCTTTAAGTAAATTGACTGAAGTGGGTTTCTTCACTGACACATCTGTTTTTACAGGGTTTAAAGTACAGAAGTTTTGTGCAGAAAATGGAAGACATTCTGAAAAAGTACAAATAATTCTTCAAATCATGTACACAGGACAAAGTTTCAGCTGCAAACACATGCAAAATCTAAAGTTCTTAAGATCTAAGGAGCTGGCCCAATAACACAGTATGTGTTTGAGAAATGCCAGTCTTTGATTCAGAAACATCTAATGCTTGCAAAAACTGTTCCTCATATCAGGGAAAATGTTGGTGTTGCCAGCTGCTTGACATGGCTTTAATGTCAGGTAGAATTAAAAACTGACAATCAAATAAACCATAAATTGCTGCTGCGTGTTATAGATGATTTACATACATGGTTACAGGAAATGCAGAAGTATGTTAGTTTCAAAACATCACTAACACCCTCATAATTAATATAATTAGCACCCTGTTGGAAATGTTGCCCGGTTCTGTGGATGTTTATCACCCTCATTTTCGAATCTTTCTAGACTATTTGAAAAGAATCCAAGTATATTTATTCAAAATTCATTAAAAGCCTAATAAGTGTAATAATAAATAATTTGCTTCTTCACAGATTAATTTTAACACTGACTTATTTTACCACACTGATAAAATCTATCTTCATCTCAAATATTATTCAAGCTGCCTCAGGATCTGCCACCTTTTTTTTTCCTAAGTTTGTTTTTAATTTCTTTCTTTTCCTTCCAGTGTCTTAGATGAGGATCTCTCTTTATCTCTGCCCCAAGCTTTATGCTATAACAGTCTTGAATGGCATATCACAGTCTATTTCCGAGTACTGGAACAATGTCTTTGACAATATGTATCAGCATTCTGGCACTTTCCTCTTGAAGAAATTTCTGTGTGCTTCAAACAATAGACAACATTAGGAGATTTGGACAGACACTAAAGCAGAGGAGTATTCAGTCAATCTTCTCAGAAACCATTTTGGTACTGCAAACAGAACACAACAGAAGGCAGAAAACTCCTGGAGTCTGCTACAGACTAGAAAAGAGCTGTAAGGCTGAGGATTTTATGAAACATGGAGACTACAATACTTCCACTGGACAGACTGATCCTTTCAACTAATCAAATGCCAAAAGAAACACAAGCCCAAAAATCATGGGTTTGAGCCATATTAGTGAAGACATCAAAACCTGAAAAAAAGTATAAAATAATTTCACTGCCTATAGCTGCATAATGCCAGCCTCCACAGTAAAACACCAGAAAATTTAAAAAAAAAAAAAAAGGGAAAGAAAAGACAGACGAGGAAGTCTTGTTCATTTATGAGCATAACTACAGCATTACTAAGACTATCAACACATGCTGGAAACAGTTTCTTAATGGCAAAATGAAAATATGTGGTTTATAAAAACATACTGAGGAAGGAGCTAGTGCTCTCATTCAGGTAGTATTGATCAAAGGAAATCCATGTGTCATGCCAGACAGACTTTAGTTCTGTGATACTTAAGTCCTGGATAATGGACATCATGCTTATGGTAGAAATACCAAATAGATATGAAGCAGTTGAAAACACTGACTTTAACTGACAGCAATAATTTCAGAAAAGTTTTACTGACCAGTTTCAGTTCCAGAAAAGTAAAGGTTGTGGGCTATCCACATAATCTTATGGCTGGATGCTGTGCTGTTTTCTATTCAGGGTATCATCATCAGACAGACTCTTTTAGATATTTTACAGACATCAACCATGCAGGATACTGATAGAGAGCCTTAGTAGCACATGGCATCCATAACACGTTTTTTGAATACCAACAATTTCAGAAGCAAAAAACAGTCTGCCTTAATACAAATAATTTTTTTGTTCACCACTGATACATTACAATTTCTCCTGCCAGACGGCAGGCCCAAATAATTAACTCTCTAACCTTTCTACAATTTACAGAAATGCTTTGCACGCTATTACTGCCACAATCCTTTGAGATGCTGGACATTAATTTAGGTCATGGGTATAGAGGAATTTCAGGTGTGTTATTTATTAGTAGTGGCAAAGGCTCATTTTCTCTAAAAACATTTTGACAATTAAACCTACTGGAAAAATATACTTACCTTTCTGCAAAATAGTACCTTTTAATAAAGCCAAACCAACATTTCCATTAATTAATCCACTCTGAGAGGGTTAGACACCTTACTCTGAAGGCACCTTTGTTTTAAATCAAGGTCTGTTCTCAATGGACTTATGCTCTATGAGGTCCAAGACAGTTGACTAAAATAAGTTATTTCATATGTGCTATGCAGCAATCTATGTATGCAAAAGTTTATAATATGAAATGTGTCACTCTGATAACCAAAAGAATAAAACCTACTGATTTATGCCATCAACTGGAAGTGTTAATACATATCAGTGCCTTCACACTAGTCACTGACACTTCAGCAATAATTTACCAGTAAAACAGAGTGCAACATCTGTCAAGTCATTCCAGAATCAACATTTTGTGCATCAATACTACATGAGAGCGGAATAACAGCAAATGGGGGAGAGAGACAAACTGACAATGAAAGGCAATGTCCCCTAGAGGATGTCCTCTCTGACCAAATCTCAACCGGGGAGGAAGGAAGGTAACAAGAGAAAAAAAAAACAGTAGGACCCACAGCACATGTGTCTCAAGGAAGATGCAGTCTGATTTCATTCATTAGGTGAACTGTGATCTGTCAAGCTTGGTATCTTACTAAACTGCAGCTATTTTGTTACCTTGATCTCCTGCTCCCTTCTCTCACGTCAGGGTTTTGCTGGCTTTGGTCACTGTGTAACGCTGGTTACACCAGCAGTGCTCCTGGCAGTGACTGACCTTTTTATCCACTGAGCATCTGCGGTGTACAGCACCTGCCTGTCTCAAAGGGGATCTACAGCAACAATCCTAAGAGTAGCAATAAACAATACCTTCTTTGCTAAAAAGACTCTTTCAAAGACATCCAAATATAACCAAATAAGTCTAAAGTATTAGCACAACCTTGGAGGATTTCTACTAAGGGGAAGAGAAAGAGCACTTCTTTCTAGCAATCTCACCTGTCATTAATGTTATTAATAGAGTCACATCGAAGGGATACAGTGCAGTCCCTTGCACAAGCTGAACTCGGTGATTATGGCAGGTCTTCCTGCACCCTCCTGGTGCTGCACTACGTTCATTATACAGTGCAAACACACCAGGGCTCCTCCAATGTCACAGGGCAAATTCTGCTCCTGGGCCTGGACTGTCAGGTCCCAAAATCTTTCCACAGAGCACCATCCATCTGAAATGTAATTTTACAAGGAAAAAAGGCAGTGAAAAGCACATTCAAAGCACCCTCCCACAGGAGAGCTGTGCAAAGGAGGATTTTAAACTTTGTTATACCACTTCTCTGCAAATCTGGTTTGAGAACAATTTCCTGATTTCACTTCGGAGTGGTACATGTGCCACACAAAACCTGTTGCCTCCGTGCATCTATTAAAGCTGGAAGAAGCATTATTTACACCAAGCAGACAAGCCTTGGGAATTTTTCATCCCCTCTTATTCAGTATGAAGTTCCTGTTAAATCATGCAGCTCCCATTTGGGGCTGGACAAGTTTCTCCCTGCAACTACTTAACAATGACAATTCTCCCACTTCAACACAAAAAACAAAGCTGGTGCAGGGATCACACAGAAACACACTTGAATTCCACAAAGTCCTTCCATGACATGTGTCAGATACAGGACCCAGAAGCTCACAAATGAAATATGAACTACCCAGTCCCAAATTTTTACACATGTATTTGCATCTCATATTAACAACATCCAAAAGAATATCCCAATCATTCTGAGAACTGTATTTCTTCAACAAAAAAATGAGAAAAGACAATATAAAATGTGAATCTATTGCTAGGCTACAGGTAGATACCCTGGCAATAGCTGTTTCCCCACTAATAGAATTTTAATTTAAAATACCAGTGTTGTTCAGATACTTGGAGGGAAAGTCTTAATAGAAAACTGTCTGAAATTTGCCCCTTTTGCCTCACAATGAACAAAATATATCACTGCCTGTCATCTTCTGTGTCTGGCTAGTTACAGGCATCCAAGCATCAGCCAATAAACTGCAATAAATTATGAAGTTAGCTTAAAATTCACCTGATTTCCTAAATTCCAAGCACAGTAAAGGTAAGTTGGGTTGTCTCAATATTTCTATTTTCAATTCTTGTTCTTTTGACCTCTATGCTGCCTCACTTTTCAAGCTGTTCTCTGCAAGGCTGAAGATTAACCATTTCATTAATAGATCTGGATATCTAAGAGGCCAGCTTCCAGCAAGAGCTGCTTATGACTCAGTTAAGCTGTATATAACTATTTGTATTTCCGGGGTTGTACACTTTTGCATTACACAGGCCTGTGATCCCACAAAGATTTATTATAACCCCTCTGTTTTCTTCAAGTGCTCTAAATGGTTTGACTGAATTTCTCATCAGGGATTTCTCACAGGGCATACATTTAGTCTCTGCAGGAGCAGTGGGAGCAGAGCTGTGTCATGAGTGGAGACAAACCAGGAACCACAGGTGACCAGCACAGGTCATGCCCTCACTGACAAGGTGCAGTTCCACAGGGTCTGAAGGTGGGGCAGAGCCTGGTGGTCATAGCAATGAATGCCATCAGCAGCCTCAGACACAACAAAGTAACCAAGCAGTTCTTAGGTCCATCCAGCAGACAAGGGTAAGAGGTAGGTCTGGAGACAGCACATGGGTCCATCCAGAAGGCAAGGTCAGAGACAGACATGCCCATGGCATGGCTCAGGCCAAGGCTGGGTGTCGAGCCTGGAACTGAAACAGGGCTCCTGGGCAAAGGGTAGAAGCTGGTCAGGGCCAGCAAGGCTCAGTAGTGCCTAAAGGACTCCGAGAGCCATAAGGTTTGAGAGAAAGCTCAGGCACAGTCCAGACCCCATTGAAAATGAAGTAAAAAAAGCTCCCATTGATTTCTATGAGGACAGAATCCACCTGATGCCTTTCTTTTCCAGTGCCTGTGACTGGCACCTCAGGTGCCCTTGTGTCAGAAATCAAACAAATAGATAAAAGTTAACTAAAGCCATGCAACACTCAAAGCATTGCTCAGTCACAGCTGTTAAGGATATTAGCACTGTATAAACCCCTAACAAAATAAAAATTGCTGTTGTGTTTCTGGCCAGTGCTGGAAGGTTTTGAAGTTTTTTTCTAAGGCTAGGTGCCAACAGTGCCATGGGAGTACTAACACAATGCCATTTCATTTTAGGGCTAATATTGAAATACAGTAAAAAATTGCATTTAAACAGAACTATAAAGGCCAAAAAAAGAGATTCCTTTTGCTTTTGGCAAGTTTTGGATCAAGTAGAGTACGAATAATTCTCTTGTGTAAGAGTCATGTTGCCCTCTGCTGGGTAACCCACAAGCAGAGCAAAGGCCTTGTCCTATAGAGTCTCAGCAATTCAAGCAAAAGCAGCCCACGTATTTTTGATACTAGAATCTTTGCAAATAGTGGATGATTGAGGTCTGCCATATCCCAAGGAGGAGGAAGGAGTACACTGTTGGCCTCTTTTTGCAAGTGAAGAAACAGAAGGTACAGGAGGGATGCCGTTTCGGTCCTCATCTCTTTGTAGAATACAACCCACTGACTTCCAGTGCAGAATCAGACACATCAAACATTTTCAAGGTCATGTAGAAAATCTGTAGGAAAGTTAAATAAAAAGAAAAACAACAAAAAAAGAGAGACGCTATGTTCCATGACTCTCAAGTTTTAAACACACAATTGATAGAAAAAACAATCCCTCAAATACTTACATTTAGTCCTTAAAACCTCTAGACACCAATTACATACTGCAGCCTGTGTCTACATTAATTCTTACCTATATTCGTTTATTTGGTTTTCCTCCTTTCACAAAATCAGATTTAATTTTTCTTAAGTAACAGATAAATTACTAGTGTCTATATTATCAGCACCCCATTAAGAGCAGGAATCCAGCTTGATGCCACTGGGACTTTGTAACATTCCTATCTCATCAGTGATCAGACTAAGGTCTAGGGAGTGAAATTTATCAAATGCCATTGTACAGTGTATCTGGAAGGATGATAAACATGATTAAAATTCATTTCACCAACAGAGTTGCTCATATGTATTTGATGTCCTTTTTCCTTGGAATGGTTAGACAAATTGCACAGTTCCCTAAAATGAAATTCAGTCTTGGATTTTATACAACATGCCCTGATAATACAAATCAATATTTTGACAAAACACATTTTTGCCCGAAGATGAAGTATAATGTGTGATGAAATACATTTAAGTACTTTATAATTTATCCTGAGAGCACAGTGAATTTGACCAAATGTCATATCTCATTCCATAGAAAACTAGGAGGAATATATAATCTATATTCCTTTAAGAAGCAACTGCATTGAGAGAGCACACAATTAAACACTTAACATTCAGAAAACATTTCAAATTAAGGATCTGTGTGCAACCTCTTAAAGGTATGCATTGTTCTACACAATTTAATGGCAAGACCACAGTTTTTCCTCAAATGCAGTACCATGTCCTCTAATTATTTTCATTTTTAAGATAGACTACATCATCTTCTGTGTGTCAACTTGCTTTTGCCATGGACCTTACAAAGACAGTTTACAAAAGGGAAGCCAAGAAAACCCCAAAAAGTTTCTGTGGGCCTTCTGCATGTGTGACTCTTGCCCACTATCTATAATGAAATAGATGGTTTCCTCTGGAATGATATCCTAGACCCATTTGGCTATTCACCCTCCAACAGCTCTCTCCCTGTAGAGCACAGAGCAAAAATTTTTCAAGCCCCAGTGGCACAGACAGGAATTTAAAAATTGATAACTTAACGTGCCAGTACCTAAATCCAGTGTAGCCCAAAGGCATCAAAAACATTTAGGAACTTGATTCTCTTTCATTTTGCAAGAAAATATGATAATCTTCATATCTTAATGTGTCTTGGCATCAAGTACTAGGTGCATGGTCAGATAAATCTATGAGTAGGGATTTAGCCTTTGACTGAAATATGAACCAGGTGAGGTAATATTTAAAGGGAAGACTCTAACTCACCAGTCAAGACTCACAGATACAGAAAATAAAATCTGTGTATTTTGCTTATTAAGGTCTGCTCCTCGTAATAACATGCCTTATTGCAGTCTCATTTACTGCTCTCTTGGCCAAAAGTGCTTCGCCTTTAGTTTTTACAAGGACTTTATCAGAATTCAAGACCTACGTGCCCAGACCATAGTCATTACACATGGATTGTTTTCACCAAGGCCAGGACATGAGCATGTTCAGGCAGTACACAAAGATCTGTTGCTAAAACATTTCCAACTTGAATGTAATCATTCTCCAGTTAGGAAGTAATCACTGAAAAGCAAAATCCTACAGATGACATGCTGAGTTTTATGTTCACAGAAGGTTAATATATTTTCCATCCACAACGGAACTGTTTGTAATTTATAGGCAAAAATTCAGCCCTGGTGTAAGCAAGTGCAATTCTTATTGATCTCAATAGTAGATGCACTCATTTATAGTGGGGCTGGTTTTGGCATCATGCCTGTTTAGTACAAGAATGAATAATATCACAAGACAGGGCATAGGTTCACAGTACGTGTTGAAAGCTTTTCCATGTGAATGTTAAAATAGCTTGCTTCCACAATAGCAACTATTTTGGGCTGGAGAACAGAACATGTGCCAATCTGAGTTGGATAATGCTTTCACATATCTCAGGGTTTGCTGCTCTGAATAGTTCCATACTGAATGGCTGCTTAATATCTCCAGTACAGTTACTGTATAAGTCCTGTATCTAACAGCATCATGAAGCACCTTGCTCAAGCCCTTTATTCACCCACAAAAGCCCAAGCCAGCCTGTAGGAGAGACTGAGGCAGGGCTTCTCCTGAAGAGCCTGTGGCTTACACTACTTTGGTATGAGTTTAAAGAAAAACACATTTTTTACACATTTGGTTTTCATTTGTTTGAATCAGTTTTGTAGCCTAATAAAAAGACCTACAGTTTCATAAAAGGAAGTTAACTGGTTGTCTTTGGGCAGTAGGAGACTTTTTCATATATTACTGCATTATTTTAAGGGCATTAACTGCAGAGCCCGTGAGCTCTGTTATAGAACTGATTTGATTTAGGATTTTTTTAATTACACTGTGTTTTATTAGAAAACAAACCCAAATGTCAGTGTGAAGATACTGGATCCTTTCTTATTACACTGCTCTGGCCTGGAAGGCAGAGCACTGCTTGTGTACTGGCTTGTAAGCCATTCACATTGTCTCCTACTGCCTGTCTGCCTCCTGGCCAGCAGCAAATTCACTCAACAGGAACAGAGGTTCAGGGTGCTGGTGTTCTCATTCAAGCAGCAGGAAGGGATCTAATTTACCAATACATTTTCACCTTCCAACAGAAAGAAATCTGACAGCCTGATCGCACCTTCCAGCACTCAGTCCCAAGGGGAAGTCAGTTTGACTGGCTGACCTCATGTTTTGGCAGGGAAAATGGAAGGGAAGTAACTTGACCACTACTGCCTTCCCACTGATAATGCACAGACCTCAGGATGGCCATAACTTACCAAATTAGCCACAGTACCTGTTGTCCTCAAAATATCTTCTGAAAACTTTCCTGCCATGGATGATCATGGCACACAGCTCAGGAGTAAAACATGTGTTCTTCTAAAGCTCAAGGAAACACACATATACTGTGCTGTAAATATGTTTATACTACTGTCTTCTAGACAGCACAAACAAGCCACTGTGTGTAAGAATAAACTTCTGGCAGCTGCCGTTCATCTCATAGGATATATATAGGATAACAAATATATTGAAAGTTTAATTTCCAGGAATCTAGCCTATTCCTTTTTTAATTAGACTTTGCTATTTCGATACATTCACTTTACAGTTATGACTAGAATGGCTATTCAATGTATTCAACCATACATCAAGGGGCAAATTAAGATGAGGGCTTCGTCCAGAGAAATAGAGTAACAACCCTGGACGGGTATATGAAAAGCTGAGTGCTTTGCTAAAACTGATAAAGGAGAGAAAGACAAGAGAGAAAAGAGAAAATACAGAATATGAAAAACAAAACAAACAAACAAAAAGATGAAAAAGAAGGGGGGGGGGGAAGGCAAAGCCATCTAGGATCTCTTTAACAGGAAGCTTAGCTACTGACTCCAGCATCATAGATCTTTTTGCTCCTGCCTAATACAGTGAATCTTTTGGTGCTGTTTTCTCAAATCCTGTCCTATCAGGCAGTGTCACTGTCACATCTTCTCTCAGTAACTAAAGGAGTTTAGATCCTAAGCAATATTAATGTTTCTGATTCACACTGGAACTGAATCTGGAGGAGCACTGTAGTAATGTGGAAGAGTTACACAAACCTTGGAGCTATTTCCAGCTATACCTAGATATTTACAAAATAAAGGGACTTTGAAGTCTAAATTTCACCCTGGACTATGGGAAGCAGTGGAGAGAATCAGAAGGAAGAGACATATTAGATAAAAAATTGAAGCCCAGCTCGCCTTAGTTTTGCCCTTTCCTAGGACCCTTGTCAAGGGAACAAACAGCTACAAGGCAGACTATTCTTGTTATTTTGGGGGCGGGGGGAGGAGAAAAAAGGAAATTAAAAAATACAAATAAACAAACAAAACACAAAAGCAAAAACATAAGTGACAGAACACTCTTAATTGGTTACCAGAGGGCTAGACCTCAAACCTCCTCTAACTTGTCCCATAAACCCAGGGTGATAGGACAAGTACTAAACTCTAGAGGTCTGAAAACCAATATTTGTTGAGGATCAAAATTTCAGCAGCTGGAAATTGATGTAACTCAAGCAATCAGCACTTGTGGACATTTGGGGATGTCACGGGTAGATTAAAAAGTGAGTACAGAGAACATTAAAAATAGCACACATAGTACCAGGAAAGGTGACTTGGCTTCAATATACTACAGATTGGTCTTGCTCAGAGCTAATTACTCATCATGAGGATCTGAGAGAAATTCCTTTATAAACATAGTCTGTTATGCTAAAGGGCCAACTCCCTCAAAAAGACAATAGCAAACTTCACTGACATCAGCCAAGCAAGAAGTAGGTTGGTAACTTAGAGGTTCCTTAAAGCAGAGGAAGGTTTTGCTGTGAGTTAAAATCAGGATTTGCCATGCAATGCACTGAGCATGATACAAAAAAGGCATGTTCTTTTTGCAGGATAATGGAAGCCCTTCTTTTATAGGGACTGAGATCCATATCTGACATGTCCAGCCAGAGTTTTAAGAAAAATCTCACACATATATGTCAGTTATTGAATGATACTGTTTAAAGCTAGCAACTGTGAGCTGTTAGGCTTTAAAGAATAGGCAGACAGGCAAGAAATTCCACTGAGTGATTTATAAGCAGGTGGACTAGAAAGTGGAAACTTTTGCGAATGTTGGCCATGATCCAGCTCAGAGCCTTATTTTGATCGAGGGCTCCCTCTCCTGGCTTTTGATTGAAGCATATATCCCAAAGTCCAAACCAGTTTATTTTTTCCAATGTAATTGAAAGGTGTTTTGAACTAGAAAACCAATCTATGCGCTCTTGTAATCCAACAGTGTTTCTGCAGCACGTCTGACTGCACCTGCCCCACAGACCTGCTAGAGCGAAAGGGAACTGCCACTGTGGTTTTGGTTTTTAATTTGTATATTTAACTTAACAGATGTCTCAGGTACAAAAATGAGGGTTTACTCTAGCTTATGACTCTTTATTTTTCTTGCTATCTAAATGCAAGTTTTGGATAATAATTACATAATTAAGAAATAGCTTTAGTTACAACAACTCCTAGGAAATTTACTTCTGGACAAGAATGCCTTCAAGTTAAGTGGCTCAAAAAGAAAAATATCTATTTGGCTGGAAGTTCTCCAGTGACATGAAAAATAGCCTTTTAGTCCCTTATACAAATCAAAACAGTCTTAGGAAGGAAAAATCCTTCCTAATCTGTGGGGAATTTCCTCCCCCAAAGGAATTCCTTCTGAAAACAGACACTTCCTGAATGGCAGGTGGGACTGCAAGAAACTGAAACTGCAGCTTTGAGTAATGTATATTTCTTAAAGAGAGCAACCTTTCCGGGCACAAACTTGCTTCAGTTAAGATTTTTCTTTAATACAGACAGAGTTTAATACCCCAGTGCAAATTTATCTATAAGATTGTGCTACAGACTGTTATTATGGCCACAGGGGAATTCTTTATTTCAGAATAGGATAGGAATGCAAACAAAACTCTGAGTTTTGCTGAAAATTAAATAATAGTAATAATAATACATACTGCTTTGTGACCTGAAAAAACACCATATCTCTCTGATTTTAAAGAATGATTGTAAAGTGTGGATTTCATTTAAATAGAATAATAATCCAATTTGAAGTAAACAGTTTAAATGTGACAGCAAGGATATGACAAAAGCTATACATCTCTTTATCAGAGAATCATACACTGATGACAGGTGACTCCCTGTTTGAGGTGATCTGCAGCCACATCAAAAGAAAGAGCACCAAGCCTAACATTTGTTGTTTGAAAAGATTAGATGTGTAAAGGGTATAAGGAAAAACAGAAGGAAAAAGAGTTGTTTAATGCCAAACAGTAGATTGGATGGAGAGCCAGGAACAGAGCACAGGCTTCTTGGAAACAAGATCAGTGCTCTCTGCAGAGCCACAACTATAAGCTGAGTTTCTAACTTCTAACTAATGCTATAAGTATTAATAAAGACATTGCTGTTTTCCCCTTCTGCTAAAAACTGGACAGCTACAGCTCTGGAATGAATTGCCCTGTAGGTTTGGGAGGGTGTTGTATGCAGTTTTGTTTTGTTGGGGGTCTTGGGGGGTTTTTTGGTGTTTGGTTGTTTTTTTTTTTGGTTGGTTTTGTGTTGTTGTTTCTGTTTTTTTTTTTTTTTGGGGGGGGGTTTGATGGTTTTTTTGGTTTGGTTTGGTTTTATTATTATTATTATTATTGCTATTACTGCAATATAGAAGGAGAAAAGTTGTGATGTATATAAAATTCCTATTACTTAGCTTTGCTCTGAAAAAGATTACAATAAATTTGAGCAGCATTATAAGAACATTCTTGATTTCAAGAGAATAATTAAACAAACAAATAAAAAGCTCTACTCTTTTCTTACTACAGTGCTTCAAATAAAGTACTAAGTTCATTTTCAAACTCATATAACTTGGTGGTGTTACAACAGACTGTTGTTGAGAAAAAAAAAAAATTAATCTCTTCTAGTGCACTCTAATTTACCTGTAGTAAAGTTTTGTGTTCATTTTTCCTTTGGGCAGCACTGTGCAACACTATCAGCATTCCCCAATGGTTTGGGCTGCAGTTCTCCTGTGTTTAGAAGTATCTGCCTGGGATATGTGGACCCTGCATTTATCTCCCTCCAGAGCTGGGACGACTTTAACCATTTGACAAGCTCTGTGACACACAGCATTTAAAAAAAAGCAACCAAAACCAAAAAACAATAGACCAGGCATCAGTCATATTTAACTCTCCCATGGAGAAAATCTGAGAGGACAATCTGCATTTGTTTTCTCTCAGGACATCTGCCTCCATCTGCCTCTCAGGCCAGCCTGTCTGCTGGCAATGCCTGGTAATACACACCTAGCAATAGCAATCAAGGCAGTTCTTAATATTCAGTAGTTCTCTCTGCTGGTAGCTCCGACTTCTGACCAAACTGAGCTTGCAACAAGAAACAAGGTTTTCAGTAATAATACCCATCCCACTTCACCTCTCTGGCAATCTATTGTGCTGCTTTCCTCCTACCCTTCCCCACAAATGGCCAAGGCATTGACATGGGAAAATCCCATTCCAGCACACCATGAACTTACCTAAAATACTTGCAATATGTTTATCTCTCTGTTTATCTCTCAGTTCCACAGCTAAGAAATAGAGAGGTGTTGGAAACATACAAGCCATCACAGAGGTCCAGAGTTGCCAGTACTGAATACAAAGCACAGACCAGTTTCAATTCAAGTGATTTTTTTATGTGTGTTTTCTGTGCATTTAAGGGCTTTTCTGTGGACTAGCCTTCCAAGGTGCCTCTGGCAGAAGCCAGAAAGTTTTCAAGACAGATTCAGCTGCATAATCACAATATCAAATCTTTGTCTTCCTCATGTGTCTGCCAATTGCTTCAACAAATTACACAAATTTCATACAACTCATTTTTATGCACCATCCCCTTCCCATCCCATAATAAATGAGGTCAATATCCCACAGTAAAAATAATGTCTATCATGTAGTTAAGGGATAGTATTATAATCAAGAGTCAAAGCAAAGTTGCAAGGAAAAATTCTAAAATCTCATAACTTTTGACTTTACAAACATTAATGTTTTATGAACAGAGTTTTATAAATTTTCTAAAAAATGAGCAAGCCAAAAATGCTACAGCTTCCTTAGGTGGCATCACACCAGCATCTGTAAGAGCATAAAATTCAGGTGCCTCACAAGTCACCCTCATTTGAGCCAAGGGAGAGAACAGCAGCAAGGCGTCACCTCCTAGTAACACTACAGGAAAATGAGACTGTGAGTTTCTCAGACATTTCCAAAAATGAAAGGTAGGAGTTCTGGGTTCTGCCCTGGGTGCTAATCCAAGACTTTACACACCTCATGCCTTTGGGTCTCCCCCTGTCCAGTTGGACTATTCACAGGATTACCTTAATATGTGCCCATCTCAATCCTTTCTGTGATAAGGACACAGATTATTTTTCTGGGAATGGTGGTCTTTTCTTTTCCAATCCACACTCTTTCCTTTGACATTTTTTTCCAGTTCTGATTTAAATTTCTCCTCCAAACACCCAGTCAATTGCCCCCAGTTTGCTTCCCTGGACTTCCAACAGGTGATATTAAAAGATGGATACTAAAGACAAACCAGTGAAACTCCAACTTGAGAAAAGATTAAGGCTGCTTAGTTCGGTCCTTATAACCATGAGATGATCTTTAAAAAGGAGAGTAACAGCAAAGGTGAAGGCTCACCTTCTGAAGAGCCAAGCAGGAAGTGAATAGGTGACCAAAAAGAACTCCAAAAACCTAAAACACAGTAAAAACTATTTCTAATAAATCTGCAAGGAGAAGGACAGAAAGTCTCCACTGCTTTGGATAAATCAGGTGCTTACAAATCAGGTAAGAACAACAAGCACCTCAGGCTATCACCCAAACATTTATATTTTTTAGTTATTAATTTATAATTTTTTTAGATCTTAATTACAGAAATTGTCTCCAGAAAGACCCTAAAAACTGTGTTTCTCTAATACAAGGCCTCTGATCCACATAGGTCTAAAGCAGCTGTTCGTAAAGGGCAACTCTATACAAGCAGCATATCTATGGTGTTGGATGCAAATCAACAAGAGCAAGGAGACAATTTTATCCTGAAATCTCCCTGTTGCTCATATTTGCTCAATGCAGCATGCAATCTGACAGTGCACCTCTAGCAACTTCATGGCTGGCTGCTGCCCCTTTTGGCACACACAGTCTCTGTCTTACCTGTGTGCTCCCAATATCACCTTGGCACAGGCAGTCTTCACTCTGTTTAGTTCCCTGAACAGTTTCAGTAGAGGATCAGCCAGCCTTGCACTAAGGCAAAGGCAGAAACATGTATCTGATGATGGAAAACAGGGGAACCCCTTTTTGGGAGCAGTTGCATCTGCTTATCAGACCAAACCCTGAGCTGCATTACAGTGCCCATGTGCTTGGGATTTATTTTGTGAAATCAATAGTGTAGGATTAATTCAAATTATACTTCATAGAGATTTTCAACAGGGCTTTTTGAGAGCTACTGGAATGCAAAATGTTTAAACTGATTAAAACACCTCTGTAAGTCCTACGTGCAGACCTTCAGTTTCACTTCTAAACGGTTACCAAATTCAGTCTCTCTAGAGGTCAGCACAGTATCAGAAATAAGGAAAAAACAAAACCAGAACCTTGTTTGACTGGAATTTGACATTTCCTCTTGAACTTCCAAGGAAGAAGTAAAGGAATTCATAATTTTCCAGAATAGGTAGGATTCACAGTGTTTTAAGCATGTAAAGTAATTGATGCTGTCCAAAAACTGGTAGAACTCAGGGAAACACACAAACTACACTCCACCTCTGAGTGCAGGCTACAGTATTAGTCCTAACCAAGAGGTTGCTAACAAATTGTAACAGATGTATCCAGGACTGCCAAGTTTGAGCCTAAGCATCAGGGCT
The DNA here is from genome assembly GCA_035583135.1 of Lophotriccus pileatus. Lineage (NCBI taxonomy): Eukaryota > Metazoa > Chordata > Aves > Passeriformes > Tyrannidae > Lophotriccus > Lophotriccus pileatus. The sequence continues at coordinate 51,597,736 of JAWWES010000081.1, forward strand.
GAGCCATGACAAGTGCACCCCTTGTGTTACCTGAAGTATCATCGTTACAAAAAGCTTTAGACTGGCTTTTAGGTACATATGACCAAGTGTAACAGAGCGCCAGTAGAGCAAAGGCAAACAGCTCGGTCTCTTAGAAATCTGAGAGTACTTGGGGAATTTGGGTTTGATGAGAAATACATATAAATATTATAATCTGCGACAGATATAATCTCGTTCCAATATTTTCCATCTTATTTAAAAGGAAAGCTACCTATTTTGTTCAATCCCACAGTCTGGAATTTACAAAGATAAAAGGATCTTTCAGCATAAGCAAACTGCAAAACGCATTTGAAGATAAATTCGCAATGACAATTGGCATTAAACAATTTATTTTCAAATACATTCTGCAGGCTGTTCATGCTGAGGGGTGCTTTTATCTTCTAGATGCTGCTAGGCTGAGCAGAGATGAAGTTTCCTCTTAACTCTTCCAATACGTCACAAAGAGCAGAATCCATCAAGATTTTCTTATAAAGTACTTACACCTGCATTAGATGAATATAATATTTTGGGGGCTCAGTTTCTAGTCCCAAGATAAGAAACAGATAACCACAGCTCTCCCAGCTGATCATCTGACACCTACTTCTAAGTCAAAGAATACTTCTTCCTTTATATAGCCCCTTAATGCTTTTTCTCAACAGAAATCCCAATTGCTGTGTTAACAGTGTCTTTTTGGTTAGCCACCAATCACAGCAGCTTTACTTACTGAGTAGCAGGCACGCTTCACAGGACCAGAATTTCACGTCTCCCAGGTGGGGAATCAGCATCTTGCGTTACAAATAGTTCCTTGGTTGACAAGGGAAAGGCAAATTCTGCCTCCATTTCTGGCACCTGTTCTGCTTTGTGTGCCTTGATCTTCACTGCAACTTAGTTGCTTTTAAAGTCCCAAGGTAAACCACGACCTTGCTGAACTGTGTAGTCCATCTCCACATCCCTGCCTTGCTACAGTAATTACTATCCTTTCCCTTCACGCTGAACCAGGACAGCAAACAAATCCCGCAGAAGTCAACCTTTTTTTGTTTTGAGTCCTTGTTCAGCAAAATACTTCCCCTGGTTTGTCTGACTGCATAGCCAGACAAATGTTGCAGAGGCAAGCCTAGAGGGTGGGAATAAGAAGCCAGGCATGGGGAAGTGGTGGACACCTATTCCCAGCATTGTGAATTTATGTTGCGTTTAAAAAGTAACTGCATAACTGCAGACTAAAATAGAGGTATAATAGAAGCTTCAATATCAAATTCTCTCTTAGAACCTAAAGAAAATCGGAATGTGGAGGCATATACATTACCAGTACTATGAACCACCTAGAGACTGCACCACTGTGCAAACCTATCCATTATTTCCATTCTGGCTTCAGGGTGTTAAATAGGGAAACTAACTAAACAATGGAGAACAAGAAGGGCCTAGAGACAGGCAGACCCTTCTCGATGTCACTGGAATTTAGATCGGGCTGTAGAATGTAATCCTGCCTCTGTGAAAACTCCATTTCTATTTCTCTGCGGGTAGAATGAGAAGAAACGGAAATCATCTGAAGACAGGACACAAGTAGTAAACATTACAAGAGGAAGAAATTCTGAAACATTAATTTTTGTCCAGTTTGCTCTGTCTCAGGGAGAAAGCAGGTAGAGGGAAAGTTGGAAGTTATTTTGGATCACTGCATCTAGTCCCCAGCCATCTCCATCATATCACATAATCACTTTCTATTTGACAGGTTAAACTTCCTTCATACGTATCCAGTGCTGCATTTACAAACTGCAAAATGAGCAGAATCCATGGGTATTCAAGCCCACATCTAAGACAATAATCAGGATGCTAAGGAAAGCTATTGCTTGATTCAACAGGTGCTGCGATCAAGGGCTTTTGATATGGAAAACTTATCAAGAATTATAACAACAAAGTTATGAAGTTGGCGCAAAGGCATGTACCCAAAAGATATTCACGGAGAATCAAAAGTGTTGGATGAACTCAACTTACTGGTGTAATATTAACCTCAAGAGGAGCATTCTGGAAGGGGAGGAAGATGACTTTTTTGTTCACATAAGATTAAAAAATGCAGAAAATATGACCTCTGGCACTCCTTACAGCTGCTTTCATTGAAGCTGATAATATGTCTTCCACTAGCTTTACAAATACTGAATCCTAAAAAAGGAAAAACAATTCATTATACAGCATGTTTCCCTGCTACAAGAAATCTATGACTTCATTATAGTGCTCACAAGCCGTCTCTAAAGCATACAGTGTATTTCTGAGCAATGTTTCTGTTTGTTCCTCTCATAAACAGAAATTATACTCTTGCAGACAATGTTGCTATGTTGTATGAATACTGCCATCGTTTGGTGTGTCATATAAAAGTTTAAAAATTGAGAGCTACAGAGTCTTGAAACATCTTTAAAAAGTGTCAGAGGAAAATAATAAAATCATTTTGCATTGCATCTTCCACATTTGATTGAGATGTGTTCTGCATGGCTCCTGCAGAAGAGCCAAGGTGCCTCTGCTAAGTATCCTCCCATTTCCTCATAACCTGCTGGATTTGGGATACTGCAGTGAACACCCTTGACAGAGCATGTGAGCTCTGGTTTCTGTGCTGCTATGGCACTTCTTTTTCCATAGACCTTTCCCAGCATGAAGCACTCCATTTCAGAAAAGCTTCCAAAGGTAGTGGGAAGCCATTACATATGGAGTCAAATATGCTGCTTGGTAAGCCAAAGATTTCAGCGGTTGAGAAGGGTCACATTATCTCTGAGTAAGCACTTTTGCCCTCTGGCAGAAAGCTGAGAGGCTGAAGTTTTACAGATAAGAAAATATTTCTATCCATTCCTTCCTGGAAAAGGTCAGGTGAGCTCCTTCCCTCCTGACCTCCTTCAGATGGCCCTCCATAGAAGGGAGACTAAAGCTGCCTTATGAAATAGTGATAAACATGCATTTAGAAAAGAGTGACAGGAGAAAACAGATGCAGAAAGGCAAGGAAGAAGGGCTGAGAGGACTTGACGCTGTTGTGACATGAAAAGACATGGAACAAGAATACAAATGGAAATTGTTGTCTTGATAAAAGCAGGGAAAATATTCAAACCAGCTTCTCCTACTAAACACACTAGCAGATTAATGCATCAACTAATCCCATTTGTCTGTCTTTCCTCTGCAGAGTACCACTGCATATTGCACATCTGTATTGCTAGCTCACAGTTTCTTTCCTGGTCTCAAATGTCAGGCCCTGGCACTGTCGGTAGCTATGGACAAAGCTAGGGTGGCATGAGAATTTCCACTAAAATCAATGAGGCTTAGGGGGAAGCCCCAAGTGCACTTCAGATCTGTAACACTGCAATCCATAGCTCTGCCCGGTGCTGCCAAGTCCACTAGTGACCGAATCTGCATGGGGGCTCTTCTGATACAGCATAATTTTGTCTGATCTAAAACTGCCACTGCCAAATCAAGCTCTATTTGGACTAATTACTGCTAACTTGTCCTTACACAGACAAGGAGTAACTACAACCCTAATTTCAATTTATATATTTCCACTGAGTTATGGAGCTACCAGAGGAGATCATCTGAGATGACCCAGCAGCCACTGACATGACTCTGTTCTTGGCCATTTGCTCCCACTCTTTCCTTTCATAAGCTCCAGAGGTACTAAGATACCTCTACCGAGGTATCTTAGGTATCTTAAATCTTAAATCTTCAGTCTATCAGGAAAAGAAAGTTTTCTGCCAAATCAGCAAGTTAAATCATCTTCCCAGGAAGCAATTAAGCATCACTGGTAACAGAAGAGAAGGCACAAGGGCACAGAGCAGAAGAGGAGAGGGAATCAAGACTTTTTGGGTGGCATTTCTGCTTTCTTAGTTAAGCCAGTTGAATGATCTTTTATTATTCTTCCCAGATTCTATCCACTGAATTAATAAGTGAATCTGATTTAAATTGTAGCAAATTGTAGTAAATTACACCTCTCAAAATTAAGTTGTAGCAAATTACACCTCTCAAAATTATATAAGAGCTTCTGTAAAGGCATTTATACCACTTCAGATGCAAGAATTCAAATTTGCATCCAAATATACATGGCCAGAATTAGAGTACCCTCAATAAAGAACAAGAAAAGTAAAGATTCATGTGCTCTGTCTTTAACTTCTCTTCACTCCTTCAGCTGGTACAATTAACAGGAAGTCAGAGTGAAGTGCTTAAGCAATGTGGAAGCTTTCTGCAGAGGAATCAGAGGCTACACAACTTCATAAAGCTCACAGCTTATAAACTGAAAGTCTTAGTAGGAAAGACAAGTTATAAACCATCTCCTTTGTCCTTAGAGCTTTAAAGAAGCTGCCTCTTATTTATCTACAGTATTTTCATTACATTCACCTAGTAACATTATGTTAGGTTACATTACCTAATGACTAGGTGTTCTAGTACCTGATTGTTAAATAAATAACACACAATTCTCTGTGGAAATGGCATGAACCACTCCTAGGAGACGGCCACTTAAGGAAAACAGAATAAGATCATTTCAACACACTGAAGTCTCTTAAAGTTGCCTTACTCAAGCAGTTGGATATTCCCTTTACAAAGTTGACCTGTGGGTTGATTTAGTCATTCAAACATCAAACCCAACTCTGAAATGTCTTTAGAAATGAAGACACATAAAACAGGTGACTTCTGACAGCTTTTCTGCAAAGATCAACTCTACACCTTATTATTGGCCATGCATCATGAACTAATTTCTCAACCATTTCATTAATTTTTGCATCATTAGCTCATGGAAATCACTGTCAGCAAATTTAACAAGGAAAAAATGTAACAGTATTCCAGAAGCACTTAATGTTATTGGAGAGAATGAGACAACCCAAAGAGCACCCACACAAAGCAGAAACAAACATGGGATTTAGACCTTCCCAAGCATGTAATTAATGACAGCTAGAAAGAAGGGTTCTCTGAGGAAAAATTATCCAGTTAGATCTTACTACATGGCTTCTTCACCCTCTCTGTGATAAAAGTGGACCTCAGCTTTGTGCAAGGCTCAACTGAGGACAGCAGGACCTGTTTCAACTTTACCATTCCTGAGTTATTCTGCCTGTAGACATTGCCTACAAGAAGCACACACCCAAAACACTTATTCCTTCTGACCTACCGAAGGTATCTTAACTTTCCATAACATCTTTCTCTTTCTCATGACCTCCTTCACCTCCTCTACATGGCTCCTCCTCCCCCACCCTCCCCTTCATTTCTGGAAAACCTGAGATAAATATTTTGAGACATCTCTGAGAGGCAGCAGGTTATCATTCAGTCAATCTTGTAGTCTTCTTTGTGCCTCTATCCCCAGCTGTGAAGTGACAAAAGCTTATTTACCTTTATAAATTACATTGGACTTCGGGGCAGGAGGTAGAGGGGGGTGAGGAAGTGTCTGTATTCCAAGTAGTGCTGAAAGTCTGGCCTGAATCACAAAACATTATTTCAAACTGCTGTATTTAGAGCTCCTGATATATAACTTAGCCTACACTTATCGATACATAAGAGATCCTGACTTAATATTTTTTTCTCAGATTTTCCAGAAAAGACCAAAATCTGCCTTACTGACAAACCAAAACAAACAAACAAACAATTAGTTTCAAAAAAATTCCTGAAACATTAAACAGTGAGTAAAGTACACAAAACTGTTCTTTTTTCCTGTGGAATTTGACTAGAGTCTATGACTTTGCTTTTCTCTCATGCTCATCTCCATGAAAAATGAGAACTCTTTGTAAAACAAAGATAAAGTACTTGAAGGGACAATACCACAGATCCTTTCCCCAAAACATGGTTATACCTGACACAAGATGCCCAAGAGTACTTACGTTTGTAAGCCCTAGGGCATCAGCTCACAAGAAAAGAATGCACCGGTCTCAGCATCCTTCACCTTTCTAGAAAATCTGGTCCTTGCTGCTAACAAAAAAAAAACCATAGCTTGTTTTTAAAACAGAAGTTTCTGTCTCCTGTTGTGTGATCTAATCTCACAGCTCCTTAGCACTAAGTCTACTTCTCTGAATTAAACAGTTTTCCAAATTACCTCCTTTGGTAGGATTGCAAAAGTGGAAAAAAAAAAAAAAAAAGAAAGAAACAAAAAAACTTTTACCAACAAAAATACACAACCAACCAAAAACACTCAAAAAAACCAACAAGAATTTGCTTATTTTTCAAACAGCAATGAAAGTAACAAGCAACATTTTGTTTTAAGTGGTCTGCAGCTGTTTCAGAGATCCAAATTAGAATCAACACCTTTCCCCCCCCACGCTAGTCCCTCAAAGGATATTCAATATGTTTAACATAACCCAGTCTGACCAAGAATCCACTTAAACTAGTGCTGCATTTGCAAAGGTGGCCATGAGTTGATGCCCAGAGAGAAGTAATAATTTAGAATAAGTCTTTATATTCTATTCACATAATAGAATGTCAGCCTCCAACTAATACTTTCTAACTTTCTAGCTATTTATGAAGGTTATCAGAACCCAGGTTTGACAGTGGCACTCAATGAGAGGACATGAGACAACAGACATAAGTTAAAAAAAGGAAAGTTCAGATGGAATATAAAGAAGAACTTTTGCACTACAAGGACTATCAAGCATAGGAGCAAGTTGCCCAGAGAGGTTATGCAGGCTCTGTCCTTGGAGGCTTTCAAACCCAGGCTGAATAAAGCTCTGAGTAAAATGGTATAATGCAGGTGACACTCCTTTCAGTAGGATATTGGACTAGAGATCTCCCAAGATACTTTCCAAGCTGAATTAGCCTATGGTCCTAATTTTCATCTGAGGAACTCTTAGTCTGGATGTTGCTTCCATATCCTAAGTTACCTCAGTTATACTTTGATATGCAGTCTTCTGAGCCTGTATAAACTTCTGACAACTAGTTCCTCCACCATCTGACAAACAACGTCCCTTGCTTTGATCCTAGATCCACTGAGCTATATTTCATGACCTTGGCTTGTTTTCAAGTGAAAGAGATAAAAAATAGCAGCAGGGGAAGAAAAGAAATATATTTTTTAATATTATTTTAGTATCCTTTATTCACAATATTCTTAGTACATGAAAACCCTTTTAATAAATACCCTGCACTACATTTCTGAATTTGGAGGTGAGAAGGAAGGGAAGTTACATATCACATCCAGTTACCATTACTTGCTGTTAAAACCCCGTAGCACTGTGCTTGCTTGCACTGCACACCTTTGGAATACTTGCACTCGATTGTTAAAATGCAAAATAAGTTCTCACATCCTGTCATTGCACAGGCACAGAAGTGCAAGAAGGAAGAATTGCTTGCCTCCCACCTATTAGAGTCCCAGCTGCCAGTCTCCATATCAACCAAGGCACCTGGACAAAAAGGGTACTAAGAATGAGTGAAGTTGTCCCTCCACAGCGATGGTTTGACACAGTGGCATCACAGCCTGTCGTACTCCAGGCGTCAGCAAACAGTTTCAGTCACTATCGGGTTTCTATCAGGTATCCTTCAAAACTCTAATTCGGTTAAGATAGAGTTCACTTCTGTTGCCCTCACTAAAGAGGCTCTGTGGACACTTGCACAGCTTTCCATCTTCTGCACATGAGCCAGGCAGACATAGTGTATGAACAGTTTGTACAAATGTGTCCACTATGCTGCAACCTTCTGCATTTCAACAGAGAGACCAAATATCACCACCTCACAGAGGAAGGTGATGATCCATCTCCACAGTATTAAACTCATATTTGCTTTTGCCTAGGAGTCCAATATCAATACATAATCTGGACAATTAAGATTAAAAAGACCACAATGCTAAGAGGAACCACTGGATAATTATACATAGGGGTTTTTTTTCATCCACCACGTTTTTAAACACCACTCAGTTCCCTCATAGTAAATCCTATGTTTCAAGCCTCAGTCTCTGGCTATACCTCCATCCATCCCATTAAACGACTGCTTTAGGACCTAGCTTTTTGGGGTTTTCCCCCTGATGGAATGACAAAACATAAGTCACTCCTATATTCTGCTTTTTTATAAAGTAAACAGATTTGGCATCTGAAAGAAATTCTTCCTTCACATGGGGATTTTTTTTTCACCAATAAACATTTCCTTCTTTACTCTCTCTAGTTTGGATATATTCCATAATGAATGTCAATATTTGGACTGAGGCCACGTTCAGGAATATGGGGAGAAAAACTGTGGAGCAAGACATTTTCAGGTGCAGCTGCCATTGCTTAAGTGCAGCTTTTATTCCTTTATCCTGCGCAATAACTTGCTTTGTTGGCTGGGGCCTGTTGAAAAAATTATAGTTGGAAAAAATAGACCTGTAACACAACTCTGTCCTCATCATTACTTATTCTTTCAGCAAGGCTAATTGTATTTACTTTCAAATTACTGAAGATATTGAACAGTGACAGGTTCTGTACTAATTCTAAAAAAAAAAAAACAACAAAACCCCAAACAGTAAGAACTCCTACTCAAAATTTATCCCTTTACTACTACTTTCTGAGATTTCTCCTTAACAATATGACTGGCAGCATGAAAAAACAGTGAAATTAATTTTGTCTCCAGACAAAAAACTAACCTGAAACCCTGCCTTAAAATGCTTAAATTCTCTGCTTCAAATTTTTGGAAACTGTAAGGATGAAACAAGCAGAGGAATCTGGAAAAATCAAGATGGGCAACTCTGCTCAGTGAGCCTTGTTAAAAGGGAAGATAAATACTTCAGAAACAAAACTGAGGTCCACTGAGGGAGTAACATGACAATTCCTCTTTTCTTGTACAGCAGTACGAGTGAGTTGGGAACAAATTCTTCCATATTGAAGAAATATTCTTTCACATTTGAAAAATCAAGTTGTTACATATCAACATTTATTTGAAGCCAGCAGCACAGGAGAAAGCAATGGCTACAGCCATGTGTCAGTAGGTGTTCATTGGCATCGGTATTTCTTTTTCTCTTCAAGAAAAAAATAAAATCCTTCTGTTGTAGCATAAAAAGCTTGATTAGAAGAATAATGCCTCAGGCTAACCCTAGAGGTAGAAGCAACTTGAAAGAAACACTGTGCTAAAAAACTAAGTTGATGCAATATTAAACAACTGAAATCAGGGAAACTGGGTGGGGGGAAATCTTAAGAGTCAGATTCCGAATTCATTTACACTGATTTGATATTAACCTAATTCTGCTAATTACTGCAGAATTGCTAGTTAGAGCAATTACACCACTCACTCATACGAGTGTAACATACAGAACCAGGCCCACAGTTCTCTACCTGCAACACAGAGCTGCACACACAGCCCTGAGGCCCACTGCTACCCCGGCAGACCCTGAAACATAACTAACCTGGTTACAATTACCACAACCTCTGAGTGTCTGATCATGACCCACTTCTCTGGATGGGGAAGGTCACAGGGAACTGAACTGCATGCATGCAAACAGAGCAACTTCTCTGCATCAGAAAGGGCCCTTGGAACAATTGGACTTTGCTGATTAAACCACATATAGGAGTCAAGTCCTCCTTGGAGATTTGACTGGTTCTGTCCCAACCTTTCAAGTGCATCATTCTGGGACTGAGATACTGCCTGAGATATCACAGACTGAATATACACACATGCACAAACACACAAGTTTTCAACAAGGAAAATGGAAAGACTTCCCAATGAAATGCTCTTCAATCCTTGACCAGAACATCACAGTTCTTTCACATTGTTATTATTTTTTTACAACACAGAAGCCAGCTGCACAATTTTTAGTCACACCTCACCTTTCACCTGTTTCCCTAAGGTACATTCAATTTGTCTGTCATATCAAAGGATTTTTGAAGATCCTCATTTGAAACCAACAGGATCAATTGCCTTGAGAAACCAGCATTGCCAGAGGCAATGCTGTGATGCCATTATCAGTGCTACTGCAACCTGGGCCACCACTGTCCCCCCCCTCTGCCCCCAAAGTCCTTCACTGCTTGCAGAAATGGTTATCGTGCCCTGAAGCAAAGGGCAGGAGCTACATGATTGCAGTTCCTGACAGGTCCTACATTTGTTTTGAGAATGTAATTTGACATTGTTTTTGCAACCTGTTATTTTCAGGAAGGTGCCAAAGCATGAAGAGGTATGAGCTTGCCTTTAAATACCCAGGGCTTTCTGTCTGTCACCCACCTCAAGTTTTGCTCCAAAGGCTTGAGCTTAACGTGACATTTAGGTAACCATGACAAAAAAGATGGCAATTGTTTCAGCACTGCTGATTCTGGTTCTGGTTGATCCGCTTAAGGCACATGGTGAGTCAAAAACATATTGGAAATTCCACCTCTGTTAATTTGAAGTAAGATTCACATTCCAGATTGTACTTTATCTTTTTCTCCTCCCTAAACTCCTACTTAGGCTCTCTGGTCTATCAAAACAACTATATACATGTTCAGACATCCCTAGAAATACCTTGGTTTTTCAAACTATGCTCCTCATCCATGTAAATTCCTTTAATTTCATTCACAGGTACCTCTATTACCCCAGTGTTTGAGGCAACAAGCGTGGAGCAAAGCAGAGATCCCAGCATGCAACCAAGCACAGAGCTGCCCCTGGACTACAGTGGAGACTCACACAAAGAGAACGGTACAGAGCAAGTTGGGAACACTGGAGTGCAAGAAAGTGGACAGATCACTTGGGAGCTGAGCGGAGAGCCAAGTATTGAATTTACCCCTAAGCCGAGCATGGAACCAAGCCAAGAACCAACCCAGGAGTCATCCACTGAAATACCTGGTAAGATCCATTTTGTCTTTGATTGTCCATGTGATTGTTATCTCCACTGTTACCCCAGTGTTCCTACCTTTCCTACAATAATGCAACAGGATGTAAAAAAATACTGATGGTCCTTGAAGTCTATTTCTAGCAGGGTATCTGGCATGCCAGAGGTCTAGCTACCTTCTTCTCCTCTCATCATTCCAAAAACATAAATAAATTGCTAGCAACAGAGAGAAAGGTGATGCTCCTTAGGACAAAGTGTGTTATCATGGATGAGTGCATTTTACAGCTGTATGTGAATTAAAGAGGTCACATCTCTCCTCTCCACAGAAGAGGTTTTGCTTGTGAATATAGTTAATTCTGGCTTATAATGCACATTTCTAATGTGGGAAAAAAACACAAAGCAAACAAAACCAAAAATATTTATATGGTCAAGTTTCATTGTTATGAAGGTTTGTGGTATGCCTGAGTGACATTTCACTCTGGTGAAAATCATCCCATAAAGATGGGTCAAATTAATCCCTACAGAAGAAAAACCTGAGAAGGATCTTGGTACCTACACAGTGTAAACTTCTGTGCCCTCTATCTCCATGTTTTTCATTACCATAGTGAGCTGCTTTATCATATACTCAGTCTCATTAATAAATAAAGGGGCACAGCTTCATTATCAGATGTTATTGATCCCTTTGGGGATTTGGTGGTGGGGGGGGTATATTTATTTTGTTGGTTTGAGGTTTGTTTCAGGGTCTTTTTTATTAAGAGATTAATGTTTTACGTAAGACATTATAAGTGAAGATCTTTTAAATTTACACAAGGATCTTCTGAATAATGAAAGTGTGAGGAGGGGGGAGGCTATTTGTTTGTTCTTTACAATAGTTTATACATGAACAATCTTAATTTCCATGCATTGATAGGAAACAATTTGCAAAGCCCCAAAGTCGAATTCTGAGCAGTGTAGTAGTTTTACATTCTTTGTCTTTGTTTTTACTCTAGAATAAAGCAACATTAAAACTTGATGGAAAAGCAACATCCATGTATCTGCAGAGGTGATTTCACCACCAAGAACACACATGAGGTGCCTGTAGCAAGCTAGATGGCAGAGCTATTCCTAGAAGTACACCTTGCAGGAAAACTGTAACCATAACCTTCAGTTAAAGAGCCCCACCTAATTCTTTCTTACTTTACCAGGTTAATTAGATAACTGGTGACCTGTGCTGTTTTGCTCGCATAATAACCTGAAATAAAGAATGCCACTGCAACTATACATGCTTTGTCATTATTGTAATCCTTTCCTTGGTCCACTTTAACAAAAAAGATTAAAAAGATAGGGTATTTTTTTCTAGGTCTCCTCTCAAAACATATTCCAAACAACTGATGCTTGTGTTTTCTTATTTGATTACTGCTGTGACCAAGGCTACCTTCAGTTTGCAGGAACTAGGGGCAGGGTTGTGACAGTATTTACAGACAGGCTCCAGACGACTTCAGCAGACTGCTTTGCATCTGCTGAAGATATCATCAGATGAGAGGGGCAGTCTGAAACGCAAACCACTGTTTAGCCCATTAAACTACCAATGAACAACACTTTTACACAACAATAGCTACAACCCACCAAAACTACCTCTGAGTGTTTTCACTGTTTGTAAGTACAATGACAAACAAGTCATTGATCTGCAAGTTTTGTTAGACAGAGCAAGTAAAGAACATATACAGAAACATGAATATATTAACAACATAACATATTCATTTATTTCTCATAATATCCAACTGCTTTCTACTGTCTGGCATCAATTGCAGCATTCATTGTTTGACATTCTTACTGTTGGAGCAAATAGAGCAGGCTGAGTGCTGCACAGAACAGAGATGCTGGCTCTGCTTAGACTATGAAAACATACAGAGATAATGCAAAATAAATTTAAAGTGTCAGAAGAACAAGATTCCCTAAAACAGTTTAGGAATCCAACTTTGCCAAAGAACTTAATACAGAAAACTTTAATTGAAAAAAAAACAAAAAAAACCCCAACAAAATCCATAGCAGCAAATGAGACATCTCCAGATCCTCTAATGCCTGGTGTAGCACAGACAAAGCAGCTGTGTGATACTGGAAGAAAGGATAAGCAGTCTTGGATTTCCATTTTTTCCAACTTAATTGCAAGCATAATTTTGTATTTTCTAATTACTCATTTGGGAAGTCATAAATAAGGGAAGTTCAACGTCTAGTCCCCTATTTATGAAATTAAGTAGAAGATATCTAAATGCAACAAACCAGAACACTGGTTTATACATGCAGATCACCAGTATATTCACAGGTAGTATAAAAGCCACCAAATATTACAATCAAAACACGTTTTGTCTCCAAGCTAGCATTCAGTTTTTGGTTTCATCTGATAAAACAATTTTTACAGCCTGTCAGCATTACACTTCTGTTTGACTGATAAGCCAGACAACCACTGGAGGGGAAAAAAAGAAAAGAACATCCACACTCTGAGGGTTTTTTATTGAAAAATGCAACAGGGAGACAGAAAATAACAATAGAACCCTCAAGTTGCACAGTGACATGCAAAAGGAGTTTCATATTCCTAAAATAATGCTTATGTGATTGGCAGAAATTAGTAAAAGAAAGAAAATTGATTCAATAACATAGAGTGTGTTGGGCAAAAATGACTGGTAATGAAGAAAATCACCACACGATGGCTCCAGATACAGAAGCTTTTAAACAGTTGCACTTACTGGTCATAAAAAAGTATCACTACAAACAAGTCAGCCCGCTCTGCAACAGCAGGGGTGAAAGAATACAGCAAACAGAGCTCACCCACTCCTAATCCAGGTAATACAGAGGTTACTTGCTTTTCACAGCTTTCCCTGGGCCACCTACCATGTATGAATTCAAGCCCTCTCATCCATGGTTTGGAGAAACTTCCTTAGATGGTGCTCAAGAGGATAGTCAAGATTGCTAAATGGAATACAACAAGGAAATTGATGGAACCCCACTTCTTGAATCACAGCAAGAAGGAGAAGGAAGCAGCTGTCTCCCATTTATTCGTTCGAAGTCCTCATCACTTTAAAAAGGCTGCAAGCAAATTAACTTAAATACAAAGGATTAGTTCTTGAAAGGCCACAATGAATTACCATGCATAAGTGCACTGTTGCCATGCATCCAGCTTCGAATATATCCCATAATATTGTAAAACAGATTAATCAGTGATAAATCACCGGTAAAGAGGGGGCATTGCTAGTGGGGGTTGGGACTAGATGATCTTTAAGGTCCATTCTAACCCCTTAACGTTTTCTGATTCTATGATTCTATTAAATAGTAAGCTACCTGTTGGGACCTCAACTTTTACAGCTCTGAATTGCAAACAAAAAGAAACCCTCTCTCTCAGTCTGTTTTTTCATAAATTATTCACTAGGAGGTTTCTTGTATCCTTTTTCAGGACTTGATACAAAACAGGAACACAGTCTTGGACAGATGGCCTTCCCCACCTCTATTCCCACATCTACTAGAGAGGAAAGCCATCATAAACGTGCGCAGAGTAAGAGCTCTCATGGTAGAAATGAAAGGCACTTTTCTTCCAGCTCTTTCTAACATTTCACAGACATCTGTGGCTGTGCTCTGGTAAATCCATCATACCACGATACCTCCCTGAGGTTATGCTGTTAACTGCAAAGGCAGACTTGCATTTCTGCAGCAAAGCATTGTGTTTCATTGTGTTGGTTCTCCTTTCCCTTCAGAAGAAGTTTCAAGAAAATTAGTGAATACAGTGGAGGGTATATCCTGCCAAGAGGTTTCATTACACTGTGTTACTCTGTAGGAACAAGTTAGATGTTTTGTTGGAAATCACCAAGGAGGAACTGTGAAACCAGCATATAGTAAGTACAGTGGATGCTGAAGCAGCAAAAAACCCAAATCCAGTTCTGTTCATCTTAATTAAACCCCATGAATTACTTCAGCAACCCACAGAAACAAGATGCAGGTAGAGGGCAAATTGTCTTCCACATTGTTAAAAGTTTCAGGTAAAGCTATGCAGCATGTGGTGACAACCACATAAGAGCAAAACAAGAGTCACATGGATAAGAAATACACCTTTGCTCCTTCGAGTTCAGCCTACTCATCTAGACGAGGCTGGCAGAGTGGTTTTGTGTGCACAGTATCTTGACATCACTGCTGGGGACCAGAAAGAAATAGGTTGAGACCATGGCTAAGGGCAGCACTGCAGCTACACTGTACTGCAGGCACAGATTTAGAGTGGAGGGCAGGAGGCAAGAGAATGTTCTTTGCCTGAACTATAAGCTGTGTAACAATGCTATCGTGTTGAAACAACAGCCTATAAAATATTCAGTGGGTATCTCTTTCACTGACCTGATAAAAATGTATAGCTCAGGGCCCAGAGGCTCGCTCTGACATCTCAAAATTTTCCACTAGGAAACTGATGCAAATTAATAGCAAACAGCAAGTGCTGTCATTACAGCATTCAGGAAAAAAAACATGAGAAAGATTTCTAAAACAGCAAATCTCTCCTGGGGAAAGAAAAAAAGAAAAAAGACAAAAGAAGGAATTGTTTATTCTACACTTTGAATAACATCAGCAATTACACCACTGGTGAAAAGGCTTCTCTCTGCTACAGAGCAAACTGGGATGTAACAACATACCCCACAAACCTCCTCATCTGCCACACCAACACTGAAGGATGTCACTAAGGCTTTGTTTCAGGTAATCCACATGCAACACAGCCAGACTCAAGTTCACCATGAGTCCTCAGCAGAGGGTAGACTAGTATCAAAAACCACCTGGGTGCTGGCTCAGTTTAGGAGGATTCTGAAGCCTTGAGCTGGGTTTTGCACCCAGCAAGATTTTGCATTTGGGCAAAGACTAAGAGAAAAGGGAAGCAGAGTTGCATCCTTGGTCTGCTACCACTGGCTGTCCAGTTTAGCCCAAGAGTCACAATGCAAATAAACTCTGATTTCAGCTGATTTTTCCAGAAATTTTAAAGCTGTTACCCAATTCAGTCTAACATGGTATACATACAGAGGTTCCTTTCAGTAAGAGAAGGAAGGCTTAAGTTGGTTTCTATTCATGGCTACTAGTCACGTCTTCACAAAACATTATACACCAAAAAGGCACAGTTCTCTATGCAAGGTATCTCTGAATCAACAAAGAATTGGTCCAATAGGGTAGGTGAAAGAAAGATTTAAGTTCCACAGAAGTCAAGCACAAAGTTCATCTAAGATGATGGATCTTACATCTCCAAAGAGGACAAAAATGACAAGGGCACAACAGTAACTGTGCTTTAACTGAACTTTTTAATAGAGATGGATATAATTAATACACTGTAAGCCAGTTAACAATTTCCACTGACATTTTATTACTTTAGTGAATAAATTAATGGTCAGTTGAAAAAAACCAAACCCAAGGAATAAGTAAAGATACTGTAAATCCTTTGAGGAGTTCTTCCACTGCTACAGTTACTGTTATCACTGATACACACCCAAACTGTATTGCTATGATTCTTCTGTTTCTCAAAAAGCACCTCCAGTATTTCCATGACTAACTCATTTAATGACTTGCATTCCATTATCAGATGGGCAGCTCTTTGGTAAAGGTGTGGCAGCAGATTCTTTGCTTTCTGTCAACGCTCGTGGCTGATGGACAAAAACACTGAACCTGACTCCTTGGTTTGCCGCTGCCCTCACAAACCCACTATTTGCAGTCATGGTGATGGCTTTCAAAGTGTCTCCTGTCCCAAAAATGGTTAGAGAACGGCTGTTGATTTTTGAACTAGTCACCAGTCCTAAGGCACGCTCAGATGGCTGATCTGGCACCACAGTAATTCTTTTAACGAGCAATGTAGCTCGCTCTTTCTCCCCGGGTCCTCCCAGCGTTTCCAAGATGGACTGAAAATCTCTGACAGCAGATTCGCAGGCAAAGAGCTCTTTTCCCTCCATGAACTCCTCCAACTGAGGCAGCACTCTCTCCCTCCTTTCTTGGGCTGCTTGCTCTGTCAGCACTTTTTCTTTGAAGACAAAGTGGCAGCCTCCATAGCTCAGAGCAGAGACATAGGTTATTAAAGTAGTGATGTCCAAGTTAACTCTATTGCAGACATTTACTTTGATCTGAGTAGGAAAAGCAATGCTGGCAACTAAATTCTTCCGGTCCACTCTGGTCACCTGCAGGAGTTCAGGGCCTTCTTCATCTGATTCACTGGCGCTAGGGTGCTCATTGTCTGCAGATGGCTCCACCAGTGAGTTCACAGCAACAACGTCTCCTCTCACAGATATTCCCATCTCCTTGAGTCTCTCTGCCATAGGACTGGACACGCTGTTGTAGAATGCAAAGATGATGTGGGGATTGCTATACTCCACTGGCTGCTGATGGCTTGCTTGCAGGAAGTCCTCTGCCTGCTCAATGACACTTTTGTCACCATACTGGCCTCTCCCCAGCCAGATGTTATGCAGAGCCTCAGCTTTCCGACCAATGGCCTTCACCCACGTGTGACCTCCGTTTGCAACAACATCTACTACCAGGGTCTGTTTGTCTCCAAACCTGTCCTCATAAGCAAAGACATGGAGGACACTGACAACATCCTCCAGGTTCTCTGCTGACTGAATAATGGCTTGGAGGTGAGTAAGGTTTGTACTCTGCAGATGGGACTCTTTAATGGCCACTTTCCCTGCCTCCACCTTGTGTAAGAAGTTTAGTTCAGCCTTCAGTTTGCTACATAGCTTTGCCCCACCTTCTATTCTCCTTTTCTGGGACTTGGAAAGGGCTTCTGCTCTCTTGATCAAGTCTTTGGCAACAGCAATTCTTTCACAAAGCAGTGACTGCACAGACATGTTGGAAACATTATTCCTATCAAGTGAGAGCAAAAGAGAAGATTGTTATTGCATGGCCAAGAATAAAGACAGTGAAAAGAGGTCTTTCCAACACCATATACTTAAGCTTTGCAGTAGACTTCGTGCAACAGCTACCAATGTTGTAAAGCACAAGCATCTGGAACCTCAGCACAAGTCCCAGCATAGAGTTCAATTCCTTTCCTTTACCTTTGGACATCCAACCCACAGACTCGGAAGACCCCAGTTCTCAGCTAGGAAGAACAGCAGCATTCAAGGCTCCACACACACCTTGCAGGTTTGTGGTTTCTTTCCAATGCCCTCTCCTCCTCCCCTGCATAGGAGCCCATCACTGAACCAGTCATTTAGAGGGATGTTAACTCTTACAGCTCATTTGCAAAAGTTGCCATTCAGAGCAAAATCAGAAATACAGTTAATGCCATAAGTAAATCTTGCCTCTCTCTCTCATCACAGTTATCATTAAAATTAAAATGCTCACAGATACACATAAAAACTGTGAAGTCAGACTCCAGCAAGTATTTTAACACAGCATAGAGGAAGCCCATTGCACTTTACAGTTCTGGGGAACACAGCTCTGTCCTCTCCAGCTTCCAACTTGTACTGCTCAGCTCAGTTGATGAGCCCCTCAGAGATCGGAACAGGTTGCCCGGAGAAGTTGTGGATGCCCCATGCCTGGAAGTGTTCCAGGCCAGGTTTGATGGGGCTTTGAGCAACCTGGTGCAGTGGAAGGTGTCCCTGCTCATGGCAGGGGGGAACTAGATGATCTTTAATGTCCCTTCCAACCCTAACCATTGTGTGTTTTTATTATACAGCATCATGTCAGATTCTAGAGTCAGGAGAATCTAGAAATTGCTATGCTTTCTAATTCTACCAAGAGATGTACTCTTTTGCATCTGATAAATCTATTCGTTTGCATTTGTATGATTTTACTGTGCCTCCCTGAAGGAAAGTATGATAGGAATTACTTCACTCAATATGTGCTGTCTGTGAAAAACTGTAGGATCCATGCCACAGCAAACAATAGCACAATGACTGGCAGTAAATAACCATAGTGAATAGTGAAATTAATCGGTTTTGACTCCCAGCTACAAATATAAACACTGGAATTCTTCTTGTAATTCTTACCTAACCTGCATGCCAAAGCAAACTGGTGTCAAAGGACAAGACAAACGAAGCTTCAGCTGAAAATGAGCAACAGGACACAGTTTGGGTCTTACAACAGGCTCTGCCAGTGCAGCAGCAGAGCCTGCCTTCAAGGAGTGGAAATCACCCTTGCGCTACGAACAAGGAGAAACAGCTGCTACTGCCTGGTCAACATCCAGCATGTTCCTACCTGACCAAGAAGCCCAATGCCTTCCGACCCGACCTACCGACTCTCTTCAGAGTCCAGTTAGAGAAATCACCCTTCCTCCCCAAAAATCTTCTCTTACAAGCTTACTCTTGTGTGTAAATCAATGAGTAAACCCCCACGGTTTGCACCTGGGCACCTGTCCCCACAACAGCTAAAACGCCTACCCGCACACTGAGACTTAAACAGAGCGAACATCAAGGGTTGCAGTGCGAGTAAACCCACAAACCCAAATACTTTTTCAGCACAGCAACTGCACGGTGGCCCCATTACAAACCACAGGTTCACACACACAGGCTCCGCTTTGCCCCCTCCTTTGGCCTCAGGGACCGATGTTCCCCGGGCGGGCACCGGCAGGACCTGCCACCCCTCCCCGTCCCCGCTCCGCCATCACGTGGCCGCGGCGCGGGGGAGGCCGCGGCGCCATCTTGGGTGAGGGCAGAGCGCCCTTAGCGCTCGCCCCCGGCCCGGCGGTCCTGTCCGCCCCCGGCCTCGCCTTCTGCCCCCACTCCGGCCCCCCAGCAGGGCGGGTGGCGGGGCGCGGGCGGCTGCGGGAAGCCGGCCCTTGTCGCACTGTCGCCCTCGTCCCCCAGTCACTGCTGGGCGCGATCTACCCGGGCTAGCCTTGCCTTTCCAGGCGCTCCCGGCCCCGCTCCCTCCTCCGGGTCTGCCTCTTTTCCCCGGCCCCCGCAGCCCATACTCACAGCCCGGCGGCCACAGCTCTCGCCCCGGGCCGGCGTGCCGTGTAGCTCCTCGGCCCGGCCGGCACCTCCCCCGGGGCCGCCGGGCGGGGACACGGCACCACCCGCCTCGCTCCGCTGGGCCCGGCCCGCCAGGCCTGGCCGTGCTTGCCGGCGTGCCCGCGGCTTGTCCGCGGCTTGTCCCGAAAGCCCTGTAAGGGCCAAGGGCATTACGTCAGGTCAGACACAGTAACAGTTACAGAACATGCTGAGCTGAAAGGGACCAACAAGGACCATCGAGTCCAACTCCTGGACCTGCCCAGGACCATCACCAGGAGTCACACCATGTGCCCGAGAGGATCGTCCAAACACTTCTTGAACTCTGTCAGGCTTGGTGCTGTGACCACTTCCCTGGGGAGCCTGTTCCAGTGTCCAGCCACCCTCTAGGTGAAGAACCTTTCCCTAGTACCTAACCTAAACCTTCCTTGACACAACTTCAGGCCATTCACTTCGTCCTGTCCCTGGTCACCACAGAGAAGAGATCAGTGTTTGCCCCTCCTTTTCCCCTCATGAGGGGAACTTTGTAGGGGAACTTCCCCTCATGAGGGGAATTGCAGACTGCAATGTCTCCCGTTAGTCTCCTCCAGGCCTCACCAGTGCAGAGTAGAGTGGGAACAGACAGGCCAGAAACGAGTTAGCCTTGGACTTTCAACTTCAGCAGAGAAACAGCAGCCATGGCTCTGTGTGTGTTGGACCCATGCACACTGGGTCCATGAAGCTTGGACAACAAAAACAGCCCATACAAAACGATTCTGTGTTAAATATGAGCAAGTGTTCCCTGTGCTTGCCACAAGTTGCTGCCTGCCTTCGTGCAGCAGACAAAGCCATGGTCTTGCCTCTCTCCATGCAGACGTATTCCCTATCTGCATGGGAGAAACTTGCATTCTAATTGCTGGTTCCTACAGGGAGTAAGGGCCTAAATGATTTCACAAGATCTGGAAAGCAATAGTAAATCAAAAAAAGTTGTAAGGGGCTTACTGCACCTGTATTTTCTTTACTATGTGGGTGACTGTGCACTGTAACAGAGTGGCTGTGGAGTCTCCCTCACTGGAGATACTATGGGAACTGTCTGGACACAATCCTTTGCCATGTGCTTTAGGATGACCCTGCTTGAGTAGGGACATTGGACCGGATGACCCACTGTGGTCCCTTCCAACCTGATCCATCTGTGATTCTGTGACTTAAAGTAACAACTTCATGAAATGATAATACTATTCTCAGAGTCCGATCCTACTAGTTAATAAATCCCAATTCTCATAGGTGTCACACTGCTCTACCTTGGAGCAGACCACCTTGCTGGACAAACACATCAACATCACCTGCATTAAGTGACCAGTGTCTCTTCTTTCAGAATAGAAACAAGCTAAATGAAGCATAGTCACACTTCGTGGCCAGCTGAAACAATCAAACCTGCAATTTGTCATTTCTCACAAAGCATATTTGTCTGCTTTATTGTCCCTTGACCCTCCTTTATGCAAGGACCAATAAACCATTACTATGGAAATTATGACTTGGGGCTCCCAGATTATACCCCAGAGAGACAGCCTGATGAAAGCACTCTAAAGGCAAAGTACTCTCAGAGGAGTTACAACTGCTCACCGTTTTGAAGCTTTTTGTTGTAAAAGGAGGCTAATGATAGTGTTCCCATGTTTTTCAAGGCAGACTTCTATTTCTTCTCATAGGAAAAACGTGTCACCATTGAAAAATAATTATAATGGCCCGTCTTCGCGAACGAAGAGCCGGGGAAGGTCCTTACCCGCATATGCAGACAAGGCCTTCGAGCCTGC
>JAWWES010000081.1:51619269-51633788 GCA_035583135.1 Lophotriccus pileatus
TGACCGGGAATCGAACCCGCGGTCTCAAGGGTACCAGCCCTGCGTCTTAACCACTAGACCACCGGGGGCTCCCTCCATTGAAAAATAAATCAAACATTATTTTACCAATTCAAACAGTTTACATTCCCAAAAAGCACTCACTGAAGCAACCTGGCAACTAGAGGTGGTCATTTGGAGTATCTGACAAACGTAGTAACTTCATGCTGCCACCCATTTGCAACACTAGTCCACAACAACAAGAAGTAACAACACTTCTGAAGTACTGAAGTGTTAAAACTACCCGTACTGTAATGATTGCTGGTCCTGGCAGGATGGAGGGAGTGGGAAAACACCCCCTCAACATTTATACCTATTATCAAGTATCGCAAACACACGATTTTTCTAATTGAGAACACAATAGCTTCCATACCATGCACAGAACAGTTACTATATTTAAATTATTAAACCACAGGAAACTATGGATGACACTGGTTTTTTCCCCTTCCCTTTCCACTTGTAAATTAGTAATGTTCTACAGCTGGAAGGTGCTCAATTTTTTAAAAACTAAAACCACAGCCCCCAAAACTCAAAAGACTTTTTTTTGTTTGTCCCACTGTTACTGTCTTGGCAGTGAGAAAGCACGATTTATTTAAAACTTGCTTTGGTTTCTTAGGTGTTCTTTGCTAATCAACTGTTTCTAATAGCAGAGACAACTAAACCACTGCAGTTCAAGTTAATTTTCTGAAGTACTTACCCACATTTTTTCATATAGAAAACTCTTTTGAATATTTATACAGCATTAAAAAAATTGAATGTGTATAAACATTTTAAATTGAAAATGCAGCAATGTAAAGTCTTCGGTTTCAGTTCCAAGTTGTTGTTTAATTTTCTCTAGAATAAGGATCAGAGTATGGACTGGTTTTCAGAGCCAAATACTCAAAAAGTGATCTGGAGGAACCGTTTGGACAGAGCTTTTATTTCTGACATTAGGAAATAAAAATTTATGGCATGCTTCAGAAACTCTTATTTACCTGATGATAATAAAAACTATCAGCAGACATTGGAAAGCACAGCTCAATTAGGTTACATGCTACTTTCTGCAGACTAACTGACACTTTGTATTTTCTTCATCAGTTATGGCTGGCTGACATGTAACCTGCCAGGCAGCTCCCCTCCTTCCTTGGGCTTACACACAAGCAGAGGGATCCAGCTATTTATGAACTCCCAGTTCATTATCGACATTTAAACAATGAGATTGTTTTTAAAAATATAAAACCTGCAAACAGTAACTTAAATGGCTGCAGACCAGATTATTTCTGCTGACCCCCCCCCCATATATTTATTCTGTTTCTTTTGTAGTAAATTCTGTGTTTGTTTATGACCTGAGCAACCCTATACATGCAATAAATTTACTCACACATACACCCCCCACAAATAATATCCAAGTTATGCACCTGTCTTTAGAGTTATCATGTAAGTTGGAAAATATTTAAGGACAACTCAAGGGATAAAGTAATTACATTACATACTCTCATTCTGTTTTGTAACTCCTGTTGATTTTTATTGATGGTGATAAATGCATTTAATTTTCAGCAAGAGTTATTACTTCTACTTTTTCTAACAATGTTTCAGGGTTGAAAAATGAAATTTCTAGGGCCACGAAAATAGCTCAAGTAATGGAAAACAAGTTCTTGTGACACAAAGACCAAGAAGGTCAAAAGCAGAGAGGCTGAAGTAGATTGCAATTCATATGGAATTCATGGAAGACTGTTCTGTCTCCATGTGAAAGTACATGATCTTTTACACCAACTAAAACCATTTCTGGAAATTACTTAACATTTAAACAATATTCCAACGTGAAAAATTATCCTGTCTGCTCAACATTTAAATTCTTTAAAAGGTCTAACACGAATCCATCATGGCTGTATGGGAAAAACTGTTTCCTCAAAAATAAAGATACTGAAAACTAAGCTTTATGAAGATAAACAAGCTAGGATTAAAAAGACACACAGACACTTTCCCCAAAACAGTGGCCTTCGATTTTATTCTTTAGCCTTTTTCAAGCTGTCACTATAACTTTACATTTTGTACAGTATTTTGTGTATCAAGGGAAAGAATTATCTTTAACAAGATTTCATGTATTACAATATTAAGGACCGTTGTATTTGCACCCATGATGTTTAAAAAATCTCTCAGACAAACCATGTAGAAATAAGTATGCAAAAACTGCAAAGAAAAACATTTAAGTAGCCAAAATTAAAAAGACCTTTGTGTGAACCACACAGTCTTGCTTGGTTTCTATTAGGCTATTGCAGCCAAGTAGTCTTTAACCTCAGTTGGAGTGAGCCTCCTAAAACCAGCTTCATTACAGATGCCAACTTCAATGTTGTCTTCTGTCATTTGCCCTTCAAAGCTCTCCTATTAAAGAAAATACAGTTCAGTGTATCATAACAATGAAGTCATAACATAAGAAACTTCTTTCTTAAATATTTTGCTCACCTTTAGTGTTAAAATAGCTGTATGAATGGCATCTTCGAGCTCCAAATCTTCATTGTATCTGTAAACAAACATTCATGTATTTCAGCATGGGACAAAGCCCTTACCAAATTTTACTAATCCTGGAGTCTCTAAAAACCCAAACACTACTAAAATCTTTCTCAGACAAATATTATTTGTAAGCACTGTAAGATTATTAGTCAAAGTTATTATTTGTAAAAAAAAGAATCAGTACTTTTTTGTATATAACAATATTGCTGCAAGTATGTTGAATGTAATGTTTATTGCACTCTAACAATTCTCCATAAACACAAAAGTTGGAGTTTAAATAAATCAAATTTCCTGTGCATATGTAAGTAAACTAGACATATCACATCTTAAGTATTTTAAATCTTTGTTCTGATAATCTAAAAAGTGTGCATTTTTTTTAATCTGGCTGTTTTGCGTGGAACATGAACAAAACACAGTATCCTTTCAGACAAGTACATACATTACCTTTTCTCAAGGAATGTTTTCCCATTGACATAATTTTTTCCCATTGCTGTTGCTTTCCATGCAAAGTAAGCTCCCTGTAAAAGCAACAATCTGTTCAACTCTTTGTGTATTCAATATATACAAGTACAGCAACAATTACGAAAATACTGAATGTTCTGAGACTATGGGAGATAATTTTGGATCACGTTCACACTAATTTGATACAGTACCATATGCTGTGAAAATCTACAGAACATTTGTATGAGGCCCCACCTACTTTCATCCTCCCACTCCTTTGAAAGATGAACTAGTAAGTTGTTAGCATAGCTTTGATTTGGGATTCCTTAAACAGAAATAGTATGTTTGCCTTTGAGAACGTGTACAGTCAGACCCTTACTGAGATTCACTCCACTCTTCTTTTTGAAGATTAGGTAGTATACACAAACTGTTGTAAATCAGCCATCTGACTTATGTTAGCCTACTAACAGGATATTTAGCCATCACTTCTATTCTCTCTGGCATGAAGACTACCAGCAGGTCCATGCCTTAATCAAACTGCCTTAAGGCATTTGCATTTTGCTTTTTATGTTGGAAAATCAGACAGTAATTCAAACTTCTGAAGCTCATTGATGATCATGACAGTGACCTCTTTTTTTTGTCTGAAGCACTGCACCTCACACGTGCATCAAAAGGGTAGTTTTTCAGAAGAACAGGGCAAACCCAAATAGTCACTTAACCACTGTCATTAAGTATTAAGGCATGTGCATTATGATTCACAATACAACAAGTTTTGACTTAATTTCCATTCAGTTTTGAGCAGCATAAGCAGACTTTTGTTATTCTGGCATCTGTTGCAGAAGGCCGTTTCTGCTGCCACAATCAATTAGGGAAGGCATGAAAAGGTGATCTCCCTCAAAAGCAGCTCCCATCCCTTAAGCATTTCAGGAACATGTAGGTCCAGAATGATCCAGACTTGCTCCAAGCATCGACTGAAATGGCTTGTTTTAACTTCTGAAGTTATGTTAAGGTATCTTTTGTTCTAGCTCTGCATTGTTCTCATCACAGAAAGTATTTCATCAGCACCTGTGAAATTTCACGTTTTATAGAAGCAGCAGCATTTACAAATGTAAGATACTTACAGACGGATCTGACTGAAATAAATACGGCCGCCCTTCATTCCAGCCACATATTAGCAGTGACACACCAAAGGGACGAACACCACTACAGGAAAACAAAATGATAAATTATTCTGTGAAAGCCAAAGGTGACTAAATTATTTTGGATGTGTTAACCTTGCCCCGAATGCTTCCCACCAGACCATAGCTTCCCACTACACCAGAGCTGTGATGAGGAATGACTAGCCAACCACCAGAACAAACCCAAAAGTATGCTGCCTTGTCTGATGTGTTGGTTTGCAAGATGTGGAGACTCATTCTCAGCTGGTGCCAGTCCACACTCCTCCCACTGGCCCACTTTCTGTGCATGTTCTCCACTGAAAAACTGTCTTTGACACAAAAACTTGCATCACTGGGTAGCTGTTTTAAAAAACATCTTTCTAAGCAACTTCACCATTCCACCACATACCCGGATTGCGTGTATTCCTGCATCACGGAAGCAATTCTCTGTACTAGCTGGGCTGTTGGAATGGGCTCATGATAAACCAAGTAATACTGCTGGGCCAGCTTTCGAGCTCTGTGCACAAGTACTCTAAAAACAAAGACAAAATTACTGTGTCAAAGAAATTCCAACTAGAACTGAAAACTCATAATAAATACAACGCTATGGAGTTGTACATCTGTGGTAACATTAACGTAAGAAAACAGACTGTGCTGGCTTACTTTGGTCAACCAAGTAATCTCTGAGACACTTAAACTGAAACTAAGGTTGAATAACACTGCTTTCATTCTTCAGATAAAAGTTCATTTGACAAGGTATTGGATATATTAAGGAAAATTTCAAGTGAATGTAATTCAGTTGATAAATAAAATAAAATAGGGTATTACAACATATACTTAGAAAGACTTAGAAGCAGCTAATTGCTACCTGCTTCTTACACTTCTTGTATGAAAATGGATCTAAATGCTGATCAAGCAAGATGTTTTCATACCTGTAATCTGGACCCATTCCACTGTACACTAAACCTATATGTTTGGTAATTGGTTCTACTTTGTGGACACTCCTTTCATCATACAGAATGGATTTCTGCTTCTTCTCAGTTGCCAACACCACTCCATTTGCAGCTGTAAAAGAACGAGAAATTTTTTTAAATATTAAATTAAAACTATGGGAAGCAGTCAAAACACAGAACAAGTTTATCAGACTGTAAAAATTTTCTTCCTCTATTTTTAAAAAACTTACAATCATGTTAAAGTTTACAGTCATGTTAAAGAGACACACTTTGATGAATCCACCCAACACATTGTTTCTCATTTTAAATAACCATACAGCTCCCATAGTCCCATTCTAAAGATTCTGAATAACATATTAATAATTGAGCAATCAAAGTCACTTTTTTTGTGTGTAATTTCTATATATAAGGACAGGAACAATCAAAGAAAACCCCAACCCCAAACCAAACATCTATCTGTACCACCTGACTGTCTACAGAATCACCCAGAAAAGAGCCTCAGAAAACACTAAACCTATTAAAACGTGAAAATCCACTGGAAGAGTAACAAAATATGTAACAGAAGGAAAGATAAACAAAGATCCAATACACAGGACCCAGTATATAATCCAAACTGATTTAGTTCTCTCAGATTATAGTCAGAATCCCAATTCCTTCACTAAAGTAGTTATTTTCTGGACATACCTTTAATCCCAACTGATGGAGCTCCTGCAGCTACTGCAGCCAAAGCATATTCAATCTGAACAAGCTTTCCAGAAGGACTAAAAAGGAAGATGCAAAAGAAAGATTAACATAATTCTGATGTGCTCAAATCCTTCCCACAACAATCTGAAGCCAACTTGCTTTTCTAAGCCTCTTTACATCTGGCAACAGCATATTCTGACCAGAATTTAAAAAAAAACCCAACAAACAATAAAACCCCACAGGTCTGAAGACTTGTAAGAGCTTCGAAAAGAGATGGACTGGTTTAGCACAGAAGTCACTGCTGCATAGTGCTACTGGTATACTCACACAGCATCAGCCTGCAGCCTTCATGAAAGCTAAGGAGTCACAGATAGGGAGCAGTGACTGGGACAGAGATTGAAGGAGGACAAGTCGATTCTCCAATTCTATACCATTTTAAACAAGTTTCCATTCAGAGGGAAAAATCTTCAGAGCGTGTCATGAGTTTCTACTCATGATATACATTACATGTGTGGTGTCCAAAAGTTTTCACTGCTGAACACCAGCATAACCCAGCTACACTTTTTGACTGATAAGCACAAGATAGAAACAACCCCTGTTCCATTTCCAGGTATTCCTGAATTTCTTTTTAACAATCCATGTGCTGGTAATGGATGCAGAATCATCAGGACAGAGCTGAAGGTGTTCAAGCTGGCAAAGTAACTTACTCATAAGTAGTGGGATCAAGGGGTCTGTTCTTGAACCCCAGGAAAATGTACAGCACAGAGACAGCCACTCACTGGACAAGTGATTTCACAAGTGGGATCTACTCCCTGGGCTGTATTTCAGACAACACTGCTTTAACAGTTGCAGAAGTGAAACAGAAAATTATGTAACTTGGTGCTTAGATGAGTCAGAAAGAACAAAGCAATCCATAACCAATCAGTGTAGTCATTTATACACTGATGAAACAGGTTATAAAGGTGACAAAGTAATAATTCTGGCTTCTCCACTACAAAATACTAACAAATCAGAACAACAGTTCCGAGCCCATAGTGCACGTTCTGTACAATACAAGAAGTTTGTAACTCCCCCAGAAAACCATTTCTGAAAGCTAATAGAGAATTCAACCTGCTAGAGAACAGCAAGCATGCTGGGCTGCTTCCATCCATTAAGAACATTCTTTTCATCATTTTAGGTCATGAACTGCTTCATTTGCTTAACTGCAATAAGTCTTTAGCAATTCAATCTTCATTGCACAGCATGACTGTCCTCTGAGGTTAAGGGGGTCTAACTTCACCACAAGCTGCATAAAGGTTCTTGCTTTTTTGTCAGTTTTTCTTTTTTATATGTATAACATAGTCCTGGACAACTTAATAGTTCCATCAAAAAATGGAAGGTAATTTCCTTTTCTCTGAATTAATCTTAAGTCTGTGCATTAGAGCAACATCTCAACAGACACCACTCCAACAGCAGCATATTCATTCCGTGCATGCAACCATCCCACATCCAGGCTGTGCACAACACAAAGTGCACGGAAAGCAGCAACTGCAAGAAGGAAAATATACTACTTTATAACTCATCTGCTTCATTCATTCCCGCACCTGCCAAGTCTGTTATGAAGCAAGCTCTCAGGACACCACAGCTCAGCTGTCATCATGCATTTCCAGTTTTCTCAGAACCACAGAATTACTCTCCAGCCTAAAATGTGTGTAGGGAGGGAGGGGACACAACCCTGAGTTTGCTAAGCCGTTTCACCAAGCACTCGCTGCACTGCCTGTGCCGAGACTGACCTTAGCTTGGCCCACAACGAGAGGAGACACAAGAAACGCCCGCACTGGGCCCCGAGGTCAGCGACGGACAGCCGGTGAGAGCCGGGACTCTCCCGCAGCCTCCGCCTCCGCCCTCGGGGGCGCCGGCAGGCCTTCAGGTCAGCAAGAGTCTGTGCAGCTGCATGTCCCTCTCGGGCGAAGGCAGCACCGCCTGATCCCCACACCAGCCCCTCCTGTGCCGGTCCGGCCCCCGCTGCCCCCCAGCGCCCGCCCGCAGGCCCGATGACTCTGCAAAGCGACCCCTCGGTCCTGCGTCGCCGCCGCCGTCAGGCCGCTCCGCGCAGTCTGCGCGCCGCCCTCCCGCTGGCCCGGCAGCCCGCCCGCCACTGCTCCCGGGTCTGCAGCCGCCCCTGCGCCGGCACCTGAAGGTGGTGAGGGAGAAGCTGTAGCCGCGCTCCGCCATCTTGGCACCAGCCCCTGCGCTCTCCGCGCCGGCCCCCTTGGCGCACGCGCGGCCGCCACTCCCGCTCCCTGCGCGAGGGCACAGTGAGCGCGCTGATTTGGCGCGGTGGCGGCCCGTGGCCGAGCCTGCCGGGATGCATTTGGCAGAGAGACGCGCCGTGAGGAACACTGGGAGTTGGAGTCCTGCAGGCACCTCCCGCTGCCCCGCCCTCCCGGTAGCGAGAGGAATGCTGGGAGTTGGAGTTCCCGTCCTGTGTCCCTGCTCAGCTGCGGCCTGAGGCGGGCACTCGGTTTCCCAGGAGGCTCAGGGACAGGCGCGCCTCCCCGGAGGGCTTGGCGAGGCCATGGCGGTGCTGGTGCTGGTCCGCTCTCCGCTGCCGCGGCTTCGCGCTCTCCTCCAGCGTTGCTGGGGGCGGCTGGAGTGCGGTCTCTTTCCGGGCGGCCTCGGGGGCCACAGCCCGCCCTGGGGTAAGTCTCGGCCTGTTCTCTGCCCAGCTGAAGGAACGGGACGCGTTCTTGTGCCAGCTGCTCTAAGTGACCCTGCCTTGGCAGGGAGGCTGGACTAGATGATCTCCAGAGACCACTTGCATCTCTACAATTCTGTGATTCTGTGAGGGGGCGGTGTCGGGGCTGCGGGACTCATTTTACCTTTGAATGGCTGGGGCGTGGCCCTGGGGTCAGTGAGGGCGCAGCGCGGGGACCGGCGCTCTGAGCGCCTTCCTTCGGGAGTGGCGGCAGCATCGTGTCGTGTTTCCGCGGCCGCCCGCGAAAATGGGGCTTGGCTATAAGCAATTTGTGCTTCGCAGAATCACAGAACATGCTGAGTTAGAAGGGACCCACAAGGATCATCGAGTCCAGCTCCTGGCCCTGCACAGGACAAGCCCAAGAGTCACACTGTGTGCCTGAGAGTATTGTCCAAACATTTCTTGAACTCTGTCAGGCTTGATGCTGTGACCACTGCCTGGGGAGCCTGTGACAGCACCCAACCACCCTCTGGGTGAAGAACCTTTTCCTAAGATGCAACCTAAACCTCTGCTGGTACAACTTAAGGCCATTCCCATGGTCCTATCACTGGTCCCCACAAAGAAAGAGATGCCTGCCCCTCCTCTTCTTGTCACAAGGAAGTTGTTAAACCTCAATGAGGTCTCCCCTCAGTCTTCTCCAGGCTGAACAGACCAAGTGACCTCACCCTCTCCTCATATAGCTTCCCCTCAAGGCTCTTCACCATCTTTGTTGCCCTCCTTTGGACATTCTCTAAGAGCTTAATATCTTTCCTATATTGTGGTGCCCAAAACTGCGCATAATACTCAAGATGAGGCTGCCCCAATGCAGAGCAGAACGGGACAATATCCTTCCTCTTTTCTTTCTCCTTTAGGACCAGCACTAGCTGTGCAAGCTCCAGCTGTTCTTCCACAAGCAGCAAATGATGCTGGTGAAAGTAGTGCCGAAGCGCCGGGTCTGTTGGAGAGCATCCTGTGGATGGCAGTGCCCAAGAAACGGCGCACCATCGAGGTGAACCGCTGCCGGCGGAGGAATCCCAACAAGCTCATAAAAGTGAAGGTAATCAGCAAGTTTCCACTGCCTTGGCACCGTATCCACCACCAGTAATTTTGTTGGTGGCAAACGGGGTAGAGTAATATTTACACTAGTCGTTTTTCACCTCACTTATTATAGAGAATCATCACAGTCATCAGTGCAGACTGAAAAAGTTTTCTGGACTTTGTTTATAAATAAAGAAGCTAAAAGACACTTAATCATTAAAATCCTTTGGAAGATGCTTTCTATGCATCTAATTGAGTCATTGTCAATAAGCATAATGACTTAGATACCGACTTCACAGGCTGCTTTTAGTAGTAAGCATTTGGCATAGCAACACGTTACAGAAAAATTATATAGAAGAATAGATTTTTTAAAGGTAATTCAACTTCCCTGGTATTTCATGTAAATTTTGTAGTAGTTTGTGATTGCTCCCTGTTTCTTTTGTTGCTGCTGTTCAAATTACAAAATTTCCTGATTTCCACTATCGTTTCAGAGGAACATAGATGTCTGTCCTGAGTGTGGAAACTTGAAACAGAAACACGTCCTTTGTGGCTATTGCTATGCAAAGGTCAAAGCAGAAACTCATCTGATACGGATGGAAATGCGCAAAAAGGAAGGAGGACCATTTAAAGCTCCAACTGTAGAGACTGTTGTTCTTTATGATGGAGAAAAGCCTTCAGAAAAAGATGAAGGCAAACGGATCATTGAGAGAGCCAGGAAACGTCCATCTTGGTTTGTTCAAAATTGATTCTATGCTAACAAGAACAGTTGCTGCAGCAAGAGAAAAAATTATTTTCAAGAATGTTTTCTCCTTCACTCAGTGTCAGTACAGAACACCTATGGATTTTTGGGAAGTCTTCTTGATTTGTGTCATGCCGCATGATTTGCAGTCAGGTGTTGTTTCTGTGGCATACAGTAGGAAGTGCTTGTCAGGGATATATCACAGCAGTCAACAAAGAGAAATCGGGATCTACTTTGGGTTTGGACATCTGCATACAGTACACTGAATAATTTACATGCTAATGTTCTGTGCTGGTTTTGTAAATAACATCTTCTTAATAAAGGGAAAACGTTCACAAATGTACAATAAAGTATATTAAGTTTCCTGCGGAAATCTGGTTTTTGGTTTTGCCTGCTGCTGCTGTTTCTGAGGGAGAAAAACGTTGAAAGCCAGTGTTGTTTAGAAACAAAGTTTATTTACGAGGAAAGATCCAGTTATTTGGTTATTTCCATGGTCTGGATCTCTCCACAATGTTGCTCTTTGAGATAATTGGTGATACTCCTGGTTTTGAGCAAAGCAGTGATTGCTACATAGTATTGGCACTTTTTGTGCACTAGACTGAAGGTTGAATGTTCCTTGCAGTTGTCAGTATACAAAATGATTTTCTTTCTTAAAGGGATATGGAAAGCCTATTTCTCCCCCTTTACGCTGCACTTGATTTCTTGAGTAAATTAGCAAATTGTAATGTAATGACTGGAAATCTGTAAATTTGACAAGGGTCAAATCTGGCTCTTTGTCATCATTGCCCTTAAGTCATCTGTGTGGTCAGTCTGTGCTTGGGAAAACTGCAAACAGCCGCAGTGCTTTTGTCTGGAGTCCTCTGCGGAGGGGGGCAGCTCTGCTCTCCACTGTCGATTGCTGCCCCTCAGTGGTGCAGTTACAGTACCTCACTGTGGACTTTCACTTAGTTTTTAACCACACAGCAGCACCACCACGTTTAGGATTCAAGACTGTTTTCAGTTTTTGTTTGGAATTTCAGGATGCAAACGGTACTCTTTGGTATTATGGCTCAGACAGCCCAACTTGCTGCCAAAAAATGCAGGACTGCCCCAACCCAGTCTTGCTTGCCCCTGTGTTTCCGTGGAGCTTAAGTGCATATGCTCCTGTGCTATCCTGGTTTGGGAAGTTGTGCTGACTTAGAACAGGTCCCTGCGTTCCCTGGCTCCATACCTCTTGTTTTTTTAATGGGGACCTCCCTGTAGCTTGGCTTGTGTCAGGATCAGAAAAGTGGCAACATGGACCATAGGAATATGAAAGTGGAGGACACAGGACCATGCTTTCCATAATAGCCTACATTTGTACTTATGCCTCCTTAAGGAGTGGGCTTGCGTATGCTGGAATAATTCACTTTTGCATCCCTTGCTCTGGATGCCATGTTCTGAAGCATAACTGGTAGGAAGAGATTTTAGTGGAGATGTTACATTTCCTCTCTAGAATAAGGGAATAATGAAAGCTGATAAGTGTAAATTGATGCCATTTAGATGACAGTATCCAAGCAAACAACGTAAGTCCTTCTGATTTGTCCAAAGAGGATTTATTCCACTGATATCTGGTTTTCACTTGTTCAGAAGTGAAGCCAATAAAAGATGGCAAGCAGGATGCAGAGTGGAAAGCTAACTTTTGACAGAACTGAATGGGATGAGACTGACATACCAAAGATGAGATTAGCCAAGCAGTAAGACAGATACATATTCTAATGTTCCATTAGGACAGTATATTTTAGGGAGGGGTGAGGGTTTTTTTGTCCCCAAATTAAAGAGCAATTACACTTTACCAATTACACTGTCTTAGTTGCTTTTCGTGTATTAATATTTTTGACAGCTCTCTAGAGAAATAAGCTAAATTAACCTGGGATATTGCGACTCATGGGCTAATTTCTCAGAAACACAGAGGTTCGATTAAGAAAACACCCATTATTTCTCTCTAAACATGAAGGAGGACATGCAGCTCCTGATAATGGAGTAAAAATTATGATAATCGTCAGTACATTGCATTAGTTTATTGCATTACAGTGTTGGTGAAGCAATGAAGATGCTTTAAAAATAGAGTCCTTATGAAACATGAGTGAAGTGAGGCTGTATCAATACAAGATATTTGAAGATACTTGCCATGTCCTGGTTAGGTAATGACTCCTACTTGGAGGAATGCCATTATGTTAGGGCTCTAGGCAGTAGTGGGAGCCAAGAGAACTGGTTAATATTCAAATATCACTTCCTCCAAGGTTGCAGTCAGCACATCCCCACGGGTAAGACATCAAGCAAAAGGAGTGGGAGACCTGCATGGATGAGCAAGGAGCTGCTGGCAAAACAGAAAGAGGGAGTCTACGGAATGTGGAAAAAGAGACAGGGCACTTGGGAGGGATATAGGAATGTTTTCAGAGTCTGCAGGGATGTCATGTGGAAGGCTAAGGTTCATTTGGAATTAAGTCTGTCAAGGGATGTCAAGAACAACAAGAAGGGATCCTTCAAATACATCAGTAGCAAAAGGAAGACTAGAGAAAATGTGGACCTGCTGCTGATGGTGACAAAGGATATGGAGAAGGCAGACTTACTGAATGTCTTTTTTACTTCAGTCTTTACCATTAATGCAGAGGAGAAAGTCTGGAGAACAAAGATTTTGTGTTGGTTGAGGAGGATCAGGTTAGAGTTGTGGGTGTCAAGGCAAACTTGACTCCCACAAATCCATGGACCCTGATGGGATGCACCCTCAAGTGCTGAAGAAGCTGGAAGATGTTATTGCTAAACCAGTTAATCTCAGCCTAATTCCTGGAAAGGTGATGGAGTGGCTCATCCTAAGAATGCAGAGAAAAAGAAGCCTGTCAAAAGTAGTAGCATGGATCCCCCAAGTTCCCCCAAGAACTTGGCCCTGTTCTTGGCTTTTGGGAGGGGAACCTTCTTGCTCTTTGTGCAGTGTTGAGATAGATACATGAACTTGACTTGAGAGATTGAGGCTCAGGGCTTTCTTTCCTGAGGGGAACAGCGAACGTTGGTTGGTAGGTGAGCTGGGCTGAAACTGGCCGTCCGACTTGTAATATTCAGTACGGGCGAATGTTGGGAGTTCCGCACAAGAGGCCTATGCCTGGTGGAGGAAAACCTCTGAAGAGAGAGAGGACTGAAGACATACAGCTTTGGAATACAGCTACACTGAATGCAGACTGCTTCCTACCTCAGAGACTGTTTTCTATGTTGTAGAAGTGTTACGTTTAATCAAATTAGTAACAATGTTGTTAGAAATAATCCTGCTTTGTATGTAACCTGTAATTTGAATTACGTAGCCCTTTTTATTCATTGATTTGAACGCCTTTTTATTATTGCCTAACGTTACCCAAAATTTATAGCTATCCCTTCCTTTACCCATTATTGGCTCTGTTTAAACAGAATCTTCCAATTATAGGTTTTACCTATCCTGTATCCTCTCAAAATTCCCCACATTCCAAACTCTAAGATACATAAACAAACCTCCTTTTGAATAAACGACTCTGCTTCCCACTATCACCTGTCTGCCCTTTGTTCTTCCCTACTCTGGGTCCATTCTGTCCTTCAATGTGTGAGTGAATTTTATGAAGAATGGACCCCTATGGTTCTTAATATGTAGGGGGTGTTATAACTCTCACCCCTGATAGATGAAGATATCTCAAAAACCAAAACTGTTAGCATCGAAAGGTTTTGCTCTTTGTGTAGCGTCGAGATAGGCACACGAACTAGACTTGAGAGACTGAGGCTCAGGAGTTTCTTTCCTGGGTGGAATGGCAGTCGGTCGCCAGTAGGAGCGCTGTGCCCTAATTTTCTGACTCATGGCCAAAAATCAATACGAACAAAGATACCTCCCAGACGAAAGGTGCACACACAGAAAGCTCTTGCTCTTGGTGTAGTGCAGAGAGTGCTGCACAAACCGCAATTGAGAGAAGGAGGCTCAGGTCTTTTTTTCCTGGGTGGAACGGCAGTTGTTCACTGGTAGGAGAACTGGGCCAAAATTTGCCAACTGACCAACATAGTTCAATACGGACAAAGATATCTCAAAAACCAAAGGTTCACGAAGAGAAGGTTCTTGCTCTTTCTTTAGTGCCCGGACTGGCGCACCAACAACAATTGAGAGACGGAGGCTCAGGGCTTTATTTCTGCGGGGGAATGTCGTGGGTTAGCAGGGTCCCCCCCCCACCCCGGGGGACTGTGAGATGGTTTGTCCAGGTTGATTTCCTGGACAAAACCAATCAGAAGTTCTGGTA
>JAWWES010000081.1:51633888-51667629 GCA_035583135.1 Lophotriccus pileatus
TATTATTTTTCCCCAATTGGATTTTAGTTTTGTCTGCATAAACCTTCTCTCACAGCTTGAACCAATTTGGTTGGGGGATATGGGAAAAATTGTCGCCTGGACAAACCCACGACAGGGAACAGCAGTCGCTTGCTGGTAGGAGTGCTGGTCTGGAAGTGGCCGACTCACGGCCAAAATTCAATACGGACAAATATATCTGAAAAACCAAAAGAGTTCAGACCAAAAGTTCTTGCTCTTTGTGGCGTACAAAGAGTGGCACACCAACTGCACTTGAGAGGCGTAGGCTCAGGGCTTTCTTTCCCGGAGGGAATGGCAGTTGTTTGCTGGTAGGAGTGCTGTGCAGGAATTGGCTGACTGACGGCCAAAATTCAATACAGACCAAGATATCTCAGAAACAAAAAGCGTTCGCACTG
Organism: Lophotriccus pileatus; assembly: GCA_035583135.1. Classification (NCBI taxonomy): domain Eukaryota; kingdom Metazoa; phylum Chordata; class Aves; order Passeriformes; family Tyrannidae; genus Lophotriccus; species Lophotriccus pileatus. The sequence goes on from JAWWES010000081.1 coordinate 51,634,302, forward strand.
AATTTTCTTGCTGTTTGTGTTTTGCAGGGAGTGGTGCACAAACAGCAATGGAGAGATGAAGGCTCAGGGCTTGCTTTCTTGGGGTGAATAACAGTCATTCGATGGTAAGCGCCTTGGGCCGAAAAAGGCCGTCCAACAAGAAAAATTCAGTACAGATGAAGATACCTCCAAGACCAAAGGTGCCTGCACAGAAAGATTTTGCTCTTTGTGTAGTACCAAGAGTGGTACACAAACAGCACTTTAGAGACTGTGGCTAAGGGTTTTTTTTCCTGGGTGGAACAGCAGTTGTTTGGTGGTAGAGGAGCTGGGCCTGGAATGGCCAACTCACGGCCAAAATTCAATATGGACAAAAATATCACAAAAACCAAAGGACTTCTAATCGAAAGTTCTTGTACTTTTTCTAGTGCCGAGAGTGGTGCACCAACTGTACTTGAGAAGCGGAGGGTCAGGGCTTTCTTTTTGGCCAAGAACACCACTCTTGACACAACACAAAGAGCAAGAGCTTTCTGTGCAGGCACCTTTGATATTGGAGATATCTTTGTCCGTATTGAATTTTGCCTGTCAGACGGCCTGTTTCGGCCCAATGCACATACCGGCAAACGACTGCTGTTCCTCCCATGAAAGAAAGCCTTGAGACTCCATCTCTCAAGTGCAGTTGGTGTCCCTGTCTCTACACTACGCAAAGATCAAGACCTTTTGGTGTGAACTCTTTTTCTTTTTCAGATATCTTTGTCTGTATTGAATTATGGCTATCAGTCAGTCAATTTCGGCACAGTTCTCCTACCAGTGAACTACTGCCCTTTCCCCCTAAGAAAGAAAGGCCTGAGACTCTGCTTCTCAAGTGCAGTTGGTGTGCCACTGTCATCACTACAGAAAGAGCAAGAACTTTCACTGTGAACACTTTTTGTTATTGAGATATCTTCATCCTTATTGAATTATGGCCGTCAGTCGGCCAATTCCGGCCCAGCTCTCCTACCAGCGAACGACTGCCATTCCACCTCGGAAGAAAAACACTTAGCCTCAGTCTCTGAAGTGCAGTTTGTGCGCCACTCTTGGCACTACACAAAGAGCAAGGACTTTCTGTGCAGGCACCTTTGGTCTGGGAGATATCTTCGTTGGTATTGATTTTTGGCCCTGAGTCAGCAAATTAGGGTGCAGCACTCCTACCAGCTAATGACTGCCATTGCCCTCAGGGAAGAAACTCCTGAGCCTCAATTAAGGGTTAGGGGTAAGGTCTATTAACCCCATAAGACCGAGACAGGACACTGCTCTTCAGGGTGTAGGGGGATGCTTCTTACAGACGGGTTTATTCTCAATTTGATTTACATTTGTTTTATGTTGTATTTGGGCCAATATTGTTCATAATGGCTTGAAGATTTGGAGCTTAGCTCTTAATGTTCCCTTTTGTTTTTTTTTTAAGAGTTTAGGACCAAAGGATTTTGTTCTTAGGTTTCCTCTTAGTTTTCTTAAGATTTTGGGAACTAAGGTGTTACGTTTCCTTCACTATTCCTGGAATAGTGCTCTGTGTTTTTCTCCGTGTTCGTTCGTGTTATATATATTCTTGTTTTATGTAAAATTAGCAAGAAATAAGATTGAATAAGGCTTTACTGTATCAGATGTAGGGCTAATCAAAGGCTGAAAAAGATTAAGCGAGCAAACTTTTATTGTTGTTCAACAAAATAGATATGTGTAAGGACTTTCAGAGCTAGGATGAAACGCATTTTGTGGTCCACAGCGACATCTTGTGACATTTTGTGGTAATACAGACAGCCAACTGAGTCAAGTTGTAAGGAGCACATTTCTTTGAAGTGTGTGCAGAGGGTCAGTGCAGGAGGTGAATGTGGAGTTCCGATCTGCAGTTCTGATTTCTCGAGGGGACATCATGCAGAGCCGAACGAAGCAATTGATAATTTAATACATGAAGAAACTGAAAGACATTTTTAGACATGAGTTAGAATTTTATAAAAACCTCAATGAAAAGAATTAGTCGAAGAATTACAGGGAACCTTGCATAGATTTACAAAGTACTTAAGACAAAAAGTATCTGAGTCATTTGTGATTGAACACTTCAGTCATTGAGAACCCATGTGTGCTTGATCCCTATATTGGAGGGTATATTACTGATGCTAAGATTGTTCGAATTAACCTCTATACCTTTTGTCATAAGTATTAACTGTATAATAGGATAAAAAGACACCTGGAACATCCCTTTCAGAAACAAAGGATCCTAAATTATAAACACCCCAGAGTAAATATTGCCCTAAGCTCCTGCAATAATGTGAAACAAAATGAGTACAGAAAGAAACACTGAAACGCCTCTGGGTTGTATTTAAAACCTTGGAGAGAATTAGGTGGAATTCCTGCAGGAAATCTGAACAGAAGAAAGTATTTAAAATACTGCCAAAACTGGTGGCCGCTGTGTACGTTAGATGATAGTGAGAAATGGCCGCCGCAAGGAAGACTTAGATACAGTACCATTTTACAGCTCGTGTTGTTTCTCCGCAGAATTGAAAAGTGGGTTGAAATAATGTACACAGACATTTTTTCACTCTAAGAAATAAGCCCGAATGGCAGAAAAGTTGCGGAATAAATATCCCACCTCAAGACCCCTTTGTGTTGGCATTGGAGAAAAATCAGAAAAATCGTAAAATGAAAAAACATTGTTGTGATGCTTGTAGCATTGGACATCAGTGCCTCAAGTTAGGAAAGAGAAATAGTGAAAAAGCACTAATGAATGAGGCCTGGAAAATATACAACAACTGGGAGAAAAAGGAAGATAGGAAACTGACAAAGGTTGTAGTAGTTGCTACAACCCAAAATTTGAATTTTCTGGGAACAAACACTGGAGGCTGGGATAGAGGCCAGTCCACATAAGGGAGAGGCGACTTCCTCTTCCAAAAGCCAAGAATAGGGCGAAACCAGTGCTCCTATTGCCTGCAAAGAGGTCACTGGATGTACCAGTGAATGCCTATGTCATGGGTTTGTGTGTTCTTACAGCTAAGTTGAAATTTGCCTGTGCGGTCGGAGCTGCTGGGCTGTTGAGGGGCTGCCGCTTCTGTGAACGTGCATCAGTTTTGGAGCTGTTTTGCTTGAATCTTCCTCAGAGGGGGACAGAGCGACATCACTGCACGTCTGGGACCAGCAGGAAAGAGTGAGTTTTCCAGCACCAGGAGTTGTGTTTTCCCTTCCCCTCCTCCCTCCCTTCGGTGAGGAGGAGAACATCCATTGTTCAGCTCACTCCAGTACCCGGACCATTTCATGTGGTGACTGCTGGTGACCCATCAGCGCCCCTGCTGACTGACTCAAACAACTGCAGGCTCCACATCCCCAGTCATCCAACAGCACCCCCTGCTGACTGACTCAAATAACTGCAGTCTTCACATCTCTAGTGGTTCAACAGCGCCTACTGCTGACTGTGGTTATAATTGTCCCAAAGGGTACAAATTGAATTGATTTTCACTGTTGGGTTTGTTCGTTTTATCTTGAAGGGGATTGTTCTGGGCCAGAATTGGCCAACTGACGGCCATAAATCAATACGGACAAGGATACCTCAAAAACCAAAAATAAGCTAAGAGAAAGTTCTTGCTCTTTGTGTAGTGCCCAGAGTGGGGCGCAAACAGCCATTGATAGAAGGAGCCTCAGGGCTTTCTTTCCTGGGGGGAACGGCAGTTGTTCGATGGTAGGAGAGCTGGGCCTGAAATGGCCAACTCATGGCCAAAATTCAATACAGACGAAGACATCTGAGAAACAAAAAGAGTTCCAACTGAAAATTCTTACTCTTTGTGTAGTACCAAGAGTGATGCACCAACTGCACTTGAGAAGTGGAGGCTCAGGGCTTTCTTTTCCGGGGGGAAGGGTAGTCGTTCGCTGGTAGTAGAGCTGGACTGGAATTGGCCGACTGATGGACATTGTTCAATATGGACGAAGATTTCTCAAAACCCAAAGGTTTGCAAAGATAAAGTTCTTTCTCTTTGAGTAATGCCCACATTGCACAAAGTGGTGAACCAACAGCAACTGAGAGATGAAAGGTCAGGGCTTGCTTTCCTGGGGTGAATGGCAGTTGTTCACTGGTAGGCATGTTGATCCGAAATAGGCCGTCCCAGAAGCAAAATTCAATACAGATGAAGATACATCCCAGTCCAAAGGTGCCTGCACACAAAGCTCTTGCTCTTTGTGTAGTGCAGAGAGTGGCGCACAAACTGAACTTGAGAGACTGAGGCTTAAGGCTTTTTTTCCGAGGTAGAATGGCAGTCGTTCATTGGTAGGAGAACTGGGCCAAAATTTACTGACTGACAGCCATAATTCAATACGGATGAAGATATCTGAAAAAGAGTTTGCATAAAACGTTCTTGCTCCTTAAGTTCTGCTCAGAGAGGGGAACCAACAGAAACTGAGAGACAAAGGCTCAGGGCTTGCTTTCCTGGGCGGAATGGCACTCGTTCGCTGGTAGGCATGTTAGTCCTAAACAGGCTGTCCGACAAGCAAAATTCAGTACAGACGAAGATACATCCCAGCCCAAAGGTGCCTGCACAGTAAGCTCTTGCTCTTTGTGTAGTGCCAAGAGTGACGCACAAACTGCACTTGAGAGACTGAGGCTGTGGGCTTTTTTTCCTGGGGAGAAGGGCAGTCGTTCACTGGTAGTAGTACTGGGCCTGAATTGGCCAACTGACAGACATAGTTCAATAGGGACGAAGATATCTCAAAACCAAAGGGACGTGAACAGAAAGCTCTTGCTCTTTGTGTAGTGCCAAGAGTGGGGCACCAACAGCAATTGAGAGGCAAAAGCTCAGGACTTTCTTTCCTGGGAAGAATGGCAGTCATTCGCTGGTAGGCGCGTAGGTCCAAAATAGGCCGTCTGACAAGAAAAATTCAATACAGACGAAGTTACCTCCCAGCCCAAAGGTGCCTGCAGAGAAAGCTCTTTCTCTTTGAGTAGTGTTGAGAGTGGCACACCAATTGCACTTGAGAGACTGAGGCTAAGGCTTTTTTTTCCTGGGGGTAACAGCACTCGTTTGCTGTTAGGCGCATTGGTTGGCTTTTCCCCCCAACAAAGATAGCCCTGAGCCTTTGTCTCTCAATTCCTGTTGGTGCGCCACTCTTGGCACAACACGAAGAGCAAGAACTATCTCTTTGCAAAACCCTTGGTTTTGAGATATCTTCGTCTGTATTGAACTGTGTCTGTCAGTCGGCCAATTCCGGCCCAGCACTATTACCAGCGAACGACTGCCCTTCCCCCCAGGAAAGAAAGCCCTGAGTCTCCCCATCTCAAGTGCAGTTGGTGATTCACTCTAGACACTACACAAAGAGCAAGAACTTCCGATGCAAACTTTTTTCGTTTTTCAGGTTTCTTCGTCCGTATTGAATTTTGGCTGTCCGTCAGTTTGGGCCCAGTTCTCCTAACAACAAACTACTGCTGTTCCACCCAGGAAAGAAAGCCCTGAGCTTTCGCCTCTCAATTGCTGTTGGTGCACCACTCTGGGCACTACACAAATAGCAAGAACTTTCTCTTTGGAAACTGTTGGTTTTTGAGAAATCTTTGTCCGTATTGAACTATGTCCATCAGTCGGCTAATTCCGACCCAGCACTTCTACCAGTGAACAACTGCCATTCCTCCCAGGAAAGAAAGCCCCAAGCCTCAGTTTCTCAAGTGCAGTTTGTGCGCCACTCTCAGCACTATACAAAGAGCAAGAGGTGTCTGTGCAGGCGTCTTTGGTCTGGGAGGTATCTTCGTCTGTATTGAATTTTGCTTGTCAGATGGCCTGTTTTGGACCAACACACCTACCATCGAACTAGAGCCCTTCCCACCAGGAAAGAAAGCCCTGAGCATCTGATTCTCACTTGTTGTTGTGCCACTCTCGGCACTATTTAAAGAGCATGAATTTTCAATGTGAACTCTTTTTCTTTTTCAGATATCTTCGTTCGTATTGAATTATGGCTGTCAGTCAGTCAATTTGGGCCCAGTTCTCCTACCAGTGAACAACTGCCGTTCCACCCAAGAAAAAAAGCCATGAAACTCAGTCTCTCAAGTTCAGTTTGTGCGCCACTCTCGGCACTACACAAAGGGCAAGAGCTTTGTGTGCAGGCACCTTTGATCTGGGAGGTATCTTGGTCTATATTGAATTTTGCTTGTCGGACAGCCTATTTTGGACCAATGCGCCTACCAGCGAATGACTACTATTCCCCTCATGAAAGCAAGCCCTGACCTTTCATCTCTCAGTTGCTGTTGGTTCACCACTCTTGGCATTACACAAAGAGCAAGAACTTTCTCTTTGCGAACCTTTGGGTTTTGAGAAATCTTCGTCCATATTGAGCCATGTCCGTCAGTCGGCCAATTCTGGCCCAGCACTACCAGCAGTGAACAACTGCTGAAAATTCGATACGGACCAAGATAGCTCCCAGACCAATTGTATTGCACAGAAAAGTCTTGCTCTTCGTGCAGTGCCGAGAGTGGTGCACCAACTGAACTTCATTGACTGGGGGTCAGAGTTTTCTTTCCTGGGTAGAACGTCAGTCATTCACTTGCAGAAACACTGGGCAGAAACTGGTCCACAAGCAGCCAAACTACAATACGGACAATGATACTTTTCAGACCACAGTTGGCAGAGAGAAAGCTCTTGTTTCTTGTATTTTACCGGGAGTGGTGCAGCAGCTGTACTTGAGAGACGGAGGCTCCGTACTTACTTTAGTGGGTGGAAGGGCAGTCATTCGATTGTAGGAGTGCTGGGCCAAAAGTGACTGATGTGACGAAGATACCTCCACAACCAAAAGCGCTCACACTGAAAGCTTTCGCTTTTTTTGTTGTGCTGATAGTGGCGCACCAACAGCACTTGAGAGATGGAGGTTCAAAGCTTTCTTTCCTGGGGGAACAGCAGGCGTTTGCTGATAGGAACACTGCGAAGAAACCATCTTCATTCGTATTAAATATTGACCGTGAGTCGGCCCGCTCCAGCTCAGCGCACATATCAGCAAATGACTGTCTTTCCACCTAGGAAAGGAAGTCCTCAGCTCCCACCTATCAAGTGCAGTCGGTGTGCCACTCTAGACACTACACTAAGAGAAAGAGCTTTCTGTGCGAGCTCTTCTGGTTTTGGAGGTATCTTTGTCCGTATTGTAGTTTGTCTGTTTGTGGAACAGTTTCTGCCCAGTGTTCTTACCAGTGCATGATTGCCGTTCCACCCAGGAAAGAAAGCCCTGACACTCCTTGTGTCAAGTGCACTTGGTGCACCACTGCCAGCACTACACAAAGAGCAAGAACTTCGACCATATTAATGTTTTGTTGTGTGTCGGCCAGTTTCTGCACAGCGTTCCTACAAGTGAACGACTGCCATTCCACCCAAGAAACAAAGCCCAAGACTCTGTCTTTCAAGTGCTATTGGTACGCCACTCTTGTCACTGCACTACGACGAAGAGCTTTTTCTACACAAACCTGTGGTCTGGGAGATATCTTCATTAGTATTGTGGCAAGAGTGGCGCACCACTTGCACTTGAGAGGTGGTGGCTCAAGGCTTTCTATCCTCAGTTCAGTACGGAGAAAGATACTTCCCAGACCAAAGCTGCCCGCACAGAAAGTAATAGTTCTGAGAGTGGCGTACCAGCAACATTAGAGAGACTGAGCCTTGGGCTTTCTTTCCTCAGTAGAGCGCAATTGTTCACTGGTAGGAGCGCTGGGAAGAAGGTGGTTGTAAGACGGATAAAATTCCTTATGGACAAACATACCTCTCAGAATGAAAGTTTGGGCAGATTAAACGCTTGCTCTTTTTGTAGTGCTGAGAGTCACGCACAACCAGCCCTTGAGAGAAGGAGACTCAGAGCTTTCTTTCTCGAGTGGAATGGCAGTCATTTGCTGCTAGGAGCATTGGGCCATAGGCAGCCGCCCTAGGTCATAATTCAATAAGGACAAAGATAGCTCACAGGACAAATGTGCTTGCATACAAAGCTTTTTCTTGTAGTTCCAAGAGTGGCACAGCAGCATTATTTGAGAAACAGAGATTAGGGGCTTTCTTTCCTCAGGGCAACAGCAGTCTTTCGCTGGTAGTAGCCCTAGACCAAAAACAGTTGTCTGATGGATAAAATTCAGTACGGATACCAGCAAAAGCCAAGGTTTGCTCAGAGAAAGTTCTAGCTCTTTGTGTAGTGCCGAGAGTGGCACACCACCAGTACTTGAGAGAAGGAAGCTCAGGACTTTCTATCCGAAGTGGAACAACTGTCGTTTCCTTGTAGAAGCACTGGGCTTAAGGTGGTCGTTTGGCAACAAAAATTCAGCACGGACGAAGACACCTGCCAGACCAAAGGTACGAGCAATAGAAAGTTTTTGCTCTTTGTAAGTGCTGAGAGTGGCTCACCAACTGCACTTGACAGTCTGAGGCTCAGGGCTTTCTTTCCTGGGGGGAACAGCAGGCGTTCCCTGGTACTTTCAGTGACCTATTTGCAGGCAATAGGAGCACTCGGAACGTCCTCCCCTTGGGGGAAATCACACTTGATTAATCCAGTTGCTTTGTATGATGGAATAACTGGTTGGATAGACGAGGGGAGAGCAGTCTATAATGTCTACCTTGACTTCAGCAAGGCTTTTGACACCGTCTTCGACATTACTCTCATAGGCAAGAACTGGCTAAATGGCAGATCCCAGAGTTTTGTGATCAGCACCGCAGAGTGCAGCCAGATGACTGTAGCTACCGTGTTCCCCAGGGCTCAGTACTGGGTCCTGTCTTGTTCAACTTATGATTGGCCTGGATGAGGGGAGACAGTGTACCCTCAGCAAGTTTGCTGATGATACAAAACTGGGAGGAGTGGTTGATACCTCAGAATGCTGTGCAACTGTTCTGTGAGACCTGGACAGGCTGAAGAGTTGGTTGGAGAGGAACTTAATGAAGTTCTACAAAGGCAAGAGTGGGGTCCTGCACCTGGGGAAGAATAATGCCCTGCACCAATATGGGCTGAGGACCGACCTGCTGGAAAGCAGCTCTGCGGGGGAGGGCCTAAGTGGACAACAAGCTGTCCATGAGCCAGCAGTGCGTCTCTGTGGCCAAGAAGGCCAATGGTTTCCTGGGATGCATCAGGAAGATTGCCAGAAGGTCAAGGGAGAAGATCCTGCCCCTCTACTCAGCCCTGGTGAGGCTGCATCTGGAGTGCTCTATCCAGTTTTGGGCTCCTCAGTACAAGAGAAACATGGAGTTCCTGCTGCGGGTTCAGCCGAGGGTAACAGTGATGATTAAGGGACTGGACTCTTACAAGAACAGGCTGAGGGAGCTGTGAGATGACCTTATCAAGACATACAAATGTTTTAAGGGGAGGTGTCAAGAGAATGGTGCTCACTCTTTCAGTGGTGGCCAGCAACAGGACAAGAGGCAATGGACACAAACTGAAACACAAGAAGTTCCATCTGAATATGAGGAAAAACTTTACTGTGAGTATGGTTGAGCACTAGAATAGGCTGCCCAGAGAGACTGGAGGTATTCAAAACCTGCCTGGATGCTATCCCATACAACCTGCTCTACATGAACCTGCTTTATCAAGAGGTTTAGACTAGATGATCTCCAGAGGTCCCTTCCAACCCCAACCGATCTGTGATTCATTTCATAGCCATACAGCTTATGTTAGTACTGCTTTTGTGCAATCCAGACAAGAAGAGATGCTTGATAATGTTTCACAGTCATTTCTGAGTAATGTGAGGAGAAAGTCAGTAAAATATCTGGTATTCATGGCGTCTAAAGGAAAAATTAGAACTAACTGAAAGATGTTGAGGATTCATAGATGCAATTGATATAGTATTAGTTCATTTCCTATAAAAGAAATTATCTGCAGTGAGAGTCAGCAGTTTAGTTTGAATGACTTTTCCTTCAAAAGAAGAGCAAAGAAGAGCTCATTTTCAGAGCTTTGCTATATTAACTCTGATAATGTGAAGCTCTATTACTTAAAAAAAATTAAAAAATTGAAATTCCTCTAAAATATGTGATATAGTCTGTTACTTGAAATAAGCCCTATTTATATGTAATGTTGAAAGAAATATAAATGGCAATGGTGCTAATATAGAAACTTGCACTTTTTGAAACAGTCTAAATTAAAATTAACAAAAAGCAAGCTGGTTATTGAAAATGCTGTAATCTAGAATCCATTTACATGTGCCATTTAATTCTTTGGGTATCTTCTAGTTGTTCAAATAGACATTTTTTGTCTAAAAATTTCATATGATCATGTTATATTTGATTATATTTTTTCTTCCGTAGAGATTTTATGTAAAAATTATTTTATTTAACATTTTAAAAAATTCAGGAAGATGATCTAACATCCTAAAATACAAGAATGCATGTTGCTAATCAATTTTGTATCATACAAAGATCTGCAGAGATGGAGTTGATCTCTGGCAACAGATCAATTACGATATCTTTAGGAGCTGATAAACAAAGTTTCTCCTTGATCACCTATTTAGCAAGAAAATATGAATAAAATGTTTCTGCACAATCCTCATCTAGTCTGTGGAACACACTGAACAATAAGAGCTGGCCTTCAGTACAAAATACCCTTTTGAAAGCACTAGGTGGCAGAGCAGTGTAGCTTTCCAGTTGGTGCAAAACAAAAGCCCGAGATCACAAGCAAGATAGGAAACAGTGCACCTGAGTAAGAAAAACATTTGCGAAAAGACTTTTATAAATATGAAGAAAAATGCAATAGTTTTTATGAAATCTAAATTAATACATTGTACTTAATTTTTCCAATATATTTAATTTAGTCTATACAGAGAACTAATACATTGGCTTTTGTGGATATTTATGCACTTCTCCTCTTTGCTGGGTGAATTATTTGAATTGTACCTATCATTTTTCCTTGAATACAAGATGGCTTTGTATGTTCCTTTCTACGGTTAATATATTCAGTTAGCTGACATTTTATTTATGCAGCTATGAAGTCCTAAAAGTAATAGGTCTGGTGGCATTCCAATGAATTTCCAAGCATAGCTGTCATGAGTTCATAGAGTCAATAAGGATTCCTTCAAAGTTTTAAAATGTTTTGGAAGCACACAAGTGATAAAGGTGCCTGTGTCTTTAGAACTTGTGAATTAGTATTTAATTATGAGATACTAGCAAAAATCCTTCATCCTTTATCTCTCATGACTGTATTGTGTAATTTATGCAGTGAATGAGGATCAGTAAAGACAAGCTGTTTCCAGATAATTTGCCTCACTCTTAACCTGCGAAAGACTTAAGAATGGGGCCAAAGAGAAGGAAAATCCATAAAAGGAATGAGTAGTATTACAGTAGTATAATAGTAGATTATGCAACAGTGATGGATTTAATTTTTCATAGTTTTATATATATTCCTAGGAGATTTTATTGGAGTCAGTGGCATATAATTCAAGGCAGAATTTGGTCCAATGTGCTGAAACCCTGAGCATATATAAACACAAGTATATACATATATTTAATGCAGAACACGTATACCAACCGGATTTGGTTTATAGATGAAAACTTTGATTGAGTGAATTGAGACAAATCAGTTGATACTTGAATTTCTTTCAAAGATCCTGAATTTCAGTTTTCCCTGGTTGAGGACAATACATATACTTAGAAGAAACCTGTGAAAAGCAAACCTGAAACTAGAGCAGAAGACCCCAAAGAAAGCTTTTGTGGAGTTGTCAACATACAATATTTGGCAGGGATTTCTCTGAAGTGCCACTCCCAGATCATGTGATTTTTATTAATTTATTTAATTTTTAAGAAAGCAGACTTCCTGGTTATAAGATGGTGGGTCGAGGATGAAGAAGCAAAGATTTGGAAGAGCACCAGGCAGAAATCCAATCCTATATTATTTTTATTTTCTAAAGTGTCACACCTTTTAAACCAATCCTGTGATTTTGAAGCTTGGATGTACTTTGTGTGTTCTGATCATCCAAATATGCAAGCAGCTGGCTGTTTCTCCTTTGGTTTCTTCAAAGCACACAGACTCTCCTCTATACAAGATGATTCTGATGAAGTTGTACTCACTACACAATCATATAGAAATGCTCTGACATATCCTGAATGTAAGCTAGATTAACACTTTATGTGTCCTAAATTTGGGATCAGCTCATGAGGCTCAAGAGGAATAGGTACCATAAATGCAGCATGTGACACGGCGTAGGAAGGAAAATCGGCTCCTACTTACAAAGCTGCCAGCTTTTGCATCCATTCCTAAGGAATATAATGTTTCTATTCTGAGCCCCATCACACCAGCTCATCAGCTTGTCCAGCAATATGGCTTACAGCTCTGTTTCCCATTATGCTGTAGCTCTAGAGCACATTAGGTGACATTCTGTCAGTGGAACTAAGGATTTTGAACAGACTGTTGGAAAGATATATATTTCATTTTATAATCTGGGATTACTATTTAATACAAAGAATAGTGGCTTTGTAGGCGTTATATTGAATAGCTTAAGGCTCAAAATTGACAGACCAGTCCTGTAGAGAAGGTTTTTTCTAAATATACCAGGTTAAGAAGTTCCTACTCATTCATCTTTTGTCTGTTCATACTCAGTCATAGTCAGGTCAAGTAGAGCATCTAAGGTGTTTTGAAAAATAACATCAGTTTTCTGTCCAGTTATAGATATCTTACATAATTCTGTTGATCTTAAACAGGATAAATGATACCTTAATCTTCAAGAGGCCATTGACTGCAGTAGGATTTCCTTAAAAGGAAACTGTAATTCCAAGTGATTGAGAGGCAGGCTAAAAAACATCAAGTTGTTGGTTACAAAGTTACTTAATGAGATCATGAAATCTTTACTTTTAAATTTTCAATTTTAAAAATTGAAATCAAGGAAATAAAAATTAGTCCTGTCTGTTGCCAACACCCATTATGATACATCACTTGAGCCCAAGAGTCCAGTTCTGCCACAGTCCTTTCAGATAAGGTCATTCATGAAAAAAGAATGTAATCTTTTAGGAGTTAGGAAGAATGATGACACATTTGAATTTCTCTTGCCCCAAATGAATTCTTCTCAGATATTTTTGTCCTGCACAGAGCAGACTACCACAAAGTTGCTACGAAAAAAGGAGTGGAGGAAGGGTTGAAGACCAAGAAGGTACAGTGATTGGCAAGTATGTAGAAATAAGAGGCATCCTATTGCTGTGTATGCAGTACAGGATAACATTACCTACGCTGTGTAGGGAAACCTGCAGGCTGAAGGCCTGGAAAGAACCAGACCTTAGCAGCAGGTTTTGAGTCAGGCAGAGTACACAGCAACTCATCACAGGGATGAGTTGCAACCCCAAAAGCCTGCCATGTCCCCATGTGACAGCCACTTAGATGCTGTGGTTGCTGTTTTTGCCTTAGAAGGAATACTTACATGTTTGTGTCGGTTATAAAAGGCTGAGTCCTTTTGAATAGGGTTGGCTCAGTTCCTTTCCCCAGAGTCCATTCCTCTCAATACACCACAACGTTGTGCAACTGAATGAGTAACTGCAAAGTGCTTCTGTGTGTGGCACTGCAGAAATGGGGGACGTAGCAAATACCACACCCTCACACATCACTTTGATGTTAGCAATTTGTATTGGAAGCAAAATGACACATTTACTACTGACAGGTGCCAGAAGAGCAAAGGAATTCCCCAAAATTGCTCCCTCAGTCACCGGCAGAGGAAAGAACTGAAGCTATTTGCAGATGTAGTGGGTTTCTATGGCTAGGTTTTGGTAGCGGGGGGTTGGGGCTAAAGCACTGGCTTCTGTTAGAAGCTGCTAGAAGCTTCCTCTGTCTGGTGGAGCCAATGCCATCTGGCTCCAGCACGGGCTTCCTGCTTGCTGGCCAAGCCCAAGTCAATCAAGAGTGATAGTAACACCTTTGTGTTAACATGTTTAAGAACAGACGGTTCTTGCTCAGGTGAAAAAATTCCACCCAGGGAAAGGTGGAATGAGAGCATGTGAACAACAATGTAGGCACCCAGGTCAGTGCAGGAGGTGCTCCACGTGCCAGAGCAGAGGTTTCCCTGCAGCCCGCGGTGCAGACCATGGTGGGGCAGCTGTGCTCCTGTAGCCCATGGAGGAACATCGGGGTGCAGAGACCCCCCTGCAGCCCATGGAGGAGCCCATGCTGGACCAGGTGGATGCATGAAGGAGGCTGTGACCCCATGGGAGGCCCAAGATGGAGCAGGGTCCTGCTGGGGACCTGGAGCCTGTGGAGAGAGGAGCCCACACGGGAGCAAGTTTTTGCTGGATAGGACTTGTAGTCTCTGTAGGGGACCCACACTGGTACAGCTCATTTGTGAAGGACTGCATTCGTGAAGGGTGACCCACAGGATAGCATTTTCATGAAGAACTGTTCCTGTGGGATGGACTTAGGACTGTCTCCCACGAGAGAGACCCCAAGGGAGCAGGGAAGGACTCCTCTCCCTGAGCAGTGGCAGAAACAAAAACTGACTGCAACCCCCATTCCCCATCCCCGTGCACCGCCAGGGGGGAGGAGGGAGGACATGGAAGAAAGGAGGGATGGGGGAAAAGTATTTTTAGGATTATTTTGCTTCTCACTCTTTTACTTTGACCCTGTTAGTAATAAATTCAATTAATATCCCTACTTTGAGTCTGTTTTGCCTGTGATGGTAACCAGTAAGTGATCTTTCTCAGCTTTTAACTCATTAATCTTTTGCTGGTTTTTTTCCTCTCTTCTGTCCAGTTGCAGAGGGGAATGAGAGAGTGACTTTAGTGAGTACCTGGCATCCAGTCCGTGTCAACCAACTACAGCAGATTATCAGCCTGTTGTGTTCTCTGCTGTGTCACAGGTTAGGGAATAATGACCATTATCACCTGCAGTGGCCATTAATGTAGTTAGGTTTGCTTTTTGATCAAGTAAACTGCTGCAAAGGTATCATATATCAAAACATTTGATAGGATGTAAGCCCATGAGGGCCTTAATCCAGAGCTCTTCAGATAAGCTGGAAATCTGATTTATTACTAAATGATACCCCCTTTATATTTACTTTTTTTTCTTTCACTTGAGAACAGGAGGAAAACTGTGATTTTTGCAGGAAGTTTCCAAGAACCAAACCAAATGACTTCTCATCTGCAGAAACAGTGTCTTCCCCTACAAGAAAAGCCATTCTGTGCAGTAAAGTTATTTATAAAAGTATGACTGAGCTGGACAACAATGGCAGAATCTGTCCCCAGGAATTTTTAATGTTTGAATCTAAAAATAAGTGTAGTCTTAGAAGTAAAAGATTTCTCCTCCACAGATTAGACTTCTTTAGTCCAGGAATAAGGTGCTTTCTTTATCTATTATATACAAGGCATTCTGTCTTATAAGAAAAACAAACAAACAAACAATACAAGTGATAAAATTGTTTGGAAAGAAAAACAAACAAGAACATAAGATCCAGCAGTACCAATGTGCAAGGAATTGGTTTAAATCACTTCTCAAAGAAATAATTTTTCCACTGAGACACTTCATGCTAAAAAACATGAAGGAAGAGAATTTGCATTATTTTTTTTCCCTTTTCTTTCTGATCAAAGAGTTGTACTTTGCTTTCAAGCCCTCATTGTGTATCTTCCTCATGCTGCTGATTTGGCTGATATGAGTATCAGATTCAACAGGCAAACCATTGAGAATAGGTAGTCTTGATCAAAAGTAACTTAATTCTTTTCAGCGTATTGATGTTTTAATAACCCTGTTACAATTATTGATGTTTTAATAACCCATTGCAATGACTGAATCTTCCCAAGAGCATAGACATTGGCTTTGTTAATATGATTCTAAAGAATGCTGTCTGTATTAGGAATGCAACATTTGAAGGAGAGAAAAAAAGGATTCCATAACCTTTGACAGATCTTTTAGCTACATTTGGGTCTGAGAAATATGAAGGAAAATCTGAGACTTTAAGCAAGATGCCTTTCTTTTCAAAGATAACGATGAAATGAAGAAGTTTTGCTGTGTTTTCCCAGCCTGTGGAAGTGAAAAAATTAAGAAGACAAAGGTTCGTTGCTGAATTTAAAGCTGTAGAGAGGATTATCAAGGCACACTACTTTTTGTTCATTTTATATTTGTATCCCAAGAGAATTCCTCTTACACATCTGCAGTCAGTGTTAATCATGATCACAAGTAGATCTCTTAGAAGAGCACGGAGCAGGAAAAGCTGTAAGGAAAATGGGAGTTACAAGGCCCCTACTTCTGCAGTAAAATCCATAGTTTGGTCAAGTAATAGGCATCTACATTTCATCACTCAGCATCTTCCCATAAGTGGTTACCGTAAGCTATGGTCCTTAGTGGGTATGTTGCCAGTAACTGGAGAAAAATTGTCCCCATCTCTCTGTGCCTCTCTTTTCTATCTTCATTGATTCTGATTCTGTGATCACTTGCCTGCACAGAAGCACTAACAGCAGCTCTGCATTGACAGTCTGTCCTGGTTTTGTTTGTCCTTGGAGCTACGCTGGAATTTTCCCTTCTCCCTGCCCACTGTGTTGGGGGGATGGAGATTGGGCAAGGTGACTGTATCCAGGCAACTAAGTGGCACAGAAGAAAAGAGCTAGTAAGACTGCATTCCCATGTTAATTGCCTCACCTCCTCATCTCCAGGGAAACAGGGGAGGAGTCTGGGAGTTGGGCCAAAGCTGGGAGAGGTTGGAGCATAACTGGAGCTGCTGTCGGGACTGCTGCTTGTGACCGGGCTGCAGCTGGGAGTTTTTGCTTGGATTTCCATCGGAGAGGGATGAAAGCCACACCACTGTGCATCTCAGCCAGCAGGAAAGAGTGAGTTCTCCATTGTTAGGAACTGTGTCTTCTCTTTCCCTTCTCTCTCCCTTTTGGGGGTGGGGGGAAGGACGTCCATTTGTCCAGCTCCTCTCCAGCACACTCGGAAGACTTCACGTGGCATCTACCAGTGATCCAACAGCGCCCCCTGCTGACTGACTGAAACAACTGCAGGCTCCACATCTCCAGTGGTTCAACAGCGCCTCCTGCTGACTGTGGTTATAATTGCCCCAAAGGGTGCAAATTGAACTATTTTCACTGTTGGGTTTATTCGTTTGTCTTGAAGGGGATTGTTTCTGGGTATAGGATTATTGCTTGGGTGTTTGTGTTCTTTCATTGTTTCTCCAATATACATATACCTTTTAATAAAGGGCTGTTATTCTTACTTTGTTATATTTTTTCCCCTTTCCCACGCTGTTCCTCAATTGGAGCCTCTTAGTTTCGGATTTATAATTGCTTAGAAGGAGGAGTTGGGATCTTCCTCATAATTCATCCTCAGCAAAACACTTGTGTCTCAGTTAAAATGAGACAGTCTCAGAGGAGCAGTTGTGGAAAATGGCCATTCCCACTGATTGCTGGGAGGCAACAGGAAAAGACAAAGCCTCGTGGAGACAGCACAAACCACATCTTGGTTTGGTTGTACGCAGCCAGTGGCAGAAGGCTTGTGTCTGTGTGTGGTCTGTTTGTTTTCCTGACTGTGCCATGCACTGTGGCCCCTAAACGGTAAAGGACAGATTCTGCCAAACATAGTGGTCAAAGGAAACATGGACTATGTGACCATCTCAGGTTCTGAGGAGGCGGGAGGGAGCGGAGGCACAGACTTTTATTCCTGATGCAAAAACTGCCAGCTATTGTCTTCCATGGCCTGCTTGGTTCTCTGCTTTCCTGGACTCCATCTATGAGGCAATTCTTACAGCAATGCCTGAATATTTAGGCATTTGCATGATAACTTGGCCATTGTGGAGTCCCCTATGCTGTTTACCACACTGCCAAAATATGCATAGATTTGGCATGTCTTGTAATTTCTCAATCAAATCACTTATTTCCCCAGTTTGAAATGTTAAGAAAACACTGACTGTTCAAAGCCTTCCTTAAAAGAAGTTCTCACATTTTATACAGCCTGATTTTCTTAGTATCCTCCTCCTGTTTTCTGCGAATGGCCTTGGGGCTAATTTCACCTTTGGTAAACTATTGATCTAAGCAGTGTATAGGGGGAAAAGCATGGTTCCATATTTCCAGCCCACCTACTGCTGGGCTCTGCAGTAAGTCACTGTGGATTTTGCAACAAATGAGTTCCTGCAGGGTTGCAGTCAAACTATATGTTCAGGCTTCGTCCATTTTTTGTTTGAAATCCTGGACTGGCACAATTCCTGCTCTCTTCCTCAGTCATTTGCCAGTAAAGCAAAATACAGAGTCAAAGCTCAACAACTGGTCAACAGCTTGGTGCAAATTACTTTCAGCATTCAGTCCCCGAGACAGTCAATAAACATGGAGGGCTCCCTGTACCTTGTTGAGTTCTTCTTTCCAGTTTGTACTTTCCTTTAAAGAAAAAGACACTGTGCTTTTGTGAAATTCAGCTCCTACAAAAGAAGCTTTCTGTCTGTGCAGTTCCAGTGGCAGCAATATGTAACACTATTAACAATGAAGAGCCCATGCTGAGAAGGATCTTCCATTTGCTCACCCAGAGACGTGTATCCAATTTTTTTTTATTTATTCCTGATCAGCCTGAAAGACAGAGGCAACATACAGAAGAAGAGGTCTGCTGCAGCGCTCATTATGCTGAGACTAATATGACTTTATATCTTATTTTAGCCACAGAGGAAGTCCCGAGGCCACGGGGGATTATCGGAAAAGCAGCAGTATGGAAATGTATATGGAGGGGTAAAGGGATTGAACAGCTGGAGAGTGCTCAGTGCGGGTACTCTGTAGGGAGAGCAGAGATCTCAGCATAAGTGCCAAGATTGTGTTATAAGTACATGGATCTCACAGGTTCGTGTAAAGACAGTGTGGATTGTTAGTTGTGGACCACCACCAGCTGTAGAGTTTTTGTTCCATAATGACCATCATGGTTTTGATTCACTTGCCCTGTGCTGCATCTGGCTGCAATACCTTTCAATTAATTTATGCACTGTTTTTCTCAAAGCCAGCAGAAAGCCACATTTCATAATTAATTAGTTTTTAATATTGTATCAGTGTATGAGAAGTGCCTTAATCAGCCCACCACTTTCCTTGAGGGGTAAGTTTTTTCCTACTACTTATTCACACATATTCCATATATTCTTCTACGTAGGGGAAAATTGGCTTACTATTTTTAGAACTGTTATTGGCTAAACAAGTTCTCTAACAGAAAAATTAATTACTTCATGTTCAGAAATTCTTTTCAAGTGAATGACCTTTTCACAAGTTAATAACTAGAAATGTGGATCAATATGGGAAGCATAATGCAAATTTAGCAGCTGAAAGAGAGCTGCAATAAGGATAGTTAATTATGTCATTAACAGTGCCTTTTTACTTTCTCTCTGCTGTATCATATATAATCCCAAATCTGTTATTCCTCTTGCTTTACACATGCATTTTTCTCAGTGAAGCTATCCCCTTTCTTTCACTATTCCCACATCTCTGACACATCTGTTATACCGTAGAATGGTTTGGGTTAGAAGGAAACTTAAAGATCATCTAGTTCCAGCCTGCTGCTATGGGCAGGGACACCTTCTTCCTGTATTTTCCTGCTTCCCATATTTTTTTCTAAGGACAGGGGGTTGGACTAGATGATCTCCAGAGGTCCCTTCTAACCCTAACAATTCTGTGATTCTGTGGTTTATCTTTTTCATCTTCAGCTATTACATGAAATCCTTCTGTGGTTTATCTTTTTCATCTTCAGCTATTACATGAAATCCTTATCTTCACTCTACTAAAGTTTGAGAGAGCTTATGCTCTTCCCTAGCTCCTGAAAACACTATTTCCTTGTTCTTTTGCTGCCTTGCTTTGAAGTGTGTTTAGGACCTGATATTTTCACTTAGTTTACTGGGGAAGGCACAAGAACACACAAAAGCTTTGTTTAGAAAAGGAGATGGGAGGTGTTATTAAGAAAGAAAAACACAAAGGCAAAAAAGTATGGAGGGAAGAAGGGAAATCCTGGGTGTTCAGAGATCAGGCTCAGATGGAGAATCACTCCAGGACTCGCTCTCCCAGATGTGCATGTGCAGCCCCAGCTGCATTCCTAGAGTGCTCTACCTCACATGCTCAGTTGTGGGTTTTTCCGCTCTTCTATTTAATAATTTAACTGGCAAGACTGAGCAACTACTGACTGAATTATTGAAGGTGTAATTAAACTGGCAAGAGTTGAGTGGAGTATGTGAGCAGCTTCTTAGCAAAAAAACAAAAAAAAATGTTTCATGATGGAACGAAATGTGACAGCTTATTTCAGTTACTACCTTGAACTTTTTCCCCCTGATAAATACCTGATGCACCAGCGCAGTAATTTTGAATACTGACAATGAGTCTTCAGGAAAATCACCAACTTTGGAAGGTGACTGACTTCTGACACCACAGGGAAAAACAAGGTCTCATCTTCCACTTCTTTATCTTCTGTAGTAGCAATGGTGAGCTCCTGTTTAAACGCAAGGTCATGCCCCTACATACAAGTCTGGGTAAATATTGAGTTATTGTATGCAAAAATTTAGCAGCCTCTGCACTCCAAAGATTAATACAGACAGTGAAACTGCTTCCTGGTTGCCTGCAGTTCCTCTAAGGTAGAGATAAGGAGCTCACAATTTTGTCCTATGTGTAGCAGAGTTCTAAAGGGTGGTGACAAAGATACAACTCAGCTCAGTAAAATTAGACCTGACAATGAAGGAAAGGTTATTTTAGGTGGGCTTTCTTTTTGAAAGACTTTGGTTAATTTGGCTGTCTTGCTGTAACCTAAGAAGGCATAATCCAGCTGTGGAAATCAGGTTTGATGGGATTTTATTTAGCCTAGTAAATTCTCGTATTAATTCTGGGATTTAATAATTCCACAGCTGAAAGCTATGCTGTGATGAAGTTGTGATGGATGCCTTTATCATTATAGGAGTTATTTCATCCCATAGGAGTTATTCCAGCTCCTATGGGATGAAACTTTAAACTAAAAAATGCATCTTTTCACGCTTTGCCTCCTTACATTTGAGTTTGTGACTATAGTTAATGGGAGATGGCATTTCCCAGAGAATTTTTTTCTCTCGCATCAAATTTTGCTGCTTAGGTGGTTTTGGTTGGTTCTTTTGGAGTTTGTCATCTTTTCTCCTCTGGAGAGGAAGAAAAATTGTATTAAGATGGTACAGTTGGCATAACTTTCCCTTCACAAACATGGGGTTGGAGAAGCAGAACCTGGACCATTCATTTTGCCTCTACCTGCTTCAGAACAGAAACAGCCTTCACTCTGCAAGTGTGATTGAAGTAGCATCCAAGCAGAATTTGATCCAATATCATAGTGTGGCTGGTCCCAGTCACAGTGTAGCTCCTAGTTTTATTTAATAGCCCAAGAAACCCCTATGTTGGGCAGGATTGGTGGGGAAACCTATAGTTGTGGGAGGAAGGCAGAAGTGAAAGGGTGTGGAGAAGTTGAGAGAATTTAATGAAACAAATGCTTTTGAATTAAAAACAAACAAACAAACAAAACAAACAAACCAACCCCAACCAAAAACAAACCACAGTGTAAGCACATTAAAATAAAGAGAAATTTATCTCCATAAGCACAGGCTGCTTTGAAAATTTCACATATATTCTCTAGTTGTATATTTTGTTTTTATATTTGTTCTGACTTAGCTGTTTTGAACAGTTAATGACCACTGAGCACCCAGCAGATTTCTGTCTAGTCCAGATCCTCTTGGGAAAATGGTGAAGTTAATTTATTGAGCAATTATGAGCTGAGATATGCCAGTAATACAGTTTGATAATCAAGAAACAAGAGTTGACAGAGACAGTCAAAGGCAATGAAATGTAGTTTATTTTGTGACTGTGTGAGTTGGTAAGGAATAAGACAGGTGTCATAAAGAGAAGCTAAGCTCCACACCCTCCCATGTATATAAAGGCATATTATCTATGCTAGCAAGCATTCTGAGAACTTCCTTAAACAGACAATAAAGTGGTAAAGTGAGACTTGTGTGAGATTCCTTAGGTGATTTCTGATGAATTGGCAGAGATAAAATTGACTCTGCAGCAGAAATCTGACTCACAAGAGTCTTGAAAGCAAATATTCTCAGTGCTTCAGGCAATTATATAGGTTTGCCAAATAAACTGTAGTATTCCCTCAACTTGCTCTCTTCCAAAAGTCTCCTTCCCTGCTTCTTTTGTGTTAAACTTACGGTCTTTACCTCACCAGCTTGAGAAAAAACAGAGGCAAGATGCATTTACACAAGGCATTGTACTTTGTTGCATTTCAGCTTGTTATTGTACTACTGACCTTTCCCTCAAAACTATACTAGACTAAACTTCTTCAGTAAAATCATGTGTGAGTCTTTACTGAGACATCTGTCATACACATTGCAGGTCCCAAAGGCTGCCAGACTTGTGAGGAAGGCAAGCAATGGGAATAAGAAAACTTGTGTTGAATTGTAGCAGTAAACCTGCAGTAAATGAAAAACTATTGTTTTAGACATGTTTCAATATGGCTTTTTGCAGTTTTTGCTAACTCATGGTCCTTCTTCCCAAAACTCCCTGCGAGAAACTGTCTTTTCATATGCGAGAATGTCCTGGGAAGGTTTCCTGGGTCTCTTCATTGGCCTGTTAAAGCCTTCCTGTGGATGTTAACCTTTACCTGTGATTGGTCTTTCTGTAACCCCCTGCGACTTCTAATTGGTTATTCTGTGTATCCTACTGGAGGCTATTTAAGCCTTTACCCCAACAATAAACTCTCTCTCTTGCCTCCCCTTCTCACGACCCAGCGGGTGCTGTCTCTACGGCTATGGGAACATGTGGCTGAGGGGATGGGAGGGCATCTCTCCCCTCTGGAGTCCGGGACTAACCCCGGGGCCTGGAGTTCCCCTGCCCATCCAATTCCACCGCTGGATTGAATCATGAAGAATGGGCAAGCCAAAAAAAAAGGACACTGAATGAAACGGGGCGAATGAACAGAGGAGCTGGAGGCAGATACTGGTATCGACCCAAGTCACTTCCCACTGAGCCAAACTCACATCCTGCAGCCTTACTGATGTGTGACAGTGAAGGCTGGGAAGGTTCCCTTCTGCTGTCATTGAGGTTGGGGTGCAGACACCTCAAGCATAGTTGCCAAACTGGCTCTGGCAGGTTTTGCAGGAAGTCTGCAGCATTTTGAGGGAGACAGTTACAAGAAGCAGCAGCTACCACTGAGAGACAAACTCAGCAGAAAGGATAAATGCCGTTCTCCACACAGGCACATCACACCAGCAGCACATCTCCCACTGAGTTTTGTCAGCATGCTGATTTGGGAAATAAATACATGGTCTGACACACCAGCCTTGCAAGTTGCTGAACCCTTGATGAAAATGTTGCCAGCTGTAATGAGCAAAGCTTCAGAACTTTTTCATTTTATCCAAGTTGCAACAATCGTGCAGTCACAGCTCCAGATCATATTGTGCCTCTTCTGATCCCTTGTGCTGTGCCTCCAAGATGGAAAGCTCTGTCTAGCACAAAGTCTGCCTCCAGGCCTCCAGCTGCTTTCTCTTCCCGCAGATGCTTATACAGACACTTGCTAGGTTTTCAGCTTTCCTTGTCTTTAGTCCCTCAGACCACTTGTCCTTTGGGTAGGAAAAGCCAATAACTGTATGTGATTTTATAGGTTGCACTGCTTGATGCCGGCTTTTGTCTCCATCTCTCCCAGTGTCTCCTCAGTGCTAGGTATGCATTCTGCAGACCATGGAGTGGATAAGATGTGGTGTGGGTGATCACCTCAGATGTAAGGGAAGTCCCTTGACTGGTCCCCACAGGCTTGAGAAAGGTTCCAGCAACTGCTAGAAAACTTACAAGAAAGCATGTTTGGATAAGTGGGTACTTTTAACCTGAAGCTACAAACTAATGCCTGAGAGTTTGGGCATGCTCCCTCCCACAGTGGAAAAAAATAGAAAGAGAAACAGATCCCATAGTCATTGTGACTTTCACATCTGCTAGAAACCAGTTGCTCGTGACAAAGATAGTAACATCTACTTTGAAGTTATTCTGTCCTTGAATGAGAAATGAAAGCAGACTATTAATTTTATTTCAGATATCCAGGGTGGTCTTTCTGATGTGTCTATCTTATGGCTGCTTTCAAAAATATTAATTTAAACACAAATTTTATATTCCTATAAGAAATAATCCAAAAGAAAATTATGGCCTCTTCTTCCTCTCCCTCTTATCCTGCTCAGTGAAGATATATGATGAGTGAGAATACAGAACATCCATCTCTGCTCCCCCCACTTTTTCAATAACATTTTCAAGCCTTTAGGTCTCTACTGAGGGTTTTTTCTATTTTTTAAAAAATAGAAAAAAGGGAAAACAAACTTAGTTTTCAGCCAGCCCTCTTTCAATACACCAGGGAAGATCTCTTATTTCTTATCCAGATTCAGTGAACTGTTCCCACAGGTGCCAGCATCATGAAAACTCAGAAATGCAAAATCAAAACAACTGAGCAGATTAGCTGTGTGCATGAAAAATTGACCTTCTTTGGGAGAATGATGAAGATGTTGGGGAGGAGAAGCTGGGGGACAAAAAAGAAAAGAATGTTTTCCTCTTGGAAAATTTGTTGTCAGATCTGCAAATTTTCAAAGATGTGTTAATGCAGTCATCTGAATCTCTAGTTTAATAGTTTACTGTGCTGTGTTTTGTGTTGGGAAAACATATTTTTTTTCTAAAAGGAAAACCAGAATAATATGTGCATGGCTGCTAATTATGGGATTTATCCAAGGCCTTCTATACTGCTGTTTCGCATGTATCCCAGTAAAGTATACAGTGGTGGTGCAGGCTTGTCCCTCATGGTCTTAGGAACGTCCTCAACTTGGATTTAAGGCAGTGCCTCAAGGGGTGAGAAGCAAGTTCATCTTCAAGGAAGCCACGCAGACAGTAGCCTGTGCACTGAGGCAGCCAACAGAAACACTAGTTAGTGTTCAACTGGGTTATAACAGCAGATCTGCGTGCAAATAAATGGAGACCACTGCTTCCTGCAGCCTAACCCCCTTCAAGTAATTGACTTGTTGCTGAAACAGCTGGATGTATTTGTGGTAACTTCCAAGCGAGGTGAACAGATTGATGGTGCTACTGCAATGGAAGGAAATCCCATTCTGAATTCGGGAGGCTGTGGGTGTTCATCAAGAGGAATGCCTTTTGTTTGTATACAGAATTGCCAAAGCATTAAGATTTATCTAAGAAGTGACCTGCTTATCATGAATGTTCCACAGGAAAGAGGCCGCGTTAAGTTAAAGTGATGAAATACCAGATTTGAGTTCCTACAGAATTTCAACAGCTGCTCAAAATTTGTTGTGGTAGTCTAGATGTGAAACCCACAGAGCTTAGCTTTTTTCTAAAGGATTTTTATAATGAGACTTCAAACCTAAACCACCCCAAATTAATTAACTATATGTGTAGATATCAAGTTTTTTAGGACGATGTGTTTACTTGTGTTGACGCTAAACAGAGTGAGCTCCCAAGACAGCTATAATTTCCTATAATAGCATTATTTACAATAAAAGCACAGACAATTCCTGAGACGACAAAGCATTCGCTGTTGCCTGAAAACAGTGTTGTAAAAGGGCATGAGCAGCAGGGCACTGTTAAATGTGGCTCTCCTTAAAAGGCCTGCATTGACATGTGTTACCTGCTTCTTGATTTGCACATTTTTTTCAGGGTGTTCCTGATTTTTGTTTGGGTCTTACATTTTTTTTTAAAAATTGGCCTAGGAGGCACAGAAGTCAACCCAAAGGGTTAGTCTGTAGTCAGCTGGGAGAGGTGGGGGGAGCTACTGACAGGGGGATTTGCACTTGGGGTTGTTCAGCCTGTAGAAGAGAAGGATCTGGGGAGACCTTATTGGGGCCTTTCTATATATAAAGGAGGCTTATAAGAAAGATGGAAAGAGACTTTTAACAAGGCCTTCAGGGACAGTTTTACACTGAATGAGGGTAGATTTAGACTGGACATAAGGAAGAAATATTTTACAGTGAGGGTAGTGAGGCAGTGGAACAGGTTGCTCAGATAGATTGTGGTGTCCCATCCCTGGAAGTGTTCAAGGCCAGGTTGGATGGGGATTTGAGCAATTGGATCCAGTGGGTTGCATCCCTGGCCATGGCAGAAAGGTTGGACTAGATTATCTTAAAAGTCCCTTCCAACCCAAAACCTTCTGTGGTTCTGAGGTTTTGCTCCCACTCTTATGGACATTTTCCTTCTCACACCAGGGACGTTTTCCTGGGCAGCGGAATAACAGAACTTGTGAAATTGTATGTGCTTACTGGAAATAATACAAAGTCATCTTTGGAAAGTCCTGTTGCTCCGGTCCCTTGGTGCCTTTTTGCACAGGCTCCCTGATGCTAAAGGAAATGTAAATTTGGTGGGTTGCAACTGCCTAAGATGACTCCAGCTGAGGGGAATCCTCATACAGTACATGTTACAGCAGCTGTAGTGATTCCTATGCCAGTGCTGTGCGGGGTTGCTGCATGACATATGCTACAAATGGCCTGAAAAAAAATCAGAAAAAAAATGAGTAATGAGATTAAGTGAGATACTGTTATATTCTCTAGACTTGATGTAGGGCTGTGAAACGCTCCTGAACAGTCCAGACTTTGATGTGTTGCTCCCTGGGAACCTTCAGCTCTCTAGCAGTGCAGGTGAAGGGATCACCATCTAGCTTTCTTGGAGGAGGTTACAGCTCCTGCAGCACCCGACAGAGGACAAATTCTCCCAGCTCCTCTCTGGAGCTTGGGCCACTGTGCTAAGAAACTGCCAGGCCCACAGGGACTCCATCAGCATCAGGCAGTGCTTTCCACAGTGCCCAAAGCAAAGAGAAAGTATTGCTCCTTTGAAAACTGTCCTGAAGAAAACAATTTACTCAGTCATTCTTAGCATCACAATCTCAGAAGTCAGTCTTTGCTGGAATGAAGAAAGAGGCATTCATTTAATAAATTATGAGGAGCAGCCTGACTCAATGCACAGCTTCTTAATAGTACTTGGCAGTGCTACTGCTTGTGATGATATCCTTAATGCATTTGCTACTGAATAAGTAATAGATTTTCCCAATGTGAATGCACATTCTGCTCAACTCACTTTTCTTGAATATTCAGGCGTTCTCTTTCAGATAGTAGGATTATTTTGTTGAAATGAACAATCTTGTAGCCTAGATTTCTTTAGGGTTTCTATTAATTGTCATGATGTTATTTGTTTGCAAGAGGAAAATTTATTCCCTGAACCCAAGAAGCATTTGCCTAACATTAAGTGCAAGCGAAGTCACATTGATCCTTATACGATACACTGATATTTCTACATATTCAAGGGCCATGCTGAATCCTTGCACATTAGGCTCAGTTATTTAAAGATCTTCCTTTATTCTTCCAATTGTTTTTTTATGTGGAGATGATAGTTTTGCTTGACTGTGTGTTACAGAGGAAATTTAGGTGCTTTAAAAATTAGGATTGTAGCATCTGTTTTCTCTTGTTCAATGTAAACAACTAGCTCTGTTTGAGCAAAGCTGAGGATTCTGCTCTCTGAGTAAGCTTCACCCCAGTATCTGGTCAGAGGATGAATCAGCACTGCATCTTCTCCTTGTAGCCAAAAGCCTGTTAGCTAGTGCATTCACCTATACAGGAGATCTCAGTTCAAAATCTTCCTCTGTCTAGGAAACTTGACCTATATCCCTCAAAGCCCAAGGCACTGCATTGATTCCTGGAGCCTTCCAGGTGAACATCCTAAGCCACTGAGCAGAAGGAAGTGGTGGTGTCCCTTGCACACTTCCTTGGCAGCACAGAGGAATTGGCACATGGAGAGCACACCCCTTGGTTTGAGCTCAGCAGATTAAATCAGCAGATTCACAGTATTTTGTTGCTCATGATGGGGCCTGGATGTGTACTAGATACACAGTGACTCGTGGCTGCAGGCCTTTGGACAGTGGTGTAAACACCTGAGCAGTGGTGATACATGAAAGATATCTGAGCCATTTCTGCATACACTAACTTGGTATTGGAAGCAACCTAGATGTGTTACTGGGGCATTTTACTCTGCTTCTTTTTGCCTTCTGGAGAAGCATCATGTACTGGCCTGGGATCACCCACACTTTGCTGTACACCTTCTATTTCCAGGCTTCCTTACTTACAGGTAGCCATTATAAATAATGTGTGGCATTACTATAACATACCACTATGCACCTACAAGGCTAGTTGTCACTTAAGGTGGTTTTGTGAATATCAGTGACATCTCAGCAGTGTATCTAAGAAAAGCCCCTTGAAAAGCCAGTTTTTCTACTTCTAAACACCTTTCATTCATTCTTTCAATATGCAGAGAGTTCTTCAAGTGAGAAATACAGTTATTTGCACTGTATAAGCAAGAAGTTTAGTGGCTGCCAAAGTCAGCTTTAAGAATCAGGAAAGTTTTGATCCCTTGTGTAAAATCACAGACAAAATACTCCCTTTGATTCTGTTCTCTTGTATTGCTCTTTCATGTTGGAGCTGACTGATGCCTACAAGGAAATATGTTCAGCTATCTTGGGCTCTAAGAGCTAGCAAGGGAGATGCTCACATTCTGTATAAATGTGCATCCCGTTTGCCTGCTGTTGAATAATTTAAATCTCTGCTATTTATGGAAGCTGTCAGCATGCTTTGCTCTGCTGGTTTGACAGGAGAAGCAAAGGAATCTGAGTGAAGTGACCAACTAAGAGTTAAAATTTATTATTAATAGTCACACTGCACTTGGTTGCATTTTTATGAATATTTGGCACTCCTCAGAGATATTAACTGTTACTATAAATAAAACACACATTGCCAGGATAACTGTTCTTCTTCATTTCTCTGGCAAATGAGTAATTTCTTATTTTACTTTTAAAATCTGCATTGTTAAGACTTCTGTGTGTATTTGGGCTCTCAGCACAGACAGCTTTTACACTTAGTCGCATGTCGTTGTTACTCCATGTGGTATTTGTACTCAGAGATGGATTTCACATAGTAACGTTGAAAGCTCCCACGCACCATAGGGAAATGTGGACTGGGGCTGCTACTGAGCTGACAGGCAGACCTGGTGCTTCTCGGAAGCTAGTAAGCAGAGGAGAGATAGGAAAAGGTTGTTGTCTTATTTTAGTGGCATCAGATCCTCTGTGCTTTATCTTTCAAACGCTCCTCCTGCCATGCAGCCACAGAACCATGCAGAGGAACAGATTTGGCTGAAAACTATCCAGAGGAGGGAAAAAATTAACGGGAGATTTAAAAGTATGATGCAGGCATTATTGCCAGCACAGGAATGCATGCAGAAAATAGGTTAGGGGAGAGACTAAAAGTACCTTTTTGGTGGTGGCAGTCTACATTAAGCCAGTTTTAAATGGTTATGGAAGTGACACACTGAAAGACAACAGAGGGCTCTTTTACATTGTTCCTGTAGATAAAAGTATGCTTAAGTGTTTTCTTTTTTATTAATAAAAGCATATTTTCCATTAAGAAAACACATCAATAATTTATCTGAAAATATTTCACGGAGAGAAAAATGCCTCTCTATATACAGTGATATCTCTGCACCCATATATTTCACTTAATGTGTGCAATCATCATCAAGTAGTCTTGCAAAAGTATTAGAAAGTGTTTTGCAAAGATTAATCAATTACTTTCATTGAGTATCGAGTATCTCAGTCCTACAGAAAGCATGTGTAGAAGATGTTCAAGAGTCTCACCTCAAGACAGTTGAGACAGAAAATTCTTCACTAATTTCCCTGATCTTGCCTGAGGCCAAATAAGTCAACAGCAGAGCAAAGGACTGAGTGAATTGTCCAGATTTCCTTTTTATTTTCTCGTCCCTGGGCACCTTCTGTGTGTGTGATTAGTAGAATGATGGTGTTACAGTGACTATTACTTCTGGTGAAGGTCATCTTATCTTCTTAATAAAGCCATTTTTTTCTTTTTTTATTTTTTTTTTATCAGAAGACACATAGCAATAATAATTTTTTCCTGGGATGAAATTCAGTCTGAGAAAAGTTACAACAACCTTAAATTAGCATACCCATTTCTTCCTAAGTTAAAGAATGCCAAAAAAGCTCTTTTGTGGTTTCACATTATGTGCTTAGCCCTTCTCTCAAATAGCATAAAGTGGCTTTGAAAATGTAATTGATAGCATGAACTCAGCTTTTCTAGTATTGAAATAGGGTAGCCTGCAAGTGAATCAAGAATGAGTATTTCCTGCTGGGCAAACTCCCCACGCACGAGGCAAAGGTGCCCATGGACTGCAGTATAGGGCTCATCAGGCAGCATTAAGTAACTACTGCAGCACATTGCAAGAGTCTCTGTTAAAACTTTCCATCCTAACTGTGGTATTTGCTGAGCCAGGAAGGGTATTTGTGAGCAGTTCCAAGCCCATCAGTTTGCAGAAGTTATTGGCTTCCACACTTGTATCTGAAGATGGTAAGCACAGACATTAGGACTGCCAAGGGGCAGACCTGGCACAGCAGTGCTCAGGGTCACCACAAAGCAAAGATCATTGTGTGTAACACTTACATACCTTAGTGTACTGTTTTGTGCATTGCATGTGAACTCACCTCAGCACCTATGCAAGTATCTCTGCAGTTTGGCAAACACTTTTTACGGTCAATTCTTACATGGTTTTATCTTAACTCTTTCATGGGATCCCTACTCTTAGCCTAGGAGAGAGAATTTGCTTACAAAATAACTAATTTAAAATCAAAGAACAAGACAACGTAAATGGGAGGTTTTGCTCACTCATGGACACCAAGATATTGTTCTGCAATGGTGAGACAAGGCTGTTTAGCTTTTTTCCTGTCTTTTCCAGTGACAATTTCAGTGACCTTTAGGGAGCTCCTGTTATTTCCAAACCAGCGTGCCTGAAGTTTCGTGCAACAGGAGCTTTCAGGCCTTACTGATATGAAAATAACAGTTCCTGTATGTGGGCAGTGGAGCAGAAAATCTAGAGTAGGTACTCAGACTTTTTTATTTCTGAAGTGCAAGACAAAGACAGAAAGCAGGATACTCAGTTTCATCCCTACCTAAAGATGCAGGCACTTAACTTCCATTAGCTAAATCCAAGGAAAAAATCTTGGAGGTTTGATATACTTTTTAGTAAAAAATGGGAGAAAAATTATTTAAAGTATTGGGTGAGATGTGGAATTTAATCATGTGAATCCATAATGCCAGTGATTTCTATGTTTGATCTCATGGAAACTGGTGTTGTCTCATGTCCTCAGGGGACTTGCTTCAGATTGTTCTGGCAGAATAGTCAGAGTATATGTAAGGTCCTAATTTGGGGATTTTGCTTACTCACTGTGAATAAGGGGGCAGAATATGACATCTGGTAATTGATAACTTCATTTGCACTATACTGTTTTTCAGTGCTATGGCAGTTTTAAAATGTATATACTTTATATTCATAGCTACCCTCAATTTCAGGCTTTAATGTAACTAGAATGACCCTCACAGCTGCTTTTTTTTGTAAAGCAGCTGAGAGTCCCAGAGATGGAAATACTAGGAAAATTGGGCTTTTTAAGCAGTGACAGACAATAATTGGTGCCAAATAGAAGCTTCTGGGTTTCTTACTGTTGTTTGGTATACCCAGTTCAGAGTGGTCACCTCTCATTTGGACCAGGTGCGCAAGCAAACTTAATATATAGAGAAATCAAAAATGATGTAGGCTTTTTACTCTCACCTGTCAGTAAACCCTGTGGGTACCCTTGCAGTAATGAATGAGAGTGATGAAACTTGGAGTAAGAAAGTGAGGCAGTGGAGGAAACAGAACAAAGAGTGTGACAGACCCATGTCAAAATAAGGTCATAGTTTGGGAGAAACAAACAAGAGTATTTGGCATGAAGGATGCTATGGTAAATGGAGAGAAGGAGAGGGGTGGGGAGGGTGAAGGGGTACCCATACTCTGGCTGCCCACTGTTGTATTCTCCTGGTTCTCTTTCCCTCCATTTTACCAGTCTGCCCAGATAAAAAGAAGTGAAAATTAAGCTTTCCAGCCCCTTTCACACAGGGATCTACTTTTTTTTTTTCATGCAGCACCGGGGATAATAAGTGTTGAAGAGTCTGTTAACAACTGAGATTTGTGCACCTAATTACTTCTGCACTGCATTGTTTGCCCACAGTGTGGGTGCCCCCCAGTCTGTGTTATAATTAAAACTCACACTCTTTGTGTACACACACTTTTGTGAGTCCCTTCCACCCCCCACCTCTACCCCCCCACCCCCCACTCTGCCCCCAACAGTCTTCTGTCCAAATTCTGCTTCTTTCGGATAAAACAAGAGCTCAGGAAGCAGTGACACCAAACACATTAAGTACTGACATGTCGTAGCTCCCTGGGGAGCACAGATGGGGGCTTCAGCTGCAGCAGGTGCCGAGAAGACAGATCCCAACTCAGCCAGAGAATTATTGTGCATCATCTGTATGGGCCTATTGTTTAGATGCATCCAGCTCTGACACACGCTATGCAGGGCAGTGGTGATGCTGAGGGGGGCTAATTCAATCACTGCTTTTAGTTTAGGAAGTGAAAAGGATGTTCTCCCATCACTCCCTTCCCAGAATACAGCATATACGGATTTCATGACAGACTTCACAGTCAGGCTGTGTTTGCAGGATTGGGGGGAGGAGGGGGAAACAAGCTGATCACTATGCTTACAAATATATTTTCTGTCCTCTTTCTAAGGGAGCTCTCTTCAATTGGTTGTGGCTAAAGAAAAGGGTCAGGCACTAAGGTTAAAATTACTGCTCCACAAGCTGTAATCCAAACTGTATTTTTGGATGTGTTAATGAAATGGTGTGTTACATGCAGTGCTGGCCAGTCATCATGTGCTAGGCACAGCAAACAGAGATAGGGCTTTTCAGTTGTTACTGACAGAGTTCCTGGGACAAATTGATCTTCAGTCTGCGAAAATTATCTGCAATGTGTGTGTCCTGTAGCCCTCAGGGCAGCTAGGGATGTCATTGTTATGCTCCTGGCCCTAAGCAAAGAGCCCTGCTTTTAACCAGAGGCTCTCTGATCAGATTTTTTACTCTCTGTGACGCAGTATGTTTGTGACAACTTTGTATGGAAATCAGTCCATCCATCTGCATCTTGGGAGATGCACGTGTGTCTATTTTTGAAAAGATATGTGCTTTCGAAGAACCTCATAACAGCAGAGGTCAAACTCTAAGAGAACAATAGAAAACAGGCTTTCTATAACCAGGCTTCACCTCTCAGACTCTTACTGGGACAGACTAGAAAAGATATTGCCTCATTGTGACCTTTTCTGTGTGAGATGAGGGAAGGAAGGTTAAAAAATTTCAGGCTTATTCTTTATTATATACTTCACATTCTTTACAGTGTATTACATACTTGATAGCCTTTGCTTATATTTTATAATATATACTTTATTAGATACTTTGGGGGGCTCCCCGGTGGTCTAGTGGTTAAGACGCAGTGCTGTTACCGCTGAGACCCAGGTTCGATTCCTGGTCAGGGACCTCCCC
>JAWWES010000081.1:51667729-51677750 GCA_035583135.1 Lophotriccus pileatus
CAGGCTCGAAGGCCTTATCTGCATATGCGGGTAAGGACCTTCCCCGGCTCTTCGTTCGCGAAGACTGGCCATTTTACTTAGATACTTTAGTTATATTTATTAAAAGCTACAGGAGGAAGTAGTATCGTTAAATAACCTTTTATTTTTTCCATAAAGTACATTACTGTGAATCTGCTGTTCGTGAATGTCTGTCTTCTCTTTTCATTCAGGAATCCTAAAATCAAGATGATGATTAAGGAAGATGCAACACAAATCTTTTTGCATTAGATGTGAAGACTGGAAGAGTGGAGTCACTAATAAATCAGTGCTTCTGAAATAATGTCTTTAAACTCACAGGTCCATACTCTAATAGTATATAGGGATGTAATTAGCTTATATGGCAGGACTGTGCCAGAGAAGAGAGAAGTGTGAGCTCCCTGAGTATCAGGCTATTCTAGACAGTTTTTAGAACAGTGTTTTATAGAGTTTACTTAATCTTGTGATTCTTTTTTAGCCCTGGGCTACTATTCTTTTATGAGTTTATGGCATCAAAGTAGTAGCACTTGAGCTTTCCACTTCCCACTGGCCCTGCCTTAATTAGAGATGTTAAAGCATTTGGGAAGAAAGGAGAGAAAAAGGAAAGGAGACAGAGTTACATGACTTTGCTAAATTTATGCCATGAGTACTTGTGGTCCTGTAGTTCTCTTCTCCACACTGGAGGAGGGAGGTGTGTTATCCTGGGGTGGGGAGGACATCCTCTGCTTCTGCTCTGCCCAGCCCATCCCGTCCTCTGCCAGGACAGAGACCTAGTCGATTGCCTGACTAGAACAGCAGGAGCCAAAAGAAGCTGTCCTAATGTTGTGTTTGCTTTCAGGATCACACTGACACTAGCCAACAGCCACGGTCCTGCCCTGTGTCCAGCACAGCCAAAGCGATTCCCCTCCTTTCTACGGTTCCCTTTCTGATGAAGTAATGGTCTTCCCCACTGACCCCTTTGGGATGGGAGATGGACTCTGACATTTCCTTGGATGCCAGAAATGAGCCTTCTACACAACCTGGCATAAAATTTGCACACACGTGGCTGCCAGCAGGAACGTTTTACTTCTGCTGGGTGAAGTGTGGCTGCAGGGCTGCCAGCTGCCCTGGTGACATTTCCTTTATTTACAGACATTAAAGCCATGAAGACCCGGCATTAGTGACTGCACTCACACACTTGGTACATCTTTCTCTACCATAGAGTTCATGGTCTGTTCAGAGCAAGTGTGCCTGCAGCTTGCCAGCTGGGAGAAGGACTTCTGTTCCTAGCAGGGAGAAACCTTGGTCCAACAGTTTTTCTAAGCAAAGTGATGTAGGCTTATATTTCCAGCACTGCTGCTACTTTTTTAATCACTTTATGCAGATGACTTTATCACAATACAGTGTTATTTGCATATTTCCTGTTTAAATACAGTATTTTTATATTCTCCCTTTTAAACAAGGTATCTCCATAAATAGTCGAATTACAAAAGTTTTTAAATCTTACTCTAATCCAGAAGTGTAATTCCCAATATGTGTTTGCACTGGTCATCTCTATAAATTTCTCTCTGCAGCTGAAGCATCACTGTCATTAATTTCTTATCATGTTACCTGATTGTGGCTGAAGTAGGTATAAATCAATATTAATGAATTTGTGCCCCATGGAATACTCTTAAAAGATCTGACAAATGGTAATTCCCTTATTTTTAAGTCTACTGTCTCAGCCTCTTGAAGTTCACCACAGAGGGTTATTCTCACTAGAAAAAATTTAAGAGGCATTTCAGTGCCCTTAATAACCGATATGTCTTTAACAAATGATGGTACAAAACCTGGAGACTGTTTTACACTGATGGATCCTAGAGTTGCTTACATTGTAGGTTTGCACTGCAAGTAGACATAGAGCGGGTCAGAAATTTTTCAAAAAGTTATATATGAGTAAGATCTTCTAAAGAAGTACTGCAGGCACGGAAAACTGATTTACTCCCTACATTGCTGCACCACAACTCATGCACTATCACAATTACAAAAGGAACTAAGCTTTATG
Source organism: Lophotriccus pileatus (assembly GCA_035583135.1). Taxonomy (NCBI): domain Eukaryota; kingdom Metazoa; phylum Chordata; class Aves; order Passeriformes; family Tyrannidae; genus Lophotriccus; species Lophotriccus pileatus. The sequence goes on from JAWWES010000081.1 coordinate 51,669,768, forward strand.
TGAAATATTTCAGGAACTGGATAGTCTTTGTTGAGGATGTGCTCCTTTTTCTAAATCACTAACTTGAATTGTTCTCACCTACTAGCGATCATATTTGAGTAACACCGTGAAAATCGTCAGCCAAAAATTATTAAAAATTTAAAAAATCATCGGTGATTTAAGATATTTAGTTGATGAGCTTGCTGGGCTAGTGCCAATTGCAAAATCATGGAGATTTTGTGGAAAGGATCTGAAAATTATAAAAAACAAATAGCATTCTTTGTTTTTTTTCTAAAGTAGAGAAAAATTTCCTCTTAAAATTATCTTCTGTCTTCGGCCCCCTACAGAGCAAAGGATAAGGCGGATGCAACAGATATTATTAGGCATATAAATCTTCATTTTGAGTAAATTATGTTGTGTGTAAAGGGAGTGCATTTGTCTTGAGAGTGCTAAATATTTTCTCATGGATGGTGTGGAACAATTTAACATGCAGGAAAGAGGAAGACAATCAGTGCAATTAAACCCCCATACTTCTGCAGAAACAGCTTGTTCTCTGGTTAACCCCTTATTAAGAAATGAGGATCTTTTGACTGGGATGAAAAGCAGAGAGCATTGAGAGTAAGAGAAACAATAGCAAACATCTCCTGTGCTGGCATGTTATTCTGCAGTGAGGAAGGTTGTAAGACAGAAAGTTATTCCAAATAGCCTATTTAGCCATCCACAATGAAAATACAGTATGTGTCCCTAACATAAATATGCTATTGTATAAAACTGCAGTACCACAAAATATTTGGGGTTTGGGTAACAATTGTTAACAATATATATCTTGAAAACCTTATACCAGATGACTGTAGCACAGGAATAAAGGAGCTAATGCATTGTCTCACTCACGGGTCTGGCAAACTGTCACTTTTATCTGCTTGTACATATTTATAACCAAAACCTCTAAATAGTTTAAGAAAATCCTAATAAAACCTTTGTAAAGAGAAGTGTATGTTTCGCCAGAGACTGTATCTATTGGGATGGTATGAATTAAACCAGGCATTTGGCAGGAAGAAGTAAAGCTCAGCTAAGAAATTTTTATGGATTTGAGACAGACTGTCTGGTAGACCTTTTCTTAGAGTAAACCCATCTGAAGCAAAGCCTTATGCTCTGGCTGAGGAGCCTATGCCATCTCTCCTAGCTGCTGACTGGAGTTCATCGTTATCTCACTTCAGAAATGACCTACAAAGACTCAGTTGTGGTCACATTTGTTGGGGCAGGGGGAAGCGAGATACTTTTTTCCCCCTTTTCATTAACATGCTAAGGCACTGCTTTTAAAAATAAATGAAAGGCAAAAATAAATTTTGAGACTAGTCAATTAATAATCCACTGCTTCTATTGCTGAAAAATAGCTTGTCTACAAGAGAGACAAGTTGGGACAAAATTAATGAAGCTATTGAAAGACAAATGTTCATAGAGGAGGCATCAGGATAATCTGTGATTAAATTACTTCTGTTATTTTGTATAGCATTCCTCCTCAGGACTTGAATTCTTGGTTATGGCATCAGGAGGATTTGAAAGGATTGAATTTTTTTACTTCAGATTAGTTGAGATATTTATGAAGGATTTAGGCAAACTACTGGTCCTTTTAGCAAAATGTTGCTGAAAGGCAAGTACCAAAACCAGAGCAAGTGTTTTTGGGTCCTCAGAGGGATTTCTCACAAGCCATGCCTCTATAAGTCACACATCCATGTACAGTGTGCATCCTTCCAAGAATACCTCAATTCAGGCCAGGTTTATTTCACACTTGCTTGGGAAAACAAGGAGATAAATTTAATTGGCTTGTATTGAAGAAACAAGCAATCCTGTTAGCCATGGAGTTCACTGCTTTTGTCTGCAAGTTCTCTCTTTCCTCTCCTCCCATTCCAGTATTGCCACCTTGTTTGCTGTGTCCCACCAGGAGTTAGAGGACATCTGCAGTCTCTGAGTTGTCCCTGTGCCCTGCACTCACTTCCCTGGGAGTGAAGGACAGACACACTTTGCACTTTCTCTTAAGCAGGTCATCACTAACTTGGGGCTTTTTCAGCTTTATCCTGATTCTGACATATTTTCATATTTTTTTGAGATTTAATTGCCTTGAAAATACATATTCCTCTGGGCCAGCAGTTCAGAGGCTGTTAATGAAGAATGGATACTGTAAGCACAACCTGAATGCTTGCCGGCCATTGACTGTCATCTAGAAATAATCTTTGTCTGATGGGGATGTGGAAGGTGTTAAATTTGGCAGAGAATTGTAACACATGGTGCCGAGAATTACATGGGTGAAACTCTCAGCTGACCTGCTTTTTTGTGCAGATTAGAGCATTATCATATTTATTCTACATGAACCCTTGCAGAAAAATAAATCTCTAGCAATTTTTATTTAACTTCTTGGGATTGTTTGGCTGGGGAGCAGCCTCTTCCTTAAGTTGAGAAATTGCCCAAAGGTATCTGGGAATTGTGCTACTGAGCTCTGTTTTCTGAAAATTTGAGATATTATTCCTTTTCCTATCTATTCTAGTCATGGAATGCAAAGGTTTTGTTTTAATGTGGTCTGTCCTTTAAACATTTGGGCCCTTAAGCTTCTATTTGATGCATTTTGTTGAAGTATACCTTTATTAAAACCTCAAATGCTCTGAAGAGAACAAACAGTTACAGGAAGGTCATATTATGTAAAGTTTTCCAAAGAGAGTACAAAGTAGTGTCAGAAATTCATAGTGTGAACAGGCTTGGGACAAAATAGTTTGCTAGCTGGGCTATCTCAGAGTTTCTAATGTGATGATATGGTGTCTAAAGATAACATTTTTGCTTTTATCCTCCATGAAATTATCAGGGTTTTTAGGGTTATTAGCCCCAAAGACACTTGAAACCAAGCAGAAGTTAAACTTCACTGCACTTCTGCCGTATGACTGCAGACTGTGTGTATGACCATGCCCATGCATTCTGGTTTTTAAAACCAGAGTTGTCTTTTTTTCATTAATGATCATAACTCAAGGGGGAATTCTTTTGCACTGAAAAAATTATGGGCTTGCTATATAAATGGACTAGTTAGAGTGAAACTTATATAGAACTGTAACATGAAAGGCTCCTAATCTTCAGAGATAGAGAAACAATAGTTTCCATGGGCTGGACTTGTAACTGCAATAAATAATTTCATCGGACTTCAGCAAAACTTTGTGCTGTGACTGAAATGAAGGAGATTGCAGAAACAGTTTCAGGAATAGTCACATTTCTCCACTATCAGACCAAAAGCATTCTGTAGATCCCATGCTATAACAAATGACTGATCCACTTGTCTGTTTAAGAAGTAGCATCCAAAAAGGTTTTGTGGAGTGAGAAGTGTAGTTACAGAACAGTTGATATGAAGTGGCAAAAGTGGTTCATTGACTTCTCCAATGCAAGCTTTGTGGTTTGTTGTGCTGTTAAAGTGTATGGTGGAAAAACTTTTCAAAAAGTTTTTATTATTGTAGCACCTAAAATCAAGATATGGGACTTTTCATATTTAGCTCTCAACGTATAATCTAAGATAGCCCTTGCTTCTGATATTTTATCATATGAACAAAGTAGACTTGAAAATAGAGAAACAGAGCTGTCTTAATGTGCTTTCTGTCAGGCATTATCTGTTAGGCTCACAATAAATGCGCTTGTACTGTAGCAAAACCAAACCCAAACCATACTCTGTGAGGATGCTGCAAGAATTTTGGCCAGCTGCAGCAATCCTGATTTCTTGAACAGAGAAGTGAGATTTGTCAAGAGGTGGCATATTCTTCACTGTCCCTGAAAATCCATCCAAACTCAGTTAAATTCTAAGCAATAGAAACTCTGTGACTTTTTTGAGTTCCTGTTTCCATTAGCCCCAGTGACAGTGCAGTTTCTGGTCCACACGCCTTCCCCTGCTCTACCAAATGACTGCAGGCACACGGATCTATTGCGCTTTCTAGCCTAAGCCTGTGTGGTCGAGTTTTCCCTTCTGCTTCGAACTGTGGTTTCTCTTTCCTAGTTCTCGCTTGACTCCTTACTTTAGTGCACTCCTCCCCTTCCCCCCGAACTGCTTTGTTAACCACATTTGCACCAGCTGGCTCCCTCCTCCCAGCTCCTGGGACACGGGACACCGGCTCCCGAGGGAAGCAGCGCACGTGGGCTCCGCTCCACTGCTTGCCTCCGGACTGTGGGCTTTCTGGAAAGATCAGTCTGGCCGTAGTAATCCTCTGGAAGGGTGACACGCACGCAGCTTGGCTGAAAGCTGGAGGGAGCACTGCCTGCTCAGTTGGGAGGTGCAATTTTTACTAATCTGAATTTCTGAAATGTGATTTTCTTTATGTCTGAAACGTGGCCAGGTTCTCTTCTCTGCCTCAGAAGCCATCTCTGCCAAGGTTCAATTTTCTCTTTCAAAATATCAAGTCACCATAGAATTTCAAATAAAAGAATAGATATTCCTCAAGTGTCCAAACCAGTATTTTTCTAGTATTTTATTTAGAAACAGTTGACCCATTTTCACTGATTTTTTTTTTATTTTTAATTTTTTTTAATAAAGATAATCGGCCTGAGGCAAAAGTTCAGTAGAAGCAGTATTATTTCAAATGGATAATGTTTGGCAAAGCCAGGAGCAACTGTGTCCTATAATGCAAAGTGTCAGTCAACCTTACTGGGCAATGCTAGAAGCTTTTAATAAAAGAACAGGCCTGAAGAAACACAAATTTCCGTGTCATACAGTTCAGAATTTTAGGGGATTGTACAAAGAAGGAGAGATGAACATAATGCCAGATGAACTGAAAAAATAAATTAAAAGCTGCAAAATGTAATGCTTTATGTCTGCTTTGTTCTTATTTTATAGAGGCAATTTGAAATTTCAAAGCTATCCTGCCTGTGACTTTTTAAAAGCTTTTTATTTCCTGAGGCAATTTAGATACTGAAACTGAGTATAAGGTGCTGTGAGTGCTCATGACTTTCAAGAAAAGGAAAACTTGTCCAGTTTCAGGTTTTAATTAGATAAACTGCTTTGTTTCCTCCACTTGGACACTTGTATGAAAGCCCACATTTGGTTAGCAGGTTAGTAACACCTTCAGTGTTTGCAGCACAGTCCTTAAATGTGTGTGGTGGGGTTTGTTATTTCATTCTCTCCTCCCTTCATTTTATAGGAAGCCTTGCAAGAGGAGTAGGCAATTGGCACTTCATACCTTTCAATTCCTTTGAATTTTTTCAAAACACAGCTGTATTTAAGCCCACCTTCCTAGCCCCAGCTGTTCACCTTTCCCCTGCCTGAAATACTCTTCTCACCTGAATTATCCTTTGACTCAGAACTTTTAGTAAGTACAGTGATAGAGGATTTCATAGAATGCACAAGAGATAGTCTGATAATCTAACTAGAGGTGATGCATTTTACTAGATCGGTTTTATGCACAGCTACTAAATTTATTGTGAAGTCATTATTTGCTTCAATAGAGCCCTCCCTCAAACCTGTCCCCAAGTGCAATGTTTGCTGTTACAGAGGCCATTTCCTTTGTACCCAAAGGTAACAATTTCCACCAATTTGGGCTGTGTCCTTCTAAATAAATCATTAGATCCTTGGTTGCAAACCAACAGTCCTGGCCAGCTGTCCTAGATTTTGCTGTTGTGGCCATAAAATTGCAGTTTGTGTGTCACAGTGCTGACTTGCTGCATAATATTTACAGTCCTGAGGGTTCTAATGGGGTGCCATTAATGGGGTGCAATGGCCTTCGGTGTTCAGAATTTTGTCTGGTTTTTGCTCCTCTCTCACGTGTACCCCTTGGACTAATAAATGTGCAACTTTCTCCTTCAAATCCCATCTCTTTTGTATCTTCAGACCATCAGTTTTGCCATAATGGATGCTACGACAACACGCGTTATTACTGCTGTCTTCCCCTGTGCCACAGTTGGCTCCACAATGTCAAAACTCAACTGATGTGGAGAACACGGTCTAAAAGCATCTTGGCCCATCTTTGCTGTCATAGTCCCAGCATAAATGGCTTTTCATCTTCATATACTCCTCCCCAAAAGCAGTTAATTCTGATTCAGCACTGGCAGTTGAAATCACAGATGGTTTTTTTAAACCATCTGTTTAAATACCTCTCTGTCGAGCCTCCCCCTTCTCCTGGAAGCCACGTCATTTATGTTCAGTGTGGTGTCAAGTTCCCTCTTCCCAGTCCCAGTCATGTAAGCTCAGACCTGCCAGTAGTTTTCTCCTAGATTCTTCTCCCTGGGACTTTAGTTCCAATGTGTGTAAACATCCCTGTCCCTTTCCCCAAAAAGTGAGACAGAGAAGTAGCATCCTTGTTGTACAGGTGTGGTTTTAAGAGAGAGAGCTTACAGTTTACATGCAGAAAATCCACGGGCGAAGTACTGTCTTAGCACAAGTCCCAGGCCAGTGGCATATTTACAAAGTTGAACTTTCCGTGTTTTTGTGAATCTGCAATGAATTCCATTTAGATAAATGCAACACCAGTACTGTTACTTTACAACATCGAGTCTGCTTTCACTCTGATCTGCATCCTTATTTTAAAGCCTGACACTATCAGCTTAAACTGGGCCTGATGCACAATTTCTTCCTCCTTCTCCTCTCCTAGCTGGTATTTCTAGATACCTGGTTTCATGGCAATTCTGTTTAAACCATGACAAAGACACTCTAAAATTAGCATCTTTTTTAGGACCTAATCCAGAAATCAGTTGCTGCAAGGTGTACTGCCTAATACCTTGACAAGCCTCATTTCAGGAAAAAAACCCACCACCCTCAAAGGTCTCATAATTCCATTTTTTTTGGTGACTCAAAGTGGCACTCATCTTTGAGTGTACAGTCGCCAATAAGAAACAATGTTTTCCTTTTAAAGCATCTGAAATGCACTACTGTTTCATTCCTGGTTGAAAGGTGGGCTGCTGAGAACTACTGTCAGCTCTCCTTTGTTATACTGTAAAATGGGTGAAATGAAACACAGTTTTGCAAATGCACTCATAACAAAGATAACTTGCTTGGTATATTCATTGCAGCCCTGTATGTGGATATGTATTCATGCCCAGTCCATTCCTTCAAGCCCTATGCATCATGCAGAATGAAAGACTGCATGGCCAAAATAACCTGCTATAAATATGGAGTGCGTGACAGCAGCTCTTGGAGAAATGTGTATGGCCTTTCTGTCTCTTTCTGAACAGTTTTACTGTACATGGATTGCACACAGTCGGGAATAGATCCTCTCCTTGTCCCTGCAATGCATTTCATGTAAAATGTGCACTTATCTATCATAGTCTGCACATCACTTTTTTGTTCTTAAATTCTGTATTGGTGGCTTCCCTGCTAAGGAGAATTTATGTTTATACACCAAAGTAGAGCCAGTGGTTAAAAACATGGATGTTGAGATACATTCTCAGAAAATGAGCTGGATTTGCTCAAGAGCATATATGGTACAACATGTGTCTGCTTAAGTGTCAACAACATGCAGGCACAATTAAGGAAACCACTTGGCCAGCGTATGGAAATCCAAACCATAAAGCCAGACTCCTCCTTTAGCCTGTCTGATAATGACCAGCAGGGTTTACTAGTAGACACTTAAGCCCCTAGGGCTGCAGACTGGCATCTGGAGCTGCCCCAGGGGAATAACCAGCTATCCCAACGTCATGGTTTTGTGTGTTCTTGGAGCTAGGCTGGAATTTTCCCTTTCTCCTGCCCCCTGTGTTGAGGGAGGGGGATTGGTCAAGGACTGTATCTAGGCAACTAAGTGTCACAAAAGAAAATAGCTAGTTAGGCTGCATTGCCATGTTAATTGCCTGACCTTGTCTCCAGGGAAATGGGGGAGGAGACTGGGAGGGCTGAGTTTGGAGCTGGGAGAGGGGTTGGAGATAACCTGAGCTGTTGGAGCGGGGAAAGGGGGCCGAAGCTGTAGGAGCTGTCTGGGACTGCCGCTCTTGGTGCTGCGGGAGCTCAGGAGCAGTCGGAGCTGCTGGAGATGTCGGAGAGGTTGGATCTGCGGGGTT
>JAWWES010000081.1:51681349-51702021 GCA_035583135.1 Lophotriccus pileatus
AAAGTAGTTATCAAAAATGAGAAGGCCAAGAAAATACTTCCTTCCTCTTTCATTTTACAACAGAAGACTGTTTTGACTTGGTATGAATCCGAAGATCAGAGGATTGTATTTCTGACAGCTTACTCAGCCAATGAACAACAGATGAACATGAGCTGTCAGTGAAATAACCAACTGGTGGTTTGTTCAGAGCTCAAGTGTTGTGAATTAATGTTTACTGCTTAGGCACCTGCCACAGAGGACATTAAGCTGCACGGAGATGGTGCCATTGTACTGTTTGGCAGTAAATAAAGAAGATGCTCCCAAATTTCTCATTGTCTTGTCCTCTGTACCCACCCATCCCGCAACTCAGCTTCCACACCCAAAGGAAACTGGCTGCAGCAAAGAGCAAAGTGAAGGTCTGGAGAGTGTGACTTTGCAGGCTATTTGCTCTCTAGTCACAGACTATTTCACAGTCCACCTGAATTAGCTTTATTATATGTAACTTTTGCTTATGGAAGGAAAGATACCTCTTTTTTGTGTCTTCTTTAAGCCTTTGTCATAAACAGGAGGATCTATGGCAAGAAATTGAGTTCATAAGCACTGTGTACAGTCAAGTCTTCAAACATTGCCCTCTCCATTCTTGCAGTGGGTCCTGCTAGTGTTGGCTGCCTACAAGACATGTAAAGCCAGTTCTCAGCTATTCAGGAATGCTGTCACTAAAGGATAACCTTGCTTATGGGAGAGTAAAAATAAAAGTTACACTGCCTGACCAAAGGTGCCATATCAGAAGGGAAAATTTCAGCACAACCTCTCAAGCAGATGGATGATCTTTATGTGTGCTTTTCTGTTTAAAAGGAAGTATTTCTTTAGTTAAGCAAATACATTGTTCCTGATAACAGATATAAGGATAACACTGAATGTTATATTTGAGTTCTGTTCTCACTCCTAATTACTGCACTTTTTGAATAGAAAAGTGAAACCAAACCTGCAGCAGTAATGGTTATTAGTAATCCTTTAGCTCAAGAGAGGTAAAGAGGTAATGTGAAGATTGTATCTGTTTAGATGGAAGATACTCGATTTAATTGATATGTGATGTAGAATTTTGAAAAATTAGAATAAATTAATAAAAGAAAATGGAGATTGAGATTATATAAAATTTCTTAATCCTGAAGCAGCTTTTGAATTTAAAGAGACTAAAGAAACCCTAGTGTCTGACCACAGGCACTGTTTTAAAAAAAATCAGCATTGCCAGGATTGGGAAAGAGATGATGAGTAAACAGAGATTTCTGTGATGATTTGTTGAGGAAATGAACTGTCAGATCGTCTTCATTGTACTCCAGGAGTAGACTGACTGATAGAAGAGCAGGATCATATTAAATTTCTCTTTTTTCAGCCCATGTCTTCTGGACTGTTTTCATTCTATGTCTCTTCATCTTATGAACATAAATTTCCAGAACTTGGGCAGGATCAGCTGAGAACTGCAGTTTTGGGTAATGTGGTTTTAACAGCTTTCTAGTCTGCATGTGTAAGATATGCTCCTGGCCTTTTTCCTTGGCTGTTCTCGACAGATGCAGAAGTGTCATTTTTTTGGCCTTGGAATTTCTAATGCACAAGATGTGAGTGAAAAAAATACTTTACACACCTAGGAGGTCCCTGTGTGCCTTGGCTTAGCTGCAGATAGCCACACCAACGTGTGTGGCCATGCATTTCTGCAGTGCTATTAATAACTTTATGTAGTGGCTTTCCTAGAGGAGACCTCAGTAACCGGGAAAGCCAACAAAGTCAGAAGCTCAGGCAGGACTTCTTGTAAGGAAGGAGTATTTTGTTTTCTGCTAGGATGAGTGTTTGGGGGAAGTGAGGAGTATAAACGTGATACTCTGTCTGCTGCTTGGTGGTGTGTTTGACTGCAAATGGTAATTTACAGGGTTTGGGCTCTGGTCTGCACTCTGCACTCTGCTTGGTGACTACATGTCCTCAACAGGGCAGGCATTTTGCAGCCTGTGGTGAAAAGGAAGTATTCAGCAGACTTTGCTTGGACGGAGGTGGAAAATGGGCTGACCCAGGCAAAAGTATGAAAACCCAAAAAGCCCAAGAGCAAATGAGAGCTGTGGGGGAATGGTAGGATCTGTTCTTTTTCTTGTCCTACCTTCAAAGACATGGGAAACCCAAGGAGGGATGATAATCACTCCTAAAATAGCACTGAAGAAGCCTGGAGTGCTGCAGGGACAACAGAAATGGCTGGGAGCTAGGGCTGTAGGTGTTTCATTGCTTTTGAAGGGGGCTATCCATGGATGAATCCTCAGCTGGAAGAGGAGATGTGAAAGCTTAGAGGTGAGGCCTCGTGCTTTCACACTGATACCTGGAGGAGAGGGTGAGCTGCCTACACCAGCCAAAACTTGTAAATGCCTGATAGAGAACACAGCAAAAAGACTGATCCATGGAAACAAGCATTGAAAGAAATAGGCAACAGGAGAAAAAGGTTCGTGGGTGAGAATGAGAGATATGGCACAGGCTTTCTCCAAGGTTAAGCCTAAAGCCAAATTTAAACTTTTCAAGTAAGGAGGTATGATATATGCATGCATGTATTACATCCTGGGAATTGCATGGCCCCCAAACTTCTGTCTTTCCTTGCTGCAGGAAAATTGCTGCTGGGATAGAGATTAATAGCAGCAGTTCCTCAGACTTGTACTATATATAGCAGAGCTCAAAAATGTCTCCTTCCTACACCTCTGCCTGCCAGCCAGACACATAATTTCTACCAAAATGGTGACAATACAGAGGTGGATTAATGCAGTAAGGGGCAAAGATATTACAGCCTTCGGGAGTACTCCAGTCTGATGTGCTTTCTGTCACATCACTCCTGTCCCCACTGCATCCCTTGCACTTGCCCACAGCATGTTGGGATGCCCAAAGAGCCCAGTGCAGGGCTAGAAGTAAGGTCTGCTTCTGGTGGAGACTTCTTGCAACCATCCTGCCAGATGTGTTAGCATGAAGTCCCTTCCAGTCTGAATGGTCTGAAAGGCAGATATATCTTATAATCACAAAATGGAAGTAGGTAGCCAGGAACCCCTTTTGCCAAAGATCTTCAGTTAGCCAAGGAAGTGAAGAGGAGGACTAGCTAGAAAGACAGGCTGAAGGACCTCAAAATACTGTGCAGCTCAGCAGTGAAAGCCAGAGGAAAACCAATGCAAAGGAAAGTAAAACAATCCCTGTCGCAGTTGGGGTGGACAGGTGACATGACTAAGTGAAGCAGGAATCCAGGAAACCAAGGTACAGGAACAGGAACCTCTATTCCAGCCACCACTGCTACTTTTATACACATTTAGGCTACACATGTCAAAGTGCAATTGGCCTCTCAGTCATATAAGCAATCCATTATTGGACACACAGCTGCGCATGTTCTTAAACAATGACTCAGCAAAGAGCCAGGAAGTAAACAGCCTGGCTGCAAGAAATCCATTCTTGTGTAACCGTCTTTCTCGTCCGATGTTGCCACCTTGGCTAAGCACAGATGTTCAATCTGCAAATTCCTAACACACAGAGATCCCCAGAACCAGCTGGGAATCCCCCATAAATCCCAAATTTGTGCATAACAAAAAACGTTTGAGATTTTTATTATTCAGGGTATTGGTATGATTTCAATTGACAGATCTACCAAAATAACAGTTCAGTGCTCAGTATTGACTAAAGCAGCAAAATCTAAATGGTTTGGAACTATTCAACAAGGTTCAGATTAAAAAAACCAGGTAATAGTTATGCTATCTAGAAATTCGCAATATCTGTCTCCAGAATATCATGTGAAGATCTGCTCTCCTTTCTCCATCTCAGAAGAATGTAGAATTGGAGAGATCTCAGAGATCAGTGAGAAAGATAATCACAGAATTTCCATAGGAAGACCAATTAGGTAGACTAGGAGTCTTCAGGAATTAGAAGAGATGACAAGAAGTTCTATACTCTATAACAAAAGCAAAAGAAACAGAGACAAAGAAAATTAAGTCTGACTGTAGGAGAGGCCCTGAAGGCACAGATTAGTTTTACTGGCCCAGGAGGGCCCCCACGTGAGCTTCCCATAAACCATCTGTCTATTGGCCCAGGAGCTCTATTTAAGCCCAGCTGGGAGTCATTGCTTGTTCCTGTTTTGAGGGTGGTGTTTAAGGGTGGATGTTGTCCTTGTGCTGCTGGTGGCTTGTCTGCAGTCCTGCCTCTCTTTCTCTCTTCTGGACAGACCTAGGACCTCCATAGAAGCACTGTTCCTCCTGCTTCTATCAGCTTCTTGCTTCTATCAGCTTCTTTGAGAAAGTGACTTCTTTATGTCAGAACAAATCTTTTTAAGTCTTACTTCTGATTTTGGGCTGTTTTTTCAAATAATAATTTTTCAAGGTGTTCATCTCTTTTCCATTTAGCTCCTTCACTAATATTTAAGAAATATGTGACCAATGTAACCAAACTTAGCAGGCAAGTAACAATTTCAGAGGCAGGCTCCTACAAGCTATTTGTGAATTACCAAACCTGTCCAAGTGTCAGGCCAAAGAAATGGGATTTGAATGAGTAGTATGTAGGGGTAGAACTGGTCAAATCAACTGTTGGCTTCCAGTCCCAGTTTGTGCTGCCTTTAAGCAGGTGGAAATGCTGGTTTGTGTAACTTAGCTGGAGTTGTTTGTCAGTAGAAATGCTTTTTCTATTGCTAGACTAGAATAAACACAGATGAAAGTATTTTAAAAACAATAAAGTAGCATGTTCGAATACTTAATGTGAAGCATTCAGCTGACAGTGAATACCCACTAATGGGTTTTACACATTTTAACTTCTTGTTGTCATGTTTTTGAGATGTCTCTGTCAAATTTTATCTCTCTGCATTCTAATTGCAACTTCCTGAAGAAATAGATTTTCTTGTCTTGCCTGGGAAGGAAGGTGTTTATCTACTTAAGCATTCTCTTTCAATGTAACAAAACAGTACAAATGATCCTTTTTTTGTTTAATTCAGAAATCAAGCATCTCTCAAGATATAAAAGGTTTCTTGAATGGGAAAATGAAGTGTGATGTCCAGTCTTGGGAAGAGTGAGTGCACCAGAGTGGGTGTTGTGTACTAGGGTGAGTGAATCCCCCAAGCTCTTGACCGGTACCAACAAGTAGGAAAAGCAGCTACAATAATAATTTGCTTCAGGCTCATTAGGGGAAAAAGGGGTTTGTTTTCAGAACTGTGATAATCTACATAAGCATCTCAGTTGAGTTGTATAACCTCTATTTTTTGTGCTCTAAGCTGCCTTGGATATTGAGCATCTATTTCATAGCTTTCTAAAATATTCTATTCTGAAAGGTCTTAGAAGATTTTGAGTGATTGCTTTGCCGCCTTTGAACCTACAGACTGCATTTTAAAGTAGGAGAGTGAAAATGTGATGTGTGGTTTTTCAGCTCCCCAATTTAACCCAAGTGAAGTAAAAACTTTGCCTTATCAAAAGGATGCAGAGTTAGACGTTCCCAGAAGAGTGTGTGTTTTCTTGTTCTTGGAGTTTTAGAAGTTGAATTCTTGAGGGAGGGAACACTACAGTCAAGTTTCTTTCCCAAGAGACCAAATGCTGCTGTATCTTCTGCATTTTTCTTAAGATTTTAAAGCACCAGCTGCTGCCTTCATTTTTTTGCCACTCAAGCTAATGATAAGTAGTTTAACTAAAGTGATGAATAATTCACTCTGTTTTTCAGAAAGCCTATAGTTATTTCATGAATTTCTGGATTTATTAATTTCATAGTTGCTTCTTCCTCTACAAGTACTAATTTAAAAGAGCTACAATTAAATTGGGACACTGGGCTAACCTGGTGTTTTTGGATTCAGTTATCTTTAAGAAAGAAACTGTTATCTTTAAGAAGAAACTTGGGAAATTACTATTGTAAAACATAACAGTGCAAGATTTTCTCAACATGGTAATACAATGAAATGAATATAAATAAATATTAATATAAAAGAATCAGGCTTGAGTACTTCCAAAAAATCACTTTACCATTTCAAAACAGCTTCCACTTCCCATGTCAGAAGCAGGCAACAGTGCCTTCTGCATTGATGTCGGTTTCTGAAGAGAAATTAAAACGCAAAGTGTTTCTAGATCATCTTTTCTCAAAGACCAAGGACCTCTCAGGCTGTTGGAAACTTCATAATTTGAATGCTGTAATGGAATCTGAAACTTTTAAGGATCTGGTCTGATGCCCTTGAGACATGTGGGAACTCCACTAGAGACCTCGCTACAGGCTGGGTTGGCCTACAAGAAGTGCTTTCCTGTTGGAGATGGGCTACTAACTGAGGCGGAGTTCGAACAGTGGAGAGAAGAGATCTATGAGGACATGACTGGAGTTACTACTGATGTGACTGTTCCAGACAGCCAGGACTGTGCCGTCTCAGCTGTCTCCACTCCTGTATCACCACCTGATGAACTTTCTTAAAAACCACCAAGCAGCTAAACTTAGGACATAGGTTGATGCCACCATCTTATGTTTCTTCTCTCCCTCAGTTCATGGACTTGCTCCTCGGAGCTTAGAGACAATTTGTGATTGGGCAGTTGTACCATGGAGTAGCTGCCCCAACCAATCCGGTTTTACCCCAGTTATGGAATAGTTTGTACTCCTTCCCTCAAATGTAACACCGTTATGCCTACCCTGCCATCTTTCCCAGTTTTGAATACTCCTCCCATACTCCTCCCCAGTTCTAGCACCTTCCCTGACTTTTCCCTTAAATACTCTCCATCTTGTTAAATAAACTAGATCAGCCCCTGGGCAGGTAGTGTGCAGATGTCACGTTACTGACTCTGTACACTGCACTTGGGAAGATCTACAGTTCTGCCTAAAGAACCCCTGCTGGTCTCATGCTTTCCCTCTGAGCTCCAGCTGTGTTACTTTTCTGTCCTACCTGGCCTTATTTGGAATCTTCTATTTAACATTAATTCTTTTTCTTGCAAGGAGAAAAAAAAATTCAGTTCCTTATTCCTAGGTGTATTGTAAAAACTGAACATTGTCTATGAGTTACAAGCATTCAGATACTCATTAACTTGTTATAAAACAAGGGGGCAGGCTCTGCTTATAATCATAGAATCACAGAATTAAGTGGGTTGGAAGAGACCTCCGAGATCATCAAGACCAACCCTCGATTCAACTCCACTGTGATTACTAGATCATGGCACTCAGTGCCACATCCAGCCTCATCTTAAACACCTCCAGGGACAATGAATCCACCACCTCTCTGGGCAGGCCATTCCAATGCCTAATCACTCTCTCTGTAAGGAAGTTCTTTCTAATATCCAACCTAAGCCTCCCCTGGCAGAGCTTAAACCCATGCCCTCTTGTCCTGATTTATATGTAAGGGGCGCGGTCATACAGTGCAGATCATTAAGACCATCTACCCCTAGGGCAGAATTCGGGTCAGGATTTTAGAGTTGCTAATGACAGAACCATGGTAGTGCAGCTGGGAGGCTGCTGCAAGACTTCCCTAGATCTCTGCGCAGCTTTTTGCATTCCCACTGTATCCCGGTATGGGAAAAGGAAAAGGTCCAGACCAGCGGAGGGTCCTTTGTCCTGAGTTGTAGGTCCACGTGTAAGATCCACAAGAGAAAACACAGACACTACGTGCAGGTTCAAAGCAAGAGCTGATCTGTTTATTCCTACAACATCGTGGGTTTATAAGGGACAGGAGAAGGGGAACCTGGGAGAAGGAGACACCTGGACCTGGGATTGGTAAGGTAATATGAACCCCAAGGGAAGAGGGGGCAGTGGCAAAGCAGGGACAACAGGGGATTGGCTAAGACAGCTGACCCTGGGGGGTTGGCCATGCAGGGGCTGCCAGCACCTCTCTAGGGAGGGAGACCTGTCCCTAACCATGGGAGCAGGTCACAGCACAGCCCTCCTCCAACACCACTGCTCTTCCTTTTAAAGTGGTTGCTGCCTGTCTTCAGGAGGGTCTTTTTCTGTCAAGTGAAAAAGAGTTCCAGGTAGCCCA
Organism: Lophotriccus pileatus; assembly: GCA_035583135.1. Lineage (NCBI taxonomy): Eukaryota > Metazoa > Chordata > Aves > Passeriformes > Tyrannidae > Lophotriccus > Lophotriccus pileatus. The sequence goes on from JAWWES010000081.1 coordinate 51,689,307, forward strand.
GTGTAGTTATAGAAGGTAATGGGCTTCACAGGACAGGCCTGCAGCATCTGAAACTGGGCTCCTGTTGAACTAGACAGGCAGCAACACCATTAGTAACTAGAAGTTAATATTCCATTGGCTGTTTATTGGTACAAGATATGCTTCTCACCCTCTATTTTCATTCCAGTCAAACATGTTTTGGATGTATAATTTCTAAAAGAGCCTTTGAAAACTTATGTGAACTACATGATGATAAACTGGGCAGGAGTTGTGGGCTAACTGCGCCTGATTTTTTTTTCTGATGAAACACAAGTACAATGCGTAGAGTTGAAAAGGAAGAGGAACATTTCCAGGAAAGCTAATTAACACCAGAAGTCTCCCCAGCAGTAGTTTCTCCATCTTCCTTTCAGATAGTACTTTGATAATCATATTTCAATTTCACTTCTAAGTAAAGCGTTTGTGAAAACTGAGTCAGCTACAAGTCATGATTAAGTTTAAAAATACACAGACTTTCCCCCTTTTTTTATTTTTGATTTTTGTTTTCAGACCATAAATAATTTCAGACCATAAATAAATTCAATTGGTGTGTCTTTGTTGCAAATTAGGGAAAAAAGTTCCTTAAACAAAAATCTGAAAGCTGCAGTTTTAAGAAAAACCATGAATATGAAAGACTAAAAAATGTGACTCTGGGAACATAGATATCAACTGCCCGCCAAAGCTCATATCTACTGCTTCAGGTCCAGAATGGAAAAACTGCAGATGAGTCAGCATTTACATTAACCACATAATTCAGGGTAGGACTAGTCTTTCCTAGACTTCTCTGCCTGTGAAATTCTGCAGAAATATAGAAGTCTCAAATCCAGGCTGAAAGAAGGCAGTGTATTTTTTTTCAGCCTTTCAAATATATGATACGTAGAAGTTGCATTTGGTAGGCTTTTTAAATAGATCTTAAATCTACTTAAATGCAAACTGCAAGGAGGTTTAGAATCCATTTTTATAATAAGCTTTTTTATTAGCATCTTATGAGTTGTTTTCAATGTAGACACATACGGTTCTGGGCTATGGGAGAGGCTTTGAAGCTGCTGGCAGTCTTCACACATCTACTTCTGCTGGGCCATGGGACAGTTTTCTGGAAGGAAAGTTAAGCTTTAAGAAGGGATATCTCAGATGCCTCTGGTGCTTCACGTAACTAAATACCTTTGTTTCTTTTCTTTTAGTTGTTCATTCAGGTATCTCCAAAGTTTATACCATGTTCCAAGGGCCTGGCTTTTATTCATAAAGACTTCTGTCCATCATTTATGCCTGTTATACATGCAGTTGAAAACTATGCTAAAATTTATGTGCATGGATAATTTATAATTATCTCAATTTTCAGAATTAAATTAATAATTCTTAAATCTTGACAGTATTTGTGAGTGTTTAATTCGGAAATACTTTGATCTTCTATATTATTTAAATAGGCAGTAATCCCCACTACTTTTCTGTGAGCCCTTTGATATCTGACTACACTTTCTGGACTTTTTTTGAATCAAAATGTACACTTTTAATCTCTAAAATGCAGCAAGCTACAGAAATTTATTTCTTCTTCTCCCACTTTTTCCTATGATCAACCTGGCCTCATGCTTCTAAGTAAATAGTGATGTGGTCTGCATAACAGCATATGCTGTTATGACAATGGGAATGCTTTGGTCATTATTTTATAAGGTCTTCTTTGGTCTATTTGATGAATCCTAATATGTTTTTTCACAGAAGAAATAAAACCCAGAGGATATTAACCTTGATCTTTAATTCATATCTCTTTAAAAGGGAAAAGGAACATCTTTGCTCCTCTTGAACACAAAAGCCTTTGCTAGCCTGGTAGACTGGATGGTGAGTTAAAGTGACAGACTGAGGTTTACTGCCTGTGCGAGGCAGTCAGATTGCCACCTCCTGTTTGCACGTTGGCCACGAAGATGAACAGTGGGAGATTGTTCATCTTTGACTTACAGCTTGGTAATTATGCACAATATTGTCTTCCTTTGGCCAGGGATTAACAACTAATCTCAGGAATGCTCCTGGCTGGGAAGAAACATGTGTTAGACTGGCAAAGAGACAGGTTTTTTTGTGAAGTTTCTTATTGGCCTTGCTTTCTAAAGGCAAAAACAAGTATATATGCTGTGTGTTGGGAGCATATGTACAGGGCAAAAAATTTATTCAGAAGGGCTTGAGAAGACTTCATAACAAGCAAAAGGAGTAAGGAGGAACAGTTCCCTAGGGCTTCCAACACCATCTTACTCTTTTTGTCCACTTGGGGTGAGTGACATGCGTTGTAAGAAGGAAGCCACAAATCACTGGAGTGTATTTTAAAGCCCTGCAATGGCAGCTGGCATGTGTGGCACAGGAAAGGTGGTGCTGCAAGGAGTTCATGACTGCTGCCTTGGTGAGTTGGGAGCTACTGAAAATCAAATTCACCAGTCTAGAGGTACCCAGTATGATGTGTTAAGTATACAGTGAGCCTGGAATCTTGCAACCTGGGGGCCTTACTTCTCCTAATTGGTTGGCATTCCCTAGATAATTACACCTACAACTCTCTAAAACCTGCTTTTCCCTCTTCTCTCCTGTCCTTCCTTATGAAGGATAGAGAGAGATACTTGTAGTAGGAAAATACAAATAAGAAGTCACAACATCTCTTAGATATGACACCCACCAAGAAGGAAGCATCCTGCTCCCAGAGCTATTTATCTGGCACTACAATATTAATCTACTAAAGCACAATCCTGGCTGAGGCTACAGCACAGCTTCTCCTCAAACTCAGGGTTTTTACTGTGCTGTTGCTGGCTCTTGTCTCCCAGTGACTCTGCTCTCCACAGCACAGCAACACAGCTTCCTCAGGACTAGCAGGAGGCACCTCCCTGTTCCTTTCTACCCAACATGCTAAGTTGAAGCTTGGGGTAAAGTGGCTGGGAGTCCTGACAGGGATAAAAAAAAAAAAAAAAGCCTAAAGGATACTGCTCTCTTGTTTTCAGAGTGAATGCTATAGCCATCTGGGTATTTTACAAAGGCAGCAGCTTCTCTGCTGCTGAAATACATTTGAGGTTTTCCTTAAATCCTTTCCAGATCCTTTTGGTGGCTGTTAGGCACTTTTTGGATGAATCTTTCATGATTGACAATTTTTGGGTTTAGTTGGTGAACATCTGATGTACCTTATTTGCAATGAGGGCCCTAACTGGTCTTGCTGTCTAAGCCTCAGAGTTCCTGTTACCTGCAATCCAGTGCTATCACTGTGGAGATTTTGTTGTACCCTATTACTGCAGGTAAAACAGCATCACAGCTAAGACACGCAAATATAAGTGCAATGAAAAAGTGACTGATGTGAGTCATAGCCAAGCAAGCTGAACTGAGTTTTGGCCTTAAACCAGATATTTATTGTGGGTGTTCATTAAAAAAAAAAAAAAAAAATCCTTTTTATATTTCCACCAGCCATCTATAATCAACTTGAACTGAAACATGTAAATAACACAGTAGTAAAGGAAGATAAAAATTTGAGGTAGTCCTGGGAGGCAACTGAAGGAATTTGCTGGTAGAGAAAGAAACTGTAGCAGTGGTGGGTCATCCTTCCCCATTTCTGCTGAGCTATGTTTTAGTTTGCAGCCTGAGTTGCCAAGACCTCTTGTTGACCTGTAGGCTCCAGCTATCCTGACTTCACTTATTTAAATCATTAATGTATGAATTATTATAAAAAACCCCTAATCTAAAATTCTGACCCAATGTAAATCTTTAATTAGAAAAAATTATGTAGAAGATAGAAGAGCCATAACAGCACTTGAAATGTACCACACTAGACTGTTTTTGGGAAGGCACTACCAACACCTGGAAAGGAATAAAGTTTGAGAAGCTAGTACCGCTTACCAAACTGGTTGATAATACTTGGTAATCCTCTCTGGAGTGGTGTCATGGGTTTGTGTGTTCTTACAGCTAAGTTGAAATTTTCCCTTTCCCCTGCCCTGTGCTGGGGGAGGGAAATTGGTCAAGAATTGTTTCCAAGTGGCTAATGGCCCAGAAGAAAGGGCTAGCCAGCAGTATTGCTATGTTAATTGCCTGTCTTTGTCTCCAGGGAAACAGGGGAGGAGAACTGGGAGGTTTGGATTGGAAAAAAGGGGTGGAGAGGAAATATGAGCTAGTTGGGACTGCCGAGGGTGGGGGCGGTGCTGCTGGGATAGCTGTGGGAGCCGCAGGAGGTGCCTGGACTGACTGCTGTCGGGGGGGCTGCCGCTTCTGTGAACGTGCATCAGTTTTGGAGCTGTTTTGCTTGAATCTTCCTCGGAGGGGGACAGAGCGACATCACTGCACGTCTGAGACCAGCAGGAAAGAGTGAGTTTTCCAGCACCAGGAGTTGAGTTTTCCCTTCCCCTCCTCCCTCCCTTTGGTGAAGGGGAGAACATCCATTGTTCAGCTCGCTCCAGTACCTGGACGACTACATGTGGTGACTGCTGGTGACCCATCAGCGCCCCCTGCTGACTGACTAAAATAACTGCAGGCTCCACATCTCCAATGGTTCAACAGCGCCTCCTGCTGACTGTGGTTATAATTACCCCAAAGGGTACAAATTGATACTGTTGGGTTTGTTCGTTTTGTCTTGGAGGGGATTGTTCTAGGTGGAGGATTATTGCTTGGGTGTTTTACTTGTGTTCTCTTGTTGTTTTTTTTGCCAATACTTATAGACCTTTTAATAAAAGGCTGTTATTCCTACCTTCATATAATTTTAATTTCCTTTCCCCACACTGTTCCTCAATCGGAGTCTATTAATTTCGGATTCATAATTGCTTAGAGGGAGGAGTCTTGGGTATTCCTCATAATTTACTCCCTGCAAAAACACTTGTGTCTCACTTAAACTGAGACAAGTGGTTATTAGTAACATTTCTTACCAGGGTTCATAAAGAAGTTGCATGCCACAACTTGCTTGCATTTGATTGTTTACAATCTCATGTTACTTGGGTAAGATTAAATGAAAACCAAATGTTATAACTGTACTGGTGGTGCAGGGGGCTTATGTTTATCTCCTGGAGAACAAATCCCTGGAGCTTCTGGGTTATATTTGCCATCTGACAGAAAAATACTTTATGGTGACGAAGTAACTAGATGACTTCCTAGGTTACTCCAATTTGGATAAAGGGATGAAGACTGCAATAAATAAGTTAAAATAACTTTAAATCTGCAAATGTTCATTTATTTCTATTTTTTTCTGAAAAAAAATGGTTTAGAGTATCTTTTTACTTTATGAAAGACAACATCACCAATACCAGTTTCTCAGGCCCTCAAAATTATTTCCCACACTAATGGAAAGACTGGTTTTTATTTAGTTTGTAGTGTTCCTGTCCAATTGCAAGAGCTCACATTCCCTTTAAGTGAATGAGGTGTTTCCTACCACCACATGACTCCAGGAAACAGACTTATTGGAGGGCCAAAGCTCTTGAACCATGTGAGAAATGTAGGCAGCTGGGAAAAGGTAGTAACTACATAAAACAGTAATGAAGAAACCTCACCCGGAAACTCATATTAAAATCACTAGGACTTGGAAAGAAAGCTTCTCCACCTGCTGGGGTTTGCTTCTGCCTCACAGGCATGAGCTCTTGCTGCAGCCTTTAGCTCTAGGAGGTCATTAATACATATCCTTCTTCTCTAGTGCTGCCTGTTCTCATGAAACCTGTGACAATACAGTGTCCTCAAAATGGGCCAATACTTATTTTTTCAGTTGTTCTGGTTTGGGCTTAATTTTCTAATTGCTGATTCAAAACTAGAAAAGTAGATAAGGCTTAGTGATAAAAACCAGCATGCTTTTTTTTAACTGGAGACAATTACAAGGTTTTAAATAATTTATGTTAAGAGCTACACTTGGTAAATCTCTATAGAGGGTTCTCTGTTATCCATTCTTTTAAAAGAAACAGATGGTATTTCATGTACTGATTTCCAATAACATAATCCTTAAAATAATTCTCCTTTCAGGTTTAGGTCACAGGGTGTCATGATTTTGTTTGTCCTTGGAGCTATGCTGGAATTTTCCCTTCCCCCTGCCCACTGTGTTGGGGGGATGGGGATTGGGCAAGGTGACTGTATCCAGGTAACTAAATGGCACAGAAGAAAAGAGCCGGTGAGACTGCATTTCCAACTTAGTGGTCTCACAGTCCTTGTCTCTTGGGAAATGGGGGAGGAGTCTGGGGGTTGCGGCCGAAGGCAGAAGGAGGTTCGGGCGTAACCGGAACTGCTTCGGGACTTTTGTTCGTGGCTGGGCTGCAGCTGGGAGTGTCGCTTGGATTTCCATTGGAGAGGGATGAAAGCCACACTCTGCAGCTCAGCCAGCAGGAGAGAGTGAGTGTCTCATTGTTAGGAACCGTGTCTTTTTCTTTCCCTCCTAGCTTCCTTTGGTGAGGGGTGGGAGGACGTCCCTTGTCCAGCTCATCTCCAGCACGTCTGGGGAGACCTCATGCAGTGACTGCCAGTGATCCAACAGCGCCCCCTGCTGACTGACTGAAACAACTGCAGGCTCCACATCTCCAGTGGTTCAACAGCGCCTCCTGCTGACTGTGGTTATAATTGCCCCAAAGGGTGCAAATTGAACTGTTTTTTCACTGTTGGGTTTTTCGTTGGTTTATTCGTTTGTCTTGAAGGGGATTGTTTCTGGGTGGAGGATTACTGTTTGAGTGTTTTACTTGTGTTCTTTCTTGTTTTTGCCAATACACATATACCTTCTAATAAAGGGCTGTTATTCTTACCTTGCCATAATTTTTTTCCCTTTCACACACTGTTCCTCAGTTGGAGCCTCTTAATTTTGGATTTACAATTTCTTAGAGGAAGGAGTTTGGGTCTTCCTCATAATTCATTCTCAGCAAAACACTTGTGTCTCATTTAAACTGAGACAGAGGGCAAGCTTAAAGCTACTGTAAGTTGGGATATTCTTCTTCCACTAGCAATGAACCACCTTAGGATTTCATGTATGCCCCAGGCTGAAAGCGAATTTCATGCTGAAATATCCGAAGCTTATTCTAATGCTTCAGTATCATTTACCTAGTAAATCTAGTTCTTTTTTTACATTTTGAAGGAGTCTTTCTAAACTCCAAGGCTCGGATTAAAACAAATTGGCAACTTAATATTTTTAGTAGCACTCTTATGAAGATTGTTCTCCTGTGGTTAATCTGATTTTTGAAGGCTGCTGAGTTGCCCTCAAGAGAACTTTAAAATGTAACTTAGTCCTCTCACGCTATCACTCCAGAGTTTATGTATTAATTTCATCTTCTTGCTTAAAATGTCATCTAAAGGTGTGTAAATTAGTCTTTAAATGAGGAAAATAAAAATTTTGCTTTTTCCAGTGAGAAAAGTAAAACTTGGTTTCTTGGCCGTGTAGTTCAGCAAAGCTAGCAGGAGCAGACACTGCCTTTGGCAGACCCTAAACTGGAAGTGGTTGAAAGTGAAGAGCTTATCTTAGGAAGATATGTGTATATATGTCTTCCAGGGTCTCCAGCTTCTTTCTGGGAATCAGTTATTAGTCATCAGAGGGTGGTTGTTGGATTATCCTGATCCAACCTGAGCAAGCAGGCACTGACCAAGGGACCTGTCTGAACAAACTGATGCAGCAGCTGAGGAAGAAATGAAGACTCAAGAGCTGGTGGAGTGCAGGGTATGAGGTACGTTCAATAAGCTGAATGCTCCGGCTGCTGTTATCACAAGAACTTCTACTTCTTGCTTTTACTCTTATTTTTCAAGGACTTTTCAGTGAGGACAGAGTAGCTGTTACGCTGGCAAGGGTGGTTCTGCTATTCAAGCATGTCAGAATATAGGATGCCCTTCCAAAGGATACTGAGAAACTGGGAGATGAGAAAAGAGCAATGAGAGTGACAGAAGAGCTAGAAAGTAAGATTTATAGAGTGAAACTCCTGGAACTTTGTCCCTTTATCTTAGCAAAGGTTAAAAGGGACCAAAATTGGAATTAGAGGTCTCATGTCTAGGAAACAAGACCATAAGAAATGTCCTCTGAGGAGACAGTTATTGGAAAAGGTGTGGGAAACTCTCCTCAGAATATCCTGCTACAGGATTGTTTTTATTCAAGGGAGTTACAAACTGAGATTCTTCAGTCTTCTCAAGCTGAAGAAAGGAGGTGGTACAATCTTTCTCATGGATGGATTGGAGAGTCACTGGTGAATGTCTGCTCATCAGGCTCTTCTGTTGGAGAGTGGCTTTGAAAAGAAAATACTTTTCTGGGGAGCGCATAGAAAAGTGGCAGAACTCTTTGGTAGAGGATGCTGTAGAGGCCAGAAGAATAGAAAGGCTAAGGAAAAGGAGTAGGAAAAGACCAGCTGCAGATAGTGAACATAATGGTATCCACACATATGTTTTTTAGCTTCAGAAGTCCTTATATGTATTTGCCATCTTTCTTTTAATTTTTGCCTAAGCAAGAGTCCTAAGCCACAAGTGATGGGGAGAAGCAGCTCTCTATACTATTCCTGCTAAGTCCCGGTGAAAAGAAATCTGTTAGGAGAAGTAATAGGTAGCACACTGAAGCGAGGCGAACTGGAGATAACAAGATAATTATCAGGGCACAGAGGGAGCAGTGGAAGATACTTCCTTTAGACCTCAGAGGTATTACCTGTGGCCCTGATCAGAATCTGCCACTGCTGGAAAAACAGGATACAGATGGATGTTTGACCTAGTCTGACTGCCCTCAGGATCTTAACAGCACGGACATGCTCCCAGCATGCCTAGGTGATACCAGTCACATAAAATAGCTTCTACCAGTGGAAGAAGCTGCAATGGACCACTCTTCTAGAGATGCAGTATGAACTGTTTCAGGAAAAGGCTGAGACCCAGAAACTCTCACGTTTAAATGGGATACATATTTCTCAAATATTTCTTGCACCAATGTGAGCCACCTCCTGACCAACTGTGTTTTGGTTTTTTTTTAATGTAATTCATGAAATTATTTCTTCTTGAAAATTAGCTTGATTTGCATTGCCTCTAAAGCTATTTACACAAATCATGCATTCACCATTTGTATCCAAATGAAATCCCCTTCCTTGAGATTCTTCTACTTAAAATCACAAAAGCACAGATCCTTGGCTAATATTTATAATTCCATTAATGAACCACTTGCAGAACTGGCCCAAAATGCACAGAGTATCATGGTAGTTTTGTAAGTCAAGTGTCTGGATTTCTTGTTAAGGTTTCTCACTGAATTTCTCCTGATTTTGAAACACTCTATTCTCTAACGGGATTGGCAGCTCTCTGTCTTTTCCTAACATGACTGTTCAGTATAGTCATTCCTCTCCTTAGCTGTTCTCAAGAGGCATTCTTCTGTAAATTTGCATTATTGTTGTGATGTTTAGAACAGAGGAAATTGTTCTTACTAAAGGAACATGGGAAAGATGAAGAACTATATCTGAAGGGTTTTTTGTTTTTTTGTTTGTTTGTTTGGTTGGTTGGTTTTTTGGTTGGTTGGTTGGTTTTTTGTGGGTTTTTTTTTGTGTGTGTTTGTTTGTTTGTTTTTTTCTGTTCATGTTGTGGAAAAAGTAGCTGTCTGTTCCCACCTAAAAAAGGGACTTAGTCTATTCTCCTTGGCTTGGTGGCTAAGTCACTCTACATCTCAGAAAGGACAAGATTTCTTGCTCAACTGAGATATGAACCAGCCTATCCCATTACTTAGTTCCCCCTCATGACAGTAAATGTCAGACTATGTTACTCTTCCTTTCATATGGAACAACTTCTGGCGTAAACATTCCAGAAACCAATTGCATAAGTGTCCATGAAAACCCTCTCTTTTTATTAATCAACCTCTTGTACCCAAGAGCTGAATTAGAGTTCTTAAGCTACTAAGGAAGGAAAAAAAACCAAACCACTTGGAGGCTCACAGCTACTGTCATTGCTGTGAAAGCCACAAAAAGGTCACTGGCTTGCACAGTTGTACTGCACTTCCAGGAAGGCAGTGCTTTTGGGGCTGCATATATTTAGACATTACCAGATACAAAACCTTGTGCCCTAAAAGAAAACAAGATCACTTTAATGACTGACCAAAAAGTAGTCAAGCTAATATGGTTCTTTACCCTTCATTTGTATGCTCATTAAACACGATACTTAATAATTTCAATCAGTGGTGAAATATAGATGTCTGAATCTGTCCCAGGTTAATTAAATGTTTTGTTGAAATTCCCTGGGCTGGCGCTTAGCTGCTACAAATCTGCCACAGGTAATGTAGGGTAATGGTTGGCTAATGGAAGTGAGAATCTGGTCTAGTTATCTACACTACACTTTTCCATACAAGCTATATATGTGATGCTAAGGAAGGAACTGTCTAATCCTACCTCTCCATGAAGCTAAATAAGTGGAACGTTGTGGTTTTTTTGGTGTCAGCAGTATGCTCGCAGAGGTATCTGCAAGACATATTAGAGACAATGAAGTAGCATTGCAAAGCTGTTAGCAATGTGTAGAAGTAAAGCTGAATGATAAGAATGGAAGTTGTCTAAAGAACCAAGTCACATGATGTATTATCAGTAAGTAATTAAGATGGTGGGTGGTTCAGGTGGTTTCTGTTTCCAGAAGAATCTGTTTTAGGCTCCTGTATTTTATTTCCAGTGTAAGGGATCCTTCAGAGTGCCTCACAGAGAGCATTCAAGATCACTAGTGATAGTTGAAAAGCAGTGTCCTGGCTTAATGGACAATGATTTGTCAAGATAGTTAAAAAAAATTCCCCGTCCTCTCCCCCCAAAAAGCCCACCAAAACCAAAACCAACAACAACAAAAAACACCCATACCAAAAACAAAACAAAAAACCAAACCAACAAATGAAACCAACAACAAAACAAAACACAAATGCTTTGTAAATTATGTTGCAATGACAAGATATTGCTATTCAGCTAGCTAGTGCTATTTAAAAACATGGAATGCCAATGCCACCAAAGCCAAGATATACCACATCCATCAAGAAGCTGCAACAGGGTTTCTACAGGAATAATATGAAAGGTTAGAGCACCACACATTGCTTTTCAGTGCCAGTTCAACAGAATACCTGCCTGGTATAAGTATAGACATATCCAAGGAAGGTGAGGCATCTCTTTTAGTGATTGCATATCTTACTCATGTAGTTGACCATGAGGAGGTATCCAGAGACAGAATTTCTAAAATAATCATCTTTCCAAAGAGGGACAGTAAGCATACTTTATTTCTGAAAGGCAGCTGGGACTGAAGAGGTGCAGGCTGCATCTTACTGCTCTGAACACGATGTATCCTGGAGCTAGTGGTGTGGCTCAAAGGTGTGATAAGAACTTTTGACTTGATACAGCAGCTCTTGTCAAAATAGATTACTTGTGGCACTTTTGTGTTGGTACACATTTTGTACGCAGAGAGTGGGCAGAATTCACTTGAACTGCTGCAGGGAACAATAAACCTTGTAGTTTATTTATTTATTCAGGCATAAACTAGAGCAGAGCTTCAAAAGCTGTTGCCTGTTCAGGCCTCTATTAGTTCTTCATTTAATGCAATGATAGGGAGCCCCTAAAACCATTCTCATTTTCAAGAAAGCTGCATGTGTTTTGTTTTTATGATGATTCAAAGGGAGCCTTTCCACAGTGGAAAGGATAGTTTGGTTCCCACACTCCTCAGTCCGGAGGAGGGCTTGTGCAGAAGCCTGGTATCTGTGTCACTGCTGGGAGTGAGCTGTGGCATTTCATGAAAAGCTTCTGGAACTGACAAAGGCGCGAGCCTTTCAGGCTTTCTGCATTCCCAGTGTAGTGATAGAAGCTCTCTGTGCTTCCGGGTGTCACTGACTGAAGTAACCCATGCCCCTTTACACCCCAGGCTTTTGTTTGCACCAGTTCATTTTGAGATGGTATTGAGCAAATGGAGTTAAGTTTGTCACATTATCAAGACACTTCTGATGATGGAATAAATAGATCAAAAATGAAAGGTTATGACTGTGGAAATATTTGACTTCTCATTATTCCTTTCTGTAAGACACTGAGAAGAGAGGGTCTGGCTCACAAATAGGATTTTTCTTTCAACTCTACCTATAGTAGCTGCTACGTATTACTTAGCTACCTCATGCCTACAGCTGTGCTGTATCCTGGAATTGTGCATTACCTTCTTGTGCATCCCATGTGTTATGCTGACATGAATTATTTTTAATTGAAAATGTTTTTAGCCTTTGAAACTTATTTCAGGACCTCCAGAAAGATAGGGAGATACTCAAGTAGCATTGCTGTAATACTTACAGTGCACACTAATACAGCTGTTTTTTGTGGACTACGAAAGAGTGTTTGAAGAAAGTAGCATAAACATACTAGAAACTATTGCCTATATCTGGAATGGACTCACCTTGAGGTATGGGCAAAACTTACCTGCTGCATTTATATCAGACAGTGTTGTTACTGAGCATCCTTAACAACATTGTGCCCCAAATGTTGGGCTCTTATGTCTGAATGAAATCTGTGCTTACTAGGACAATCCATAGGCTTAGTCCTCTACAGACAAACTGAGATCTGTGCTCTAAACCATCTGGATGCAAGGTCTCTATGATCCCAAAGGCTCTTTGCAGTGCCTTGGCAGAGCTTGTGCTTCTCTGGCTTGGAACTGGGGTGGAGCAAGGATAGGTCTGGGCAGCCCTGCTCTTCTGCTGAGTACCCTGCCAGATTCTAGGAAGGGCAAAACTGAGCAGGGGAATCCAAATCTGTTCTCCCTGTTCCACAAAAATACTCTACATGCTGTGGTTTTTCAAACA
>JAWWES010000081.1:51702121-51712948 GCA_035583135.1 Lophotriccus pileatus
GCAAAACTGAGCAGGGGAATCCAAATCTGTTCTCCCTGTTCCACAAAAATACTCTACATGCTGTGGTTTTTCAAACAGCTGCTGACATCCTTGGTTGTCTAGTCTGCATATGAAGTACTGGATATTGGGGTCCTCCCTATCAGTGTCCCCAAAATCTCTAAGGCCCTAGTCTGCTTTTAAAGGGGGAAGGACAAGATAAAGGCAAATTCTGCGTTTGGCGCTTTTTTTTTCCTGAAGACTTTATCTTAAGTCTGGAGAAGATGGGATTAAATCTTTGGGGATGACAGGGAGGGAGATTCACAGAAAAATAGTTTAAAAATAGATCTCGGGAAGTTTTTTTCCTAGCTGATAATCATAGAAGCTACTGAACTTTTTACTGAATTTTTTAAATTGACTGTCTGTATAAATGAGCTGAGTGCTTACAGTATAGGTTATGACAAATATATTACAAAATAATCTTATGAGCCATTATTGTTACATGTCAGTACTGTGTCTTGTGGCAGGAAATTGCATTTCCATCAAATGAAGCAACAGAAGGGCAAAAATATCTTGTTATGCCTTGGATAATCTAGTGAGACAGCTAGCAAATATTGATGGGAGTCTGATACACATCCGTCAGTAGCAGAATTAAAGAATTGTAATCAAAAATAATTCCCACAGTCAGTCATTAAGACACCTTAAAAATTTCTAAAGGGGCTTTCCTATTAATTATAACCTGAAAAACAAATGCAAACCTAAAATAGCTTCCTTTTCCAATATGTTATCCATTCTTATTGCATTTTCCCATCCCAGCTCCCGGAGTTCAGTGAATATATACTGGGCTAAGTCTCATTCACCTTAATCACATCAGCAATACCACTGATGTCCAGGAAGGATTTGGCCCACTAAACTGGTAAAAGATTTGGTTTGATTTGAACCATTTTATGGCCTCTTGCAAGACTATGTTGCTAGAGCTAGAATTAATCAACAAATCTCCAAATTTTGAGACTCAGAAAGAACACACCAAAGGAAGAGAAGAAGGGAGCATATGTATGTCTGACTTTTGTGTCTTGAAAAGAATGGGCAATATTTTCAACACTTTTTAGCTGTCTGGCTTAAAATGATATCTGGGAAAAATTAAATCTCTCTCAGAGGAATTAGAGGAACAGAATTTCTATGCTCTTGTTCCAGCCTCTCTGGCAACTTTCTGTGTGACCTGGGCTATTGCATGTGCCCCAGCACAGTCACTTACAGGAAGGATACTTAAACTGCTGAGATGCTAACCAAACCTCACACCTTCACTGTTTGCCCACACTTCACAGCTATCCATTATCTCCAGCTCTGTGGGCTGGGTAGCGCACTGTTCTCATTTTTGGTCCAGCTTATCCAGCTGAAAAGAACTTGTGTAAACTCGTAGCTTCATATAAAAAAATGCTCACTTACTTTGCCCTAAATAACTACTGACATATTAAAATACTAACATTACATTTGGGGGCATTTACCTTAGGATAACAGGTATCAATATAAGCAACAATATAAAAGCTTTGGACCTAGAGGTTATCTGGGCTGTGAATTTTCTGACAGGAAAAGGGCTAAAGACTTGTGAAGAGAGTGTTAGAAAGGTCTAAGTGATTAGAAAATCTTAGTCCTGCATCAGCACACATCAGACAGCATTGTGACAAAATTTTACTTGGTTTGAAGAATAGCAGAACGTGATGCTTTGGAGACAATTCTTCCTGTACTCAGACTTCTGTGGTGTGCAGAGCTCAGTACACCTGCCTGAATATTATTCTAATGCCATTCTGTCAGGTTCCTTATGTGATTGAAAACACCTGAAAACACAGGTTCACTATATGATTGACTGTCTTCTTAAAGTCCGATCTAAAACATCCAGCTGACTAGCTGACAGGATGACAATAGCAGGTGTTCCCAAGAACACCTTCCTCCTTACCCTCAACCCTCATCTTTAAATGTCAATCTGATGACCAAGAGATAGAACTATTAAATTCTACAGTTGTGCTGGTAGGTTATTTCCTCATTTGTTGGTTCCTTTTGAAACCTACTTATCCATGTTCCCTGGGAGGTGACAAATTGTGACAGAGGTTTTTGCTCATATCCCTCTAAGAGGGAGAGCTCCTAATAGAGTGATAGATTCAAGAAAGTTGTGTGTGGACATGATTTTTCTCTTTGTTTTTCCTTGTAGTAATCTTCTTGGTCTTCCTTTTTTTCTGAAACTGTGACACATGTGGATATAACACAGTTCAAGTAATCTAAGACTTTGAGGAGGGGAATTTTGAAGCTCTTTCATTATCCACTCTTTATAAAGATGGAATTGTGGAACACACTTCTGTAGAAAAGATGTTTTGAAGTGAGCAAGGCAAAAAAAATGCTGCTGCAGAAGCGGACCAGAGATGGTACAAATGCAAAGTTAATGGGAAACGAACTGTAAAGCTTTCCCATGTGAGGGTGTTCACTTTGAGATATTGTAAAGAGAAGGGATTCTTGCTAAGTTGGCACTTTAAGAAAACCACTTTAAGAAAAACAGTAATTTTAAGTATTTTCAGGAAAGCCCCCTGAATTGCTCGTTGCTTATAGGAATCTGAGATTTCAACATTATTTAAATCAACTTAGATTTAAAGTTTTACTACTGGCATATTTATACTTATTTGTGGCACATGTGTAAGTATAAAGGAAATTGGGACAGATACATAACTTACACTGCCTTAACAGGGAGCTTGTTGTCAATGGTGACAGAGCCCCACTGTTCTGCCATACACTTTCACCTTCCCTGCACTCCCGAAATACTCTAATGGATTTTGAAGCATAGCTGGCTATTTGTGGGATATTCCACTTCAGTCCCACCAGACATCAGATTGCTCATGGTCTATATCTGGACATGTCTCTAAGTACCACATGGGCAGGAAATAAAAGTAAGGTGTACAGCACATGGGATTTGCTGTGACCTGCAGTTATATGACCTCTGCTTTCTATCACATATGTGCAGCTGAATAGAGTTTGTTTGAAAGTTGCTTCTTGCAGAACTCAAGGCCATTTAAAATGTGGTTACATCAGAGTATGGACTAACATGCATTTTCTGTATTGGGTTCCTGGACTGGTTTTGACCAAGATCTCAGGTTCTGCTTTTGGTTTTCCATAAAACCTGCATGCAGTATTTGAAAGGATGATTTCTTTCAATACTAGTAGACCACCCCAATTTCAACTTGAGTTTCTAAACTCTTTTGGCATTTCAGAACTTTTCTAATCTCTCTTTTTCAAGTGGTAATTTTTCCTACACTACAGCTATGAAATGTGCCCTTGGGGCAATCAGACTGTGCATGCTGTTTACAGGGAATGGATCTGCAGAGGGAAATAGAGTAGATGCAGGACTGCATCAGTGCTGTTATTTTTCTCAAATTGAGTCACAGTGGCACTCAGTGTTTTACCACAAACATATTTAAAGCACTGAGATACTAGAAGAAACTCTGGTGCACACAGCAGTGTGTATCATTGCTGAGTCAGAAGACTCAATGACGTAACATCCGCTAGGTATTTCACAGTGTACTCCTATCTTTGGACAGGTTTCTTCTTAACTCTACCTAAGGTTTCTATAAAAGTACCTTGGCTTTCCAGGCAGTGAATAGGGTCCCTTGAGCACTTTCTCATGCAGTCTGAGCTGTGGCTGTTGCTCCTCTGTAACTGTAACTTACAAAGACTGGGGAAGGTCTGTGAACACTATATTCTTTTCTACATAATGTATTCTTGCTCACACAAACTGATTAGTTCTTGAGTCAGTAATAACAAAGATTGCCAAACCAGAGCAAATTTTTTTAATGAAAGGATTGCTCTAAATTTTGAAGAATAACATCCGATTCTTGTTATAAGACATTTTCTATTTCCAGAGTTATCCTATTGTCACTGACGTTGTGCAATAGCCGTATCTCAAGCCATATCTCTTTTTACAAGGAGAGCAACTGCTAGCTTGGCTCAATTTGAGTTTTCTAGAACAGCTGAAGTGCAAGAATTGCCTATATAAGAAAATAGGAAATGGCAGTGGCATACTCTAATCTGGAATTTGTCAGTAAATGAAATGTCAAGAGAGAATTGAAGCCTACTGAAAGAGACTGGAATTTGAGCTGTAGTCATGAGGTGAAATAAGGAAGGAAATAATACAAAGAGGATCAATAATCAGAAAAATATTAATAATCAATAAATGTCAATATTTTATATTTTGCTTTAACAGCATGTGTTTAGATGTAGTATTTCTAGCCTGGCTATTCGCCCACACTTAAAAAAAGCTTTTGTAAAGTAGTAATTGAGCCATTGAACAATGGCCATTGAATAATAAGCTTATCCTAAACATAGATATTTTCCTTAGGGTCAAAGAAAGTTTTCAAATCGTTTAAATACTTCCAATTTTCTTACTTTATTACCACATCTCTTCATAATGGATTGAGTTGTGAAACAAATGTTAAAATAATCAAAATGTATAATCCAAAATGTACACCATAGCCTGAAGTAAGACTAGTGGATAGCCACGAAAAACTTAGCCTTGGAAAAGCTAGTCTTGGAAGTTTGGGCACTTCCATATCTTTATTTTATTATATACTTTAAAAGCATTTTTAAGAAAGGATTAGAAAAAATGTACTTAAGAGAAAACACTTCCAAATATCTCCTGTGGATTAATAATAAAATAGGACACTTCCTGATTAGGAAAGTATTATGAGACATAGCAGATTGGGTAGTAATGACAACAATGGATTACACAGAATGGCTCTGTTTAGGAAGAACATGTACACAAAATAATTCCTGTGCAGTAAACAGCACTTCCAAGTATTTTAGCTGTCTGTGGATGTATTCCAAATGATTCCTGGAAGTTTGGGTCTATCCAATCTTTGCTGCAAAGCTTTTCTTTTTAAGAATTATTTAGAATTTTGTCTGAGACAGGAATTCAGCAGTATAAAGAAAGGCAAGAATCTGATGAATTTTTAAAATATATATTCTGTTTAAAAATGCTTTCTTCTAAACACTTTTAGAGGAATGTGGGTAAAGCATCCTTGGGCAGGTCCTTGGATTTCTTTTGTATATTTGCTGTGAAACATTAGAAGAATGTCTAAAGAAAGAAGGGAAATATGGCAAAACCCATGCACATGCAGGAGGGATGCATATACTTTCAGAGACTGGCTTGAAGGGGAATAAGTGCACCTACATACAGACCAGCATTTTTATACAGCATAAATGAGCAATGAAATTGCATCACTAGGTCATGAAATGCAATGATCGGCATTGCGTGTGGCATTTACCCTGTTTACTTGGTTCTTTTAACTTATCTACTCCTGATAATAGTCAGAAAGCAGATACCTGACTAACTGGCCTTTGGTCTGTCCCTCTCTGGCTGTATTTTCCATATGAAGGACAATCACAAATAACCACTGAGCAGAAGTATCAACATCATGACTTAAAAAACAAACAAACTAACAAACAAACGACAAACAAATCTGAAAGCCCCCAAAGTGCAAAGGGAATAAATGCACTGTCACTGATATGTTGCTTTATTATAAGCAGTTGAGACTCCTATCTGGTAATAACACATCCAACAGAAGACAGCAAAATTCCCCCATTGTTTCACTTGCCTAACTTAGTGAAGTTGCACTAGTTGTCCCCCCCGTTCAGTATAAAAGCAGGCTAGAAACTTCCAGAATGATGAACTCTACATCAGTAACCCCCCGTTCAGTATAAAAGCAGGCTAGAAACTTCCAGAATGATGAACTCTACATCAGTAACTCTCCTGCTAGTATGCAAATTTGAATTTTTTGAGACTTGTAGATCCCGATCATTTGAAGGAGCTCAAATACTACAAGAAAAAACAGGGATTGGATAGCTTAGTCTCGATCCTTCACTTCTCCCTGAAGAATTTCTATGTACCCCCTTTTCTTGTCATCTAAAACAGCTGGGTGTATCTGGGATAACTCAAATCAAGAGGGTTTAAGCTAGCGAAATCAGAATTACCCAGTTAATGTGCAAGGGATCTGCCACTGGAGAACTGAAAAATTCAGTAATTCTTATTTTTCAGTTCCAATTCTTCAGCTCGTGCCTGTCACTTGTTTTCTTCTTCAAGATACTTTGAAATATTATGAGAAGCAATCTTCCCATGGTATTTCATGAACTTTTACATTAAGAATACTGGAAACTGAAAACCTTCAGTATATAATAATCTCTTTCTGTATTATGTCAACACTGATTTAATAGTGAAGGATTCGACCTAAGTTTGGCTTCAGTTTGCAAATACTTGTTATTCTCAGACCTTGAAAAGCAAAGTTGCTGCACAAAACTAATTATGCTGTTTATGTTAATAACACCGAAAAAGTTAATTTCTTGTGCTGTTGTGCACCTCAGTCTGTCCTCTCCATCCAAACACTTCCATGATCCTTGCTATTCATAACATGCATCTGACCTGACATTCTCATAATCCTTTCTGCTTAGTGACATTTCCCTGGGTAAAGCAATGTTTTCCTTTTTACACCTAAGGAGACACAGCAGGTAGACTGAAGTGTTTACCCAAGGCTACATGGGAAGTTTGACAGAGCCAAGACCTGACTCCAAGTCTCTGGAGTTGCTGCATGGTCACTAGACATCAGTTGTCATCTGCTTGCAGCATCTTCTAGTGTATTCCTGCAATGGGGGAAGTGATTGCTTTTCCTATGGGACCAAAAATAGTGTTGTAGAAAGAGAATTTTATTACTTGCAAAAAATCATTATTGGATTTTGCAAGAATCCTTATTTCCCTTTATATACTCCTGATTGTATTTAGCTTGCTCACTTTAACCTATATTCGGTGTCGTAAGTTATATTTTGGATAAAAGCTGAAAATTATGAGGAAACACTTTGATCAAATGATAAATCCGAGAGAAGGATTCACAGTTTATCTTGTATAAAGCATCAGATTTATACAAATATTGAGTGTGAAGTTTAACTCAATTTTTTTTCCACAGCATAGTACCTTGCATTGCAGAAGCTATTTTAAAATAATACAATTTTAAACAGTATGAGTACAGTAAAACTAAAAATATCACCAAGCTATTTAAAGTAGCTATATGAAAAAAATAACTTCTGTCCTGAGGCTCTTGCACTATTACTCAGAAATGCCTGAACATCAAGCAGGGTATCTCAGCTAGGTTTAGCACTAAAAGGGATGTTGCATTATTAATTTTATTTTTTGTAGTATGTTATTTTTGGTAGGAGTCATTTTCAACGAGAAATGTTGCAGCTTTCCATAGGTCTGTCAGACTTAAGAATTGATCAGCTCAGGAAAGAAAAAAAATAAAAAACAACCCAAACTAAACCCCCTGAATTGCCAGTGAGATACAATTCATCCACACAAGTTTCATTCTATTAACTACCCCAGGATTCACGGAGCGGAAAGTTGCAACAGCCTCACAGAATGTGAGAGCATACATACTGAGGGAAATTCTTCTGGAAAATAGTGCTCTAGGCCTACAGAGTGCAGCTGAAAAATTGATGTATGATAAATTCTTGCCATATTAAACCATGACTGAGAACTTGTGTGCCACCTGACACTCTGGAGAGTTTTGATGTGGGACAAAGGTTAGTGAACCCTAAAGTCCACAAGGAACCCAGGTCTACAGAGATGTTATCCAGACAGCTCTGACTAAAAGTGATGGAGAATTTTATGTGCTCTCTTCTTTAAATACTTTGATTATATGCACAACAATAATCCATCTGTGGCCAGATGTGTACAAGCTCTATTGAAAACCATTGGATTACAGTGAAGCCAGACATCCTCCTTTCAGCTACTTCCTTAGACCTGCTCTGAAATACAAAGCCTGGCAGATATTAATCACAAGGAAATTAATTTTTTGTAGACTTTTAAAAAGGCATTTAAGAACTGTTACAGTTATGTTATCTCCAATATTAAAACTGAACCAGCAATAGTTTACTTGTTGGCTGGGAAGTGCAAGAGGACTAGAATTGGTTGCTTCTGTAGGAATTAAGAGTTTATTCATCTGCGTATATCTCAAACAATGTAGTGCTGAACTTTGATACTGATACTTTTTTTCATAATAATTAGGGACAGTTCTGGTCTCAGTAACAAATTGTCCTGGATATAAAACAGTGTGATATATCTGATTTTAGCCCTGCAGGAATAATGCTTATTTCAACTGTGGGTTAACATGCTTTTAAAATCAAACTATATCAAAGGCAGAAGAACACTTCCATGAATATGCACATGCTGTGGGTGTTCAGTGCCTCTTACAACATTCTTCTTGCTCATGTGTCAATTGTCCTCTGTCAGTTCTGGATCAAGCCTCCTTTTCCCACCAGATGTCATTTTTACCACAAGTTCAGCCTCTGCTTCTGCCTTACTCTTGCCTGTTCCGTGAAGACTTATGTTGGCAGGAAAATGCAGACAGTCTATCTCATTAGTCTTACAGAAAGAATCACTGCAACACAATCCTTGCACAAAAATGAATTGTGATGGGGAAGATAGGACTGCAATATAAACCATTCCTTCCCTTTATACAACAAAACAAAAAGGAAATCCAGGGACAGAAGAACCTGGAAACAGCTGCTTTTCAACTGCACAGCATGAAAGGGCCAGTGTTTTATAATGTCTGGTGACTCCTCACAGGTGTCTTGGTAGTTTGTAGAGACATTGGTAGACCACTTACACTGATTTACAGGGCTCACAAATCAATCCTAAGCGCTTGTCCTATGCACATGGCTCACAGGGGACTTCAGCTGCTGCTGTGTATGACTTGTCCATAATTCTATCCCTGCTTCTTATATTTCAAACTCTGTATGGTTCAGCTCTACGATGTAACATGTGCAACTCCTACTTACTCAGTAGAACAGTGTGTAGTCAGTCACATCTGCTAACAGTGTCAAAACAGTTTTTATTGCTTTTTACTCCTGTTAAGCTTTGCAGAGACAATACATCTGAATTGCAGGGCTGGTGCATTATTAACAGCTCATTTGCTGAGTTCCCCATAGAGAGTAGTCTCTGCTAGTACTGTGTGGGCCAAATGTGCACCCTTGCTTATTCCCTGATGCTGGACTGAATGTGGGGCTGCTGGGCAAGGAGCAGCAGCTCTTAGAGAGTTTACCTTACATGTGAAGTGGAGCCATGAATATGGACCTTCTCAGAGCTGTCCTTCAGACAACAGATGGGATTAAAGAGCCTCAGCATAAATACAGAAGGAAATCCTAGGTGTGACTCCAGTTACACAGAACTGCTGAGGCCTAAATTTTGCTGCTACTTCACATGTATTCATGAGAAGACAGGATTTGTACTGCATTTGAGTATGTGGAGTAGACCTGATGTGTCTCTCATATTGACGTTTTTTCAGTGGTACATAACATAAATGTTTCTTTCATGTAGGGATATAACTTTGCTGTGTTTTCTAATCATAAGCTAATGTGTAATGGTCATATCCTTTTAAGACAAATTGTTGAAAGCAAAGGATTTAGCCATGCTTTTCACTGAGCATAAAAGCATTGCTTGTGACGTTTTTTTCAGGCTGACCATTAAGTTTAAAACTGCTGAAATGTTTACTGGGGCTGATGAACATTCGTGGTGTAATTAATGCAACTTAAAAGAAAACATGCAAACTTCAAGAACTCCTCTGCAGCAAGAATTATGTGTTGGTTGTATCTAGAGATCAGAAATTGTGTGAGCACTTAAAGGCAGGGAAAGGTGTTTTGTAAACCCAGGAGATGCCAAAGAGCCCCTGCAAGCTGGTATATCTAACTTTTGTAAACCTGTTTCTAAGTCTACCTAGCTGAGCACTGTCATAGTCATGTCACTTGTAGTTCAAAGGCAGAGATAAGGAAAATTACATATAGGGAGTAGTAGTT
Organism: Lophotriccus pileatus; assembly: GCA_035583135.1. Lineage (NCBI taxonomy): Eukaryota > Metazoa > Chordata > Aves > Passeriformes > Tyrannidae > Lophotriccus > Lophotriccus pileatus. The sequence continues at coordinate 51,711,974 of JAWWES010000081.1, forward strand.
TCTCAGTATCCAGCAGGTACAGTGATGTGGTGGCATAATTTCAAGTTTATCTACACAATTTTAGGTGTCAGTCTGCAGGATGATGACTAAAAGGAATTTCTGTGTCTGCAGAGACCTTGATAGGGAGACCTTGGAAATGAAATGCTGATAGAAAAGAGCAGCATCTATAAGCAAAGCTTTTGTGATGAGCTAGAAGAGCTGGCAAAGCAAGATGTTGAAGAGCAGAGCTGAAGGACCAGGCAGGGCTCAAACAGGGGTGCAAGGTTCAGCCAGGAGAGCAGGTAGCACCTGTGGTCAGGAGGAGCAGTTAATGCTGTAGGGCCAGCAGCTTGTTATCCTCCTCTTCAGGTGACAAAGCCCTGGGACCTGCTGACTGTAAGATGGAAAGGGATTGATTGTGCAAAAGATGAGGAAACAGCCACATGTGGCTGCCTCAAGGCGCTAGGGAAGAAAGTTGTAAGCTATTATAATGCAACTTTGCTATTGTATCTTACTACTTTTCACAGAATCACAGAATATGCAGAGTTGGACCCATAAGGATCACAAGTCCAACCCTTAGTCTTGTTGCTGTCCTTTTCTTCCATTCAGTAAAGGCACAATTTATTAGGAAAATTGATATATTTTTAGGTGTGGGAAAATTAGGTATCTGAGCACCAGGCAACTTAGTTTAATTTTTCCCAGCTTTGGGGTGGGGGATTCAAATGGATGTTTTATCATTGGCCACTGAAGTTTAAATCTGGCATGGTTGATATCAGTCAAAGGCTGTCAGAAATGTTGCAGAAGGCTGTGTACAATCTCAGGACATCTGTCCTGAGTGACTATGACATTTCATAGTAGAATCTTTTGGCTGCAATTGGAGGGGATATGCTATTTAAGTGCATATCTGTGGCAGTAAGTCCACACACACAGGATGGAAAAATCCTGGGTTTAATGTTGTTTACACATGTTTGCAAGAATGGCTTTTGTACTGGACAC
>JAWWES010000081.1:51713048-51740410 GCA_035583135.1 Lophotriccus pileatus
TTCTCTCCGGGGTCTCCTGGACCACGTGCCAGGGAGGCAGGGTGGGAGAGCATGCCCTCCAGAGACTAGGCCTGAAAATCAAGGCCTGAGGGCTTCCCCCTTTCCCAATCAACCATCGCACATATCCACTTCTTTTTCCTTTTTATTAGTAGAATATATTGACAGATGAGGGAAAACAGTGGCAACTGAGCCCGTGCCAGACTTATCTCCACCGTATTCACATGGGGAGGTGGATCTGACATTGCAGAATGACTGAGGGTGGCTGTGGATCTGTGCTTACTGTAGCTGTATTCATATCATTCTGATTTTATATATCTGTAAAAATAACACAGGTCTTCACCCCACACGAAACGGAGTGTGCGTGGTGTTGTTTGTTTGGACTCTTGTGAAGCATTGCCAGCAAAAAAAACCCAAAACCTGAAAATCTCAGAACAAAACAACAGATAGTTATGAAGCACTGTGACAATCAAACAACAAGAGCAGAAAAAATGTTTAGAAGAGACATATGGCTTAACATGCTGGCCCATTTTTGGTTGATCTTTTTCCAATCCTTCTGCTCTCTCAATATAACCTCTCTCTCAGTCCCTCCTTTATTCCATAAGCCCATCTGCCTTCATCTGTTAATTCAGCCCTTGTTACTATTGAATTGTTTATCAGCCAAATGAGTGTGGACGATGAGCTCCTCTATTCATTCCAACCTAGTTAAAACAGGCTTGCTGCTCAGTGGTGGGCCAGTGTTGAGAAAAATGTAAATAAGTAATAATTTGTCTGGAAACCTTTGAGAGGGAGGCCAGAACAACTGAGCACTTGGCAACTTCAAAAAAATTTTCAAGGCCTGGATGCAGGCAGAAATAATCTCTCTTCACCACCCTACTGAGTATACAGTGATTTTTGGCTTACTGTGCTTTCACAAGGTAATAGGAATATTCCTGCTTGTCTTGGGCTTGTTCCTCTTCCAGTTCAGTCTGGGAGAGATCTCATGAGATATCTGAACTCGCCCAAGAGGCTTAACTGGCCCATAAAAGGAAAAATCTCAACCTTTTTCTTCTTGCAAAGCACTGCTTTGTACATGTGCTTTCACCTCTCTGCAGTGTACCCCAGGAGGTGTTGGTCTGAGTTCAGTTCAGCTAGTAGAAAATTAACCCAGTAAAACAGTGGGTAATGAAGGACCAGGGGAAAGCCTCAGCAGGAAGGTGTGGAACTGCCAGATTAGGAACTGGGTGCAGAGCAAAACCAGTAGCATCCCTTTTCAGCAGTAATTCATTCATCCCTTTCGAATACCCATTCTCATCAAAAGAAAAACCTCTTTGGCTGTGTTCTGGCACAATGCTAAAGCCTGTCTCTAAATGCATGAATAGCTGTCTGGTCAGTAACATAGCAGTGCTGCCTGTGTGAAAGGTAAACTTAGTGAACTTTATCAGGACTAGTCCTCTTGGGGGAGTACCTTCAAAATCTATTCCTGTTACTAGATATTTTCTCAGTTTGCCCCGTCAGAGGAGGTCTCCAGATGAGATTAAAACTAAATACATCTTAATTAAGCCAAATCACTCTGGTGCTGTGACTCTACAGAGGTCTCATGTTCTCTTCTGGCTTCATTATTGCAGTTACGATGCAGGGCCAATTTTTTCACAGACAACGAAACAACTATCCCACTCTTTTAGCATGGATTCCTAAGAAGATAAGGCTTGCATAAATACTTTGAGTGTCTGACTTAATGCAATCCATGCAATCTTTAAGCTGATTGAGACCTCTTATACACATTAGATAAGTCTCAAATACACAAAGTTCTTTTAAGTTTTATGACAGTAGAGGAGAAGGGACCCTGACAAAGAGTATTCCCACCCCCAGTTTGCTAGTGTTGGAGAAAAAGCTGCAATGTGAATTCACCATTCACTGAGGACATAGCAAAGAAGATATAGGAACACTCATCGAAATAATTTCACTGGTGGCAGAACAACTTGTTGGGATACGGGATCAATTCTTGTGTCATCGAACATGCTTAATGAATTTTATTTTTTTTTTGCTAAGTGGATCCTTAATTGTAAAAAATAATTGATCTCTCAGTAGCATTGTCATAGTCTTTATGCAGGAAATATTATGCAGTGTATTTGCCTACACAGAATAATGTTTCATCATCATTGTATCTCTTCTGCCAGGGATGCTAATATTTAACACGCTTGTATTTTGAAGCTGGTTAGCATTTGCTCCAGAAAGAGAATCATGGTTGAGGAAACTGAACTTAACATGAGCAAATGTCAAACCAGTGTATATCTACTTGTAAAACAATTAGGTGAAACTGCAAAAGTCAGGCCATGCAAATGATTGCAGCCGAGAGGCTGGAATTCTTTTGATCAAGTTAGTTAAATGCTCCAGTAATTCAGTACCCATGTAAAGAAACTCCACTCTACACCCAGTTTAAAATAGGGTTAAAGTTTGGACTGTTGCATGGCATGCTGCCTGTTCTTGTGATGAAGAAGTTTGATAGGGGTGCAGTCCTGCTAGGGCAGAAATCACTCTTGGACCTGCCCTGCATCATTCCCCAACAATTATAATCTTTGGTCATTTGTTCTAGGGGAGTGTCCATCGTGGCCCCTTCCCAAATGGGCTGTCAGGAAAAGTCAGCTCGTGCCCAAGAGCTGCTAAAAAAAAGTACTCTCTCAGAACATAAAGTCCTAGCACCTACACCAGACAAGTACCTACTGCTGTGCATAAGCGTGGCATTCAACTGAGTATGAGCAATCCCATCTGTGTAAGGCAAAATACAGTGAAAGACATTAGACAGCATCAGGCACGTGCTCTTTAAAGGCAGTCTGTGTGTGTCAGTAACAGAGTTCTGAGTCCCAACAGAGCAAATAATCCAAAATGATAAGCCACATAAGCCTGGTATGAGAATATAACTTGGACATAAATCAGCCTAGCATCTAGAAATCCTGCCCTATGTCATCTGAGTGACAATCTCTTTATTGGGCAGAAATTGTGTTTATTGGTAAAATTTAATGAATGTTAAGCTGCAGAAAAGAGATGTAGTTTCATGGCATCTACCTCAGCAGGAGATGAATCCAGCATAAAAATTTAAGATATGCCCAAATGTCCATCTGAATTGTTAAACTACCCTCACAGCACAGTGTCTCCTACCAGTTCTGCTGAGGTGGTGGATTCCCCTTTATCAGTCATCCACTCTTTACTTATACAATGGCTATCCAGAGCTAGTGATAGGATAGTGGCTGTGCTCCCATGTTTGACTGAATAAAAGGGCAATATAAAGACTGAGAAGCTGGAAGTTACTCTTGAATTTTATACAGCTTTAAGGAAGGAGTATGCTTTAGAAACTGATCATTTCTTCTTTCAGAAAAGCTCTCTTGGGGAAAGTTTGGGTCTGTTTGCACCTGGCCCCCTACAAATGCAAGAGGGAGAGCCTTACTCAGTCATAACATCATCAGTCAGATCAGCTCAAGAGTCTTGCAGAGAAGGACATAAGTGTTTGTTGTTTTTTTTTTTGGCTGTAACACAACAACCAACATATCTGTGTGTTTTTCTAGATCAAGGTATGCCTGACATTTATTAAGAATAAATAAATTTCCCATTTTTCACTCATTTGATCAAAGCATTTAAAAATAACTACAAACTGTAGTTACTTGTATATACTTGTATATACTAAGTAGACATTTCTCTGATATATATCAAGCATGAGCCAGCAGAATGACATATTTTGGAAATGCGATGGAATCTGTCCTGTGCTGATTTAAGTGTGTATGTCTATGTACCTCAGAAGTATGTGGTAGGTAATGATACGTTTGCTTCATCTCACTTTTTCCGCACCCTCCCCAAGCCAAATTTTTCTTGCTTCTATTTCCTGCTTTTGTAGGACTATTCTCTGGCCGTCGAAATTCTGCAAAATTCACTCTAACACAGACACTCATCTTAGTCACTTGCTGTCCAAATCATCTTCACCATATACTGCCTGCAGACCTGCCCTGAGGCAAGAATATGGCTTAGCTTATGGCTGAAAAGATACCAGCAGTTGTTGACAAGCCTGTGGGACAACAAAATGTGCTGCTTTGCTTAGTCTGTAGGAGGTTGCAGAGTGTATAAAAGGTATACATATGAAATCAGAGATTTGTTTATTATATAGATAGGAATCTGAACTGCCAAAGTTTAGTCTAATTTTAAAGCTCCTTATACATTATGTAACTCTTCTCCTTTTCAGTAAAATGCAAAGTTACAATGGAAACCACTTCATTTCCAGTGTGTGTGATTTCATTCTTTTGAGGAACAGGAGGGCAAAATGTCCTCTTCAAAGCCTGCTTCATTTTCTGAACCTGTTGCCACATTTATCTCCTGATCAATGTTTGAATGTGCATCTATCAGAAGTGGGTATGCATTTTGCCTCTTGATCTTAATTTTGATCTCTGATTTCACTCAAATTCCACAGGGGACAATTTTTAACTTCCTTCTCCTGTAGGAGATTCGGGATGTTCTTTTCAGGGATAGTAGCTGGGGAAGAAGAAAGCATATGCCCTGTTCTCCTTAAAGTGGTTCCTCTCCCCAGGTCCACAGAGCATGACAACGTCTTGTGCTTCATAGGCCATGGTCTTGAAATGGACTCAAGGGGGTTCTGGCTCTTCCTTGCACACCCATAATATTGTCCCTTTAACTCATATTCAAGCTTCACATTTGAGCTGCTGGATTTAGACTTTTTTTTTCAAGCATGTGAATTTATCAAGTTTTCCTGTTGTAGTTAACTTAATGGTTTTGATAGAATCAACATATATGTCCACCTGTAAGATGAGTGTCCGATTTGAATACATGATGTAGAACTCCACCAGTAACCTACAAGAGCAGAAGGAGTTGGGTGAAACCTCAGAGGGGGCAATGAATCAAGAGTGAGGAGGCTTGGGTCAGTTCTCTGCTCTGTTTCAGGAAATTACTGTGTGACCTTCGGGCAAACCACTTTACCTTTTCATTCCTCTGACTCTCCCTCATCTTTATTTTATTCCTTCCTATTTAGACTTTCAAAGTGCAAAGGCAAAAGCACGTGCCTATGATAAGCAGTTTCAGCGTAAATATTGATGTACAGATTTAAAACAAGGAGGCAGGTATCCATCTGGAGGCCTCCTGTAGGTATTTGTTAGCATGGTTCACTGCAATCTATCATCAGTGGGTGGCTTTGCTGGATGAGGAGAGCCTGTGTGCTTGCCCAAGCATCGCTTGAACTTCTCAAACACCTGTAGAAGAGTGTTTGCACACAAACATATCCTGAAATGCAGATTAATTTGGTCATGTGGCCTTCATGGCCTAAGATGTCTTTTGGTCTGCCTTGCTCCTGGGGAAGAGCTGGTGTGACTTTGTGATGATGAGCTCCCTTTCTTTCTACTCTAAAAGCACAGGAACTGGCCCACTTACTGATCTTGTGTGTGGGTAATTCTAATTGTAGATGTATTTTTTCTTTTATTAATGTTATAAAATACCAAGCCATTCTCCTTCCCAAAGTCAATTTGATTTTTCTTCTGCTGTTTCTGCTGATACAAGGTTCTAATTTCTCCTGTTTCACCTCTTTAAGAAAGGAAATGAGATGATCAAGTGGAAATTAGAGGTTACAATGCATCTGAAAATATTTTTGAGTGTGTTGATTAGAAAATTAAAATAACTATTTCTTGCACTGATACGAAACAGTAAATTTGAGATTTCAAAAAATTTGTATGGGGAAAGATTGCAAAGATGGTTTTAGAAACAAGCTTAGCTTCAGTTGTGAAGTTACTGGACACATTTGTGGCTTTTATCAACATGACTTTGCTTCAGGATACAACTTAAGACCCAGAAGAATCTTGAAAATTTGATATATTTAGTAGTGGGTGGGTGTGAATCCACTCCAACAGGATGGTTTAGAAAAAGCACCATTTCAAAAACTTTGTATCTAGAAAAGTGAGGTGAGGGGGCAAGCAGGCCTCTGCAGGATTGTTCTGTCTTCCCTCTGACAGCTGACATGAAGAACTGTTCTTTGTCCCTTTTGACTGGCGGGTGCAGAGACAGGGGGTTTCTGCTGGAAGCTGGTGTTCCCTGAAGTCCCAACAGCACTCCTGGTCTATTTTTGGTGAGCAGGTTTGCAAGACCTGTGGGAGAAATGCGTGTATGGCACCCCTGCCCCCATCCTGAACTGCGTTTTGAAACTTTTTGCAGCTATGGTACTATGATTTTCTTTGTCCAAGGGTGCAAGTCATAAAGCCCTATCTAGGAGAGACTGAAGATGAGGGTGGTGAAGAGTGCATGTTCCCCGGCAGCAGGGTCCCAGCTGCTGGAGCAGTAGTGCTCCCCAGTCTTTAGGTGAGTGTGGAAATGGCTTTAATGATCATCCCGAACGCTCCGGAACCGGTGAGGTGTTGGTGGGGGGAGAGCCCCAAGTTCAAGGGGCAAAGAGGAAAACAGGTTGATTTTTTTAATTTTTTTTTTTCCCCTCGCCTCTATGCCCGATGCGGGGTGAGCCAAGTCGTGTGCTGTGTGCCCCCCGAGGAGAGCCGGGATGCTGTGCGGGGGCGGAAGGGGGTGAGAGGAGCGGGCGGGCGACCTGCGGGTGGGCACCGTATCTGGGCGGCCTGGGACACCGCCGTGCCGGGCGGCAGGGACAGCGACAGGGAGAGAAGAGGGAAGGAGGAGCGCTGAGGGGCGGGCCGGGCCGGGCCGGGCGGCGCTGCCGGGCGCCCGCCGCGGCGTGTGGGTGGCTCCAGGCGGCCGGTACCCAGCGACAGGCGGCGAGGTGGGAGGAGGCTGACGGGGCGGGGGAGGAGGAGGAGGAGAAGGAGAAGGAGAAGGGGGAGGAGGAGGGAGTACGGCGGTGCTGCGGGCGTATCAGCCGGTGTTGGACTATGGTGCGGCTCGGCGGGGGCTGACACGCCGGTACCCCGCCCTCCCTCCCTCCCTCCCTGCCGGCTGACAGGCACATGTGGGATGTGAGAGCTGCCCTAGCCGGGGGAGCATGAGCTGTGCTCAGGCCGGCATTGTCCAGGTACGAGGGGCTGCTGCCTCCCGGCCCCGGGTGAGGGTGGTGGGGCCGGGGCGGGAAGGCGGGGGGGCCGAGTAGCGTCGCCTCCCGACCGAGAAGTGCGAGGCGAGATGGGGCTGGTAGCGGCCTCGCCGCCGGGAAAGGCCCTTCCCGGGGCGGGCAGCACCCTCCCGGCCGGCGGGATGCGGTGGCGGGTCGTGGGTGTGCCGCGCCCGGCTGCAGGTGCCGCCTTTGTGCCGTGGAGGTCTGTGCGGGATGGGACCCGTGTCCCTGAGCGCTGCCGCGGGTGGGAGGTGGCGGTGGTGGGGGGGGGTCGCTCTCCGAGGAACAGATGGGCCCCGGTGGGTTACGGGCTGAGCCGTCGGCCTCTCGTCTGAATTCCACTAGCGAGCAAATAGTGTAGAATTATGATGAGCGACGTGCCGGTGGGGATTGACATCATTTGGGGGATGTGGATGCGCGCAGGCGGTGATAAAGAGTCCCACGCTGAATTTTCGGTGGTTACGTCCCTTCCTTGTAAAAGCAGAAGCCCCCAGGTTTGGTTCTTGGCTCCTTGACAATGCAGCAAAATTTAAAGCACGAACTGCCTTTTTCCCCCCCTGTTCTGTTGCTGTAAGCCAGTCTTGTGACTTCATATTTTGGTTATTACCTTCTGTTATTATGTAACTGCATTTCTTGTTAGCAATTAAATAAAATAACTTATAAGTACGTTAAGAACATTGCTCTTGCCTGTAGCATTGTCAAACGCTGCGTTTCTCATTTTGCAGCCTGCATAGATAATGGGTTTATACTGACATGGGCAGTACAGTTCATTTTGTTCTTTCTTGCATCGTTTCCCGTGTGTTTCTCTGTAGTTGCAGAAGAAATTATTTGGCCTGGGTTTAGATTTTTGCATCCTCCTGTTTGGAGCTGCAGTAGTGCCTTTTTTTTTTTTTAATGCTGCACTCAGCAGAAGTGCGTAGTGAGACTGTACAACAGTCAGGCTGTGCTCCTGTCCCTGTCTTTACCAGCACTACCTTTTCATTTTGTGGGGTACCCAACCCTGTCTGGACATGACAGGGAATTAGGGACAGGGTGCTGCTGTGCCAGTGGTGCCACATAGCAGGTGGTCAGCTGTGCCTTTCTGATTAGTGCTCAGGCGAGGATTGCAGTTATTACAGTAATTCATTTTGGCTAGGGGATTCATTTTGAAAATTTGGATTTTCCACTAAGAAGGGATTATCATTTCTCTGTATAGTATGTGTGTTTTATGAAGAAGTGGAGTATGGTATGTATCCTGGCTGCTCTCTCTGCTTCTTTTCTGTCTGTCTCTGAAGTGCTCACCCATTTGGACAACACAGGTGCAGTGTTGATTTTCATGCTGGAAGTAGATGTAAGAAGCATCACGCACTTAGCCAACACAACACTCATCGTGTTGATGTAGTCTCAGTCTAGTACGGGGGAAAAGAGTATCTTTTTCTTACAGAAGAAATGAGAGGTACATTTACTTATTTGTTTCAGGAGGATGAACAGGGAGTTAAAACAGAGTGGTTGATCAGATGGCCAGTGTTTGTGAGCAGCGAGCAGCATGTGAGTCAGGAGTGGATGGCATATTTTGTCACTTGTGTGATACAGTCGCTAATGTGTTTCTGACTTATTGTGACCTGAGCTTTGGACTACTAAACTTTTAGTATCAATCAGCTCTTTCTTGTCAGCTTACTCATTTGAAATCAGAGCAAGCCACAGCATGAACTGATGCACTCAGTGACTTTATCTGTAACTGTCAATATCTAAACGTGACGGTGATTTATTTGAAAGCAAACTGTGTACACTTGCTCAGAACATCACAAAGAATTGATCCCAAATTCATATACTCAGTATTTTAAATGCATTCTAGTAAACAATACGGTACTCATTGTGTTCCAATAAATAAATGGCTAAGACTTGTTACTAAAATGCGTCTTTCAGTGGCTTTGTGTTTCATGTACATGGCATGTGATCTAGCATTCTTTGCCATTGTGAGATAATCTCTGTGAAGCTTCGTGGAGTTTTGCACGTGCTGTGTCTGATGCTAAGTAGTGTTCATTCGAGGTAGTGCTAAATCCTTCTCCCTGTCTCCTTTTGAATGGTCTTCTTACAAACGATGCAATGACTTGAATAAATAGTACAAGCAAAATTTACCTTATTAGCAGCTTTCTGAAATATTGCACTTCAAATTACGAGAGTGATGGTGTTGAACAGTTGGTGTTGGGCCAGGAGCTGTTCTAACACAGAGGTTAGGTTGTCTATTTTTTAAAGCTGTTGGATCTGTCTTGTTTATGCAGGCATTAAGGTTGCCCTGTGGTTTCAACTCTGAAAGCTGCTTTTAAAAAAAAATATCCAGCAAAACAACCTCCTAATTCCCCCACGAGTAAACCCTGTTGCAAAGTTCAAACAGAAGAGTTTTAGTAACTAAAAAGGGCAATTATTCTGAAGTTTCTTTGTGATGATAGACTTTGCCAGAGAATGTAACTTGTCTTCACAGCGACTTTTGATCTTTCAAAATGTCTCTGTGGTCCTAAGTCTTTACCTGTGTAGTTTCCTTCAAACTTAGGAGGCCTGGCTTGAGCATGTATAGATCACTGCTTTTGTGGGCCTCTAGAGACAGGGAGGAGAACTCGAGCCTTATAGAAGTTCTCTGGCTTGCTCTCCCTCCTGTTCTGCAGAAGGAAGGCTTGCCAGCCTAAGCTGAAGTTATGCTTTTGTGAATAGTACCCCAAACAGTTTCACTGGGTATCTGTGTATATGTGTGGCTTCCACGAGTGGGTTGTACTTGCAGTTGCCACAGCTTTCCAGCATATACAGCTAGGATTCTGTGATGGCACTGGGAGTCATCATCACCTCAGATGATCCCCAACCTCCAGTGGCAGCTCTGCTGCCAGGAATGTTGCTGTAGCGTTGGCTGTTTCCCTCAGATTGGCTTGAAGTAGCTGGGGGATGATCCTGCTCATACGGGTTTGTGTATCTGCCTATTAGCAGGACAAGGAATTGTGACGCCCCCTTTTCTTCAGGATGTCTGTTGTTTGTTTACGCTCAGCAGCTTTCTCGGTTTTGGCAATAAGGAGATGAGTCAGTTTTGCTTCTGTTTAAGGCTTTTTTTACCCATTTCCCCTGTAACGTTTCATGTGCTGTTGTGATTCTGCAATGGCTGAGTGGCAAATACTGCAGGGTTTTGGTTTAATTCCTTATAAATATATTTCTTTGTTTTATATATATATATATATATATATATATATATATAGTTGGCCTTAGATATCATGACCATTAGTTCTAATAACGTTTAGAATAGACTAGATCTTATGTACTTACGTGTTTGTCCTAAAATATAGAAATATTTTCTTTCTGCTGGTAATCTCAGGAGGGTGGGGGTCATGCAACTCAAGAAAAATGAAAGTACAGCCAGTAGCAAACAGCAAGATGTGATACCACCTACTCCAGTTGATGTTTTCTAGATGAGATTTGAGGCCAGCCAGGTGCTTAGAATTAATTAAGAAGAAATGACAAGTTCCTTTGATGCAGAGAGCCCAGGGTCATTTTCCTTACAGTTAATGAATGGTGGCTAGGCAGTTGTATGTGAGCCAGTCTTGGACTTTTTTTGATCAGCTATGCTTGGCTAGGGTATCTCATCATTAACTCTGAAGTAGGAGGTATAGGTTCTTCAGGCTGGGTTCCTTAGGAGGTGCTGGGACTGTCCATTGGCAAGAGGATGTCATCATCTTAGATGTTTGTGGAATATGGACCAGTAAGACTGGTCGAAACTGCAAGCAAAATAGTCTGCTGTGCTGAGAAGCAGACTGCTGGGTGCAAGAGGCTGACTGTGACCCCATGGGCTGCTTTTGCTTTTGCAAAAGTTAGGTTGAAGCAGGGCAGCAGCTGAGCCTGGAGGGGAATTCCCTTGCTGCAGTACCTGTTGCAGCTCCCATTTGTCCTCTTCCTCCATGGTAGCAGCAATAGAAACCACTGTCAGTTCCTCAGGGATCTCCTTCCCCCAGCTTTCCACTTTATAATCTCACCCTCCTTTTTCACGAGTTAGAAGCGGCCTAAGCTTGATCCCAGCCCCTCATCCTTTTGTCCAGAACATTGCCTACAATGCAGATAAACCCTGAGATGGCTTGGGGGTTGGAGTGGAGTGATATGGCAAACTGTTCCTTTAAGATCTTTAAGAAAAAGGGGGAAATCCTAGTGCTTGTCTTTGAAATATCGAAGCCAGTGATCAGTGCTGTGTTCACCAGGGAATCGCTGCGCTCCATTGTATTGCAAAGTTCTCTGAGGACACAGCAGTGCAGGCAGCATTCCCTTGCTGCAGAGCAGAAGGTCTGTGGGAGAGAGCGTGTGCACAGCAGTCAGAAAGCCTATTATTGAGACCTACGCTGAGGTTTCATTTTATGCATTTAGCAAAACAGGCTCGCTTCTTTCACACTTTCCAGATATTTTTATATTTCTCTGCAGATGCTTGTGGAACATCAACATTTGTTTGGTTTGAAGCCTGAATTAAAATTCCTAACAAATGTCTGGAGGAAAAAGAAAAAAGACAAATATTTATCTCAGAATTAAAATCCATTTAAATTTGAGAGTTGTTAACCCATGAAATAGTGATGCAACATAGAATGTCTCTTGGACTGAATCACTTGTGTTTAAAATGGAACATGCTCTAAAAATAAATGGCTAATTGCTTCAGTGTAGTCAATATGGAATTTAAAGATGACTAGAGTGATTTGTCATCCATCTCCATAGCAGGAGTCATCTGGGAAGTCTGTGATGTTAAAGGCATTTGTTTCTATTAGCACCTTTTAGAGTAATTTTGTTAATGAACTCTTGAGCACTAGGACTGAAATATGTCATGTGGTATAATTAATTTTTCTGTATCATAGGAAAATATTGCCATGTGCACCTTCAATTACAGAATCAGGTTCCCCAGGTCCTGAAATGTGTGGTTCAGCATGCCTGTTTTCTTAAAGAAAGCAGAAGCATGTTGTACTTCTGGTGCCAACCAGCAAAAGTGCTTTCACACATCTCCATGTAAAATATAGGGTGGAGTCCTGAAAGTTTGGTATGATCTGATGTTTTGCTACCCGCCTTTTCCAGAGAGGAGAACTGGTGGGTACTCCTGCGAAACATGTGTAAGCAGAAGAGATGGAGCAGGAAATTGTCTGCTTTTCCCAAGAGGTAAAAGGAGAGCAAGAGAGGGGGAGAAAAGCTTGGTGAGATGGTCAAACAACTCAATATTCACTGTATGCTGGTGAAATGCCAGAGTGCTGGTAGTATGGGGACGGGTCAAAGAGCTGTTCTCTGGAGCTCAAGTGCTGCTGTGACTTCTCTTCCTTCCTGAAACAAACTATCCTGCCAAAGTCTGTCTCTGGCAGAATGTGTGTTGCATGTTGTACAGACTTTGCTAAACTAAGTAAGAAGAAGTGTAGTTGGAGATAATCCATCTTTGCTTGTGAACTGTGTGCCTGTTGTAAGGCACTTCCTGAACCATTTGAATTGTAGTCCTTCCAGCTGGACACAACAAATGTGCGTGGGACTACCTGCCTGGGCATCTGTGGGCACGCTTACAAGTGCTTGAAAAACTAGTGAAATGCATAGGATCATCTGATGTCCCAGGCTGGGCAACTTGCTGCTTTTGTTTTGACACTGTCAAGATGGATAGTAGGAGATACTGTCTTATTCCTACATCTTAATGCAGTCTCAGGAAAATTTAAACTTAGAATTTGCATTTTAATGAAGAACATCCATCATGTGTTAGGTTATTTGTCAATTGTCTTTAATGACACGATAAGAAAAAAAAGCTATGTGAGAGGCTCTAGGATTTTAGTATGAAAATATATATATACTGTTTCTTTGACAAGATATCTCTTGTGTGCAATTGCTTGGTTGCCTGAAGAAGACAAAGAAAACTACAGATTTACTCTCTGAAGCAGCATCTTGATTTAAATAGCAAAGTTGAGTTGCTACATGCTTAATATGAAAAGAGGGGTAAGCAGGTGAAATGTTTAATCTTGGAGTCAGAACATGTTTCCCAGATGATGCTGTTTCAATACTCATGGAAGGCCTATTAGCCTATTAGGTTGTCTCCTGCCTTGGTTACAAGCCTGTGGAAGTTGCATAGAGATTAGGAGTAAGATCTTCCCATGAACTTTTAAGTTGCTTTATTTGACTGCACCATGCTCTCAAAATGGTTGTCAATGTGAGGTCAATACCATGATTCAGAAATACTACATATGTAGCTGAGTCATAGGAGAGACATGATGCTGAGATATAGTGTTATTGAGTCAACCCCTTTGGTTTAAAAATGGACAGTGCTTCTTATAAAGTTTTTTTGAACTTTTCTTGGTAGAGAGCAATGCTGTGTGGCCTCTTGTGATTTTTTTTTTTTTCACAGAGCTGAGTGTCATAGGGAAGCTGGCTGTTTCCTGTGCCACCATGAAGCACTGACATTTCTTTCTCATTACTCTAGCAGCAGGGTAAAGCAAAAACAGCCATAGGAGTTACTACCCAGACGAGGTATTAAAGACTAATGAGCTGAACTATATTTTCTTCTCCACTTCTTAGGCTAGAAAAAGATTCCAATAGAAAAAGACCTAGTCCTTTGGTAGAACTTTTTTCCAAGACCCATCACTCTGATGGCTTATAAGAGTTAGGCTGCCTGATTTACCTTCCTTTTTGTTTCCATTTCTTAATATTCCTTAAGGATTTTGCTTTGTGTGTGAAATTACCCATTTTTTATATGAGCAAACTCCCATTAAAGAATAAGATTTCCCACCTGACTAAAGGCAGAATTCCTTATGTTGACCAAGAAACTGCATGCTGGTGTACGAACCATTATCCACTCTTGAAATTCAACTTTGTATTATTCTTTCATCCTCCTCAGAACTGTCACTCCCAAAGAATCCTCCTTGCAGATTTTCAAAGATTCCCTCTCTTTGATAGTATCTTCTCCCCCTTCAACCTTCTGCCTCATCAAGAACTGAGTGATTGCAAAATACTGTTGTTCTTTGCAATGCAGTTTGCTACACAGATACTGTGGGCCATGCAATTTTATGTCTCAGACAATTAAAACATGATTTAATAACTCAGACTAATTCTCTATGCTCAATAACATGATGTAGACTAAAACCTTCATGTCTGTATTTGAGCAATTATATTAGAGCATTTCTAATTAAAAACATGTATCACCTAATTGTAAGTCTCTGAATTCTTAAATATCAGTATCTTTTGCACTCAACTGTGTATAAAGCAGGTGCAGTGGGGTACTTGTTTATCATGAAATGCTTAGGGAAATTTACAAATTAGGTTTTACTGTTGCTGGGGAGGGAATGAAAAAGTTTGGGATGTGGGAACAAAAGAGGAAATGCAGCAAAACTGTAGCAAAAGTGTGGTAAAGTGTTCTGTGCCTTTCTGTGTGTTCAGCTTGCCAACTGAGCTACTGAGGTTTGTGTGGAGGTGGAAGGGTGGAAGCAGACAGCATCTTCTAGAAATGGCATCTAAGGAGAAGCTACTTGACTTGCATGACGGAGCCATATGGTAACTTTTTTGAGATGTCAGCTGTGTTGTTCTATCCAGCTTGGAAGATCATCACAAGCCCAGGGAAGTTGCTACAAAACTTCGAGAAACAGGCAGACTGCCCTTGTGTCCCCTCTCCTTTCCTAGTTTGTCTGCCCGAACCTGTTTGCAAAGATGACTTTTTGAAATTCGGAATAGGGGTAGTGGCTCAGGTCAGCCTCGACGTAGGGTTATTTCAACCCTGCCCCATCACCATCTTTAAAAGAAACCCTAAAAAATATCTAAGGCTCTAGTTGAAAATGAGTAAGGAACAACTCCCCAAAAGATAGTACAGATAGGAGTTGCTTAATGACAGTAAAAGGATGATACAGGGCTGTGGGGTAGAGGTTGTATGTTTAAATCTCTGGAGTGGGAATAGAAGTGTTTCTGGTAGAGCCTCTGCTTCTGTGAAATATCTTGATTGCCTAGTTCATATTAGAATGATCTTCTAAGGGGTCTCAAATGTTGATTTAGTGTGTGTGTGTGTATGAATTATTTGTTGGCAAAATATGATTCTGAGGCTTGGACTCCAAGTTAAATATATGCCTGGTTTGACCTATTTTTTCCCAACCTAATTCTGCCAGCTCTGTGTGTGCATGCGTGATGTTTCTTGCTGAGGGAGTCCCGCTGACCTTAGAGAGACAACACACCTTAGGAAAGCTGGTAGGTAAGTGGTGATACTGGTAGCAGGCTCAGGGTTTGCATGAGATGGGCTGTCAAGCTGGCTCAGCAAGGGGAAGACGTGACATGGGATAATTGAGGAGGAGTCTACTGATTTAACACTGTGTTATGTAGCAGCTCAGGAAGGATCATTGTAAATAATGTGTTTTTCTGACTTGTGACCTCCTCGCAATAGGTCTAAGAGATGGACAGGAGATCAGTTTACTTGATGGCCTGCTAATAACTCACTGAAAACCCTGTTCATCTGCTTTAGCTACCTGGACCAAAAAGGATATAAATGCAGCATTGCTAATCCACATAATCCCTGTGGGACCGCGAGAGGGGACACGCACATGCTGAAATGAAAAGTGATAAGAGGGCCTTAAGCAAATGAAGATCTAAGC
Source organism: Lophotriccus pileatus (assembly GCA_035583135.1). Lineage (NCBI taxonomy): Eukaryota > Metazoa > Chordata > Aves > Passeriformes > Tyrannidae > Lophotriccus > Lophotriccus pileatus. The sequence goes on from JAWWES010000081.1 coordinate 51,728,670, forward strand.
TGCTAAGTCTACATGGCATATTGTGAGCTTACTAGCTTATATCCAGGACCCTATAGCCATGTTTCATGCAGCACTGCACCAAAAAGAGAAGCATAACAGATTATCTTGAGTCGGCTGTGAGCGACTGGGTTATGTGCAGCCACCAGTAGGGTTTCTGCTCTGTGCTCTGCACAGTTTTTATTCCCTGTGTAATGCAGGCAGAAGTGGCTTGCTGCATCTCTACCACATCAGCATGCTTGTGCCCTGGGTTAGGTGCAAGTTGGTTAACAGTTCCTGAAGGGAGGCAGGGCCTCAAAAGCAGGAACTCTAAAACTGGTGTGTTGGGTAGGGTCTGGTGCTCAGGGGTGAGCTCTCCTCTCCAGAAAGGGGTGTTATTATTTCTCTTGTACCTGATTTAGATCCGACCTAGATCTGTGGCTTTCCAGGAATGTGCCCTAACAGTCGGGGAGATCCTCTAAGTGTGTGTGAGTATGCTCTAAGTGTGTGGGACATGCTTTACACTGACCTGGCTAAAGTCATTATGTTCTACATGGAAGATTTGAAGATTCATTGAGCCAGAGAGCAAGAGGGAGCATAATTCTGCTTTAATGGGTAGAGGGGGAGTTTCTGTTCCTTTGCCAGGAGCTGGTTCCTATGTTTTATATGCAGAGAAGCAAGTAGATTGTCAAGACTCGTGTTTCTGGGTTGCACAGGAGCAGAACACTGTTTCCCTGAATCGTGTTGTGTTGAAAGCAGGGATAGGGTTAGACTGGGACCTGCAGCAGAGTTTGAGTGGTGGAAAAACAGTTCCCTGGACCAGGAAACTAAGATATAGAGAAAGGAACTGTCCTGGCCCCAGATAAGTATCTGGAAGCTGCTGTGCTAACAGCAGCCAGAGAGACAAGGCAGCCTCAGTGATTTATCACTATCCTGACCCAATGATATTCCCCATAGTTATCAGTAGAGTATCCCCCTATTCCTGTGACTGTCCTATCCCATATGTTAGTTTTACATATTCCCCCCTTACTCTTTCCACACAGACCCCTATAAAACCTTATACCCTTGCCTAATAAACTAGTTCGCCATTACCACTACCCTGGTGTGGTTTGTGTCTTCCTTTGCTAGCCATGGAACTGCAGCCCCTTGCTCTCACACAGGGCAGGGGCCTGCATGCTACGGAGCTCCAGGGATTTCCCCGCAGACTTGTTGTTTCCCTAACCCAAATCGGGTCACAGGGCTGAGTAGCAGTGAGGACCATTTTCAACTTGAATGGCTAAATTTTGCATAAATCTGATTCTTTTGATCTGGCCCAAAATATCTGTGTTTGGTCTAAGTCTGCTGAACTGTTATTATTCATGCCTTGGTGATGCATCCAATGGAAATTTTCATGTTTGTTTGGCTTGTTTTATGCAGTAGTTTTTTCAAATGAATCCTGGTAGTTAATGGTGAATATGAAAGCTTTCAAATACAAATTCCCGTGTAATAGGATACTGATATAATTTGGTCAGAGCTTTGATAAGCTGCAGGTAATATATGGTAACCAGTTCTTCAAGCCTCACAGAACCTAGGTTTAGAGCTTAGAAAGATGTTGGGCTCACCTCTAAGTTTAAAAGTGTGAAGACAAAGGTGAGAGATTATTGAAAAATGCTTTCCAGGTGCACCGCTCAGCCCAAACCATTGTCTTTCCGTAATCGCTTCCCTTGATTCTTTGTTCATGATTTCTGATAGGTGGTAGAGCAGAAGGGAGACTTTGTCGATGCAGAGGTCTCAGCTGAATTTCATGCCAACTGAGGATTTCTCATTAAAGAAGCATAGTTAACATTGCAGTTCATGATAAATAAATAATAAAAAGTTAGTTCCCTCCTGTAGCTTTTAGGGTTTTTTTTGTTGTTGTTGTTTCTTCCCCAGCCACGTTTTAAAGGAAGCAGGAGCTTAAGTCAGCAGGCAAAGTCTGCGTCTGCTGGAGGTAGCAGGTCTTCCATCTAATGAACCATTTTTATGTAATTGCTGTGGAGGGGAAAAAAAAAAGACCTATTTTAGAATAGAGAGGATTGGCATTAAGCAGACTTTCTCAGAGGCCACTAACCAAGTGTGATGTTCCTCCTCTTGCTGTGGTTTGTGTCCCTGCAGTGCTGTCCTGCCAGGCTTGTCTTCGCAGGCCAGCTTCAGGTGTGGTTCAGGAGCTCGGACCAGTCCTTGGCAGCCCTGCTGAATGCTGAGTCACAGGGAAGAGATGGAGGCACAAGTATTGTGCAGATCTGTGCAGCACTTGTGGATTGTTTGCTGGAAGCTAGAGACACCCAAAAATTGCAAGGGCATCTTCAGTTGTTGCTCAAGATTGGTGATATAATTGCAATGTTCATTTTCAGAAAGCTGGCAGGTTGAGTAAAGAACTGAATTCGTCACCATGTGAGCCACCTTGAGGCTTGGAAGCCTCTTAAAAAAAAAAAAAAAAACAAAATTCCATATATTTTTTTCTTGCATATTTTTTTTTGAGAATACGTGCCATTAATGTGTAGACATTAAATCAGCCTTGTTTTGATTACTCCTTTCCTTGGAGTCTCTCACTCCCGGTGAAGACAGGTGACCTGGGCAGGAGCAAACCCAATGTGCTGCGAACATGCAGCAAATTTATCTTCTCGAAGTAGCTCTGGTGCATGCATGTGTGGGAGGAGGGAAGGCATATTAAATAGTGGAGCTGCATGAAGATTTGCCAGTGGAACAGTTTTCTGTAACAAAAAAAAAAAAAAAAAAAAAGCTGTTTTAAACAGAATCAAAATGTTCCTCATGAGAATATGTTGTAATGCAGTTGGCAGCTGTTCAGAGGACCTGGAGCCCTGCAGCCTTGTTTAATGATCAGATCCAGTTGGGAGAGATCAGAGATGGAGGTGTGGCAAGGTGGTGATTGTTGTTATGCTTCAGCTATAAGGAAAACTTCAAAATCCTTCCATTTCCCGCAGTGCAGAGAACAAGATTTAACCTACTCTGCCATTTCTTAACACAGCCATTTCTTAAAACTATCTACTGTTTCCAGTACACATCATCGTTCTAGTGTGGTACTATTGTATTTACTTCTTGGAAGCCTGGGGCTGATCTCTTTGGTACGCCAAGTTCATTTAAGTCGCTGATCTTGCACTGGGGATGCATTTGGCCCACGAAGTCTTAAAATAACTGTGGAAATACTGCGTTGTGTGGAACAGAACATACAGGTTTCTCAGCTTGCAGTTTTCTTGTGCACTGGAAAACAAAAACACATCAGTGAGGGAACCCCCCTCCCCCAAACATACACAATTGCTTTTTGGCTTGATGGGATCACTTTGAATTGGATCCCTGCTCCCTTTTTAAATTCAATTTTCCCTGTTTAGATTCAAATGTTACTTTAGCAAGTTTCCTTTTTTTGCCTCCTGACACTGCTGGGAGAAATTTTTTTCTTTTCATTATCTCTACTTCGCCCCACCTCACTAACACCATTTCTGTAGCTGTTAGAGACTATGTTTGGGCTTTCAAGCATCCAGTGCAAACTAAGCATAGTGCTACTGTTTGGGTCTTCCTGGTTTCAGTGGTATTGGGACCTTCTTATTTTTTCCATGAATACTTAGCCATTTTCAGTTTATGGACCCTAAATCTTCAGATACAAAATGCTCTTCTAGCAGGGATGTGAACTTCCATAGAAATGTCACGTCATATTTGCCATTCAATTATCTATGTAACCTGCATTCTTCAGGCCTTGCAGTTGTGCTTTTTTCTTTCTTATAGCTAAAGTTTGGGGTTTTTTCTTATAATTAAAGGGAATTTTCTGTATTTCGGTCTGTGCCAATTGCCTCTGATCCTATTGCTGGTCGCCACTGCAAAGAGCCTCGCTCAGTCTGCCTCACTTCATCCCACCAGCTATTTATGCATATTGATAAGATTCCCCTTGAGACTTTTCTTCTCCAGGCTAAATAATCCCAGTGCATTCTTCTGCTTCTCTAGCCTCTCTTTCCTGCATGTTAGTAATTGTTTTGGATCAGGACATGCGTGCCTGCATGGAGAGCTGTGTCAGGGCAGTGACCCGGGTTAGAGGTAACCTGTTTTTTATTTTATCCTGTGTGGTTTTAACCCTGACTGAGGTCTGCTTGACTGTTCCATGAAGCCTTATGGCAATGCAAGCAAACAGCCAGCAAAGACTGGGAATAAGGAGTGGGAGGAAGGCAAAGTGTTTCTTCTTGCGGAACTGTCAGTTCATGCTGTCTGTAAGTGTTGTAACAGCAGTCACCTGTGTGGACTGTGAACAGATGTGAAGGCCTAAGGGTAAAAATCCTTGGTCTGGACTTACTGGGGCAATGGAATTGGCATTTTGCAGGGATTTTTGTCCACAGTGAGAAAAAATAATTTTTTTCTATTATTTCTTTACCCTGAGCTCAACCATTTGATGCTCAGGAACTTCTGTAACTGTTTGTGTTTCTGTGAATTTAGTACCTTTCAACACAGATCTGCTCCATGAAATCACCTCTGCTTTCCTTTGAACCTATCTACACTTTTATTATATTATATGAAAATGAATTTCCCAGCTCAACTAGCCGTTGCATTAAGAATCATTTCCTTTAGTATGTTGTGAACCTGATTCCTGCTTTCTCTTGGTGCTCCTCCTTCTGATATTGGAAGAGAAAGTGAATAATCCTCTGTTCTCTTTTTCACTCTGGAGTCTGTGGACCTCTGTCATGTCTTCCTTCCGCTTTCTTTTATCTTTCAGTGAATCTCCTCTCAATCTTTTCCTCTGCCTTCGTCTTTGGTACGTGCATATCTTTCCAATTGTGATTTGTCACCATTATAAAATACACTCCTGTTTTTCAGGTACTCCTTTTGCAGTGACTCTCAGACTAATTGTCTTCTAACTCCAACCACTAATGTGCACTTTTGCATCTCTTGTTGTAGCTCTGTGTATTTTGTGCAGTACTGTTTCACTGCTATCTTATCTGGATACAGTCCAGTTTCTTGTATGTGATCCTTTTCTCTCCTTTCTCTCTTCCTACCACCAATATTTTGGTCATGGACTTAGTCTTACTATTAGATTTTTTTATTAGGCAAAATTCAGCTCTGTTCTCACATTATTAATGGATGTAATTTTCTGTTCACATCTGTTGCCAAAACTCTTTGCCCATGATTTGGTCATTTTATCCTTTTCTATTGTAATCTTAACCTCATCAGCTTCATGCAAGTTAAAAATCTGCCATGAGAGCATTTTTCTCCTCTGTTTCATTTTATTTGAATTTGAGGTAATTTTTTTTGCCTATTTATCTTATTTTTATCTTTATGGATCTGCTAAATACTGCTGATTCTTAAATATCCATTATTGTGCCCTCTACCCTTCTTTTGCTAGATAATTAACATGACTGAAGTACTTAATTTCTGCCATTGGTATGGCAGATCTCTTCATCCTGCTTTCTGTACTCATTGAGCCAGGGGTAAGAGACTGCCTCAGTGGTTTATTACTTTCTTCCTTCAGATCCTTCCCAAATACTTACTCCTACAAAATATCTATTTCATTAATGTCTGTGAACCACTACTATGCCTTATCTTGTATCATCAATATAAGATTATTGGGAATTTGGTATACAGACACTGGATAAATTGCAGCTCAGTGCTACACCTTGCATTTCATGGAATTGTGTCTTTTATTAGCCATTTGTGAGACAATTGCTTCTGATGTTCCTGACATTGTTGACTTTGCCTTATTAGTAGGTGATATAATTAAATCTTCCAAAATGGAGAAGACTTCAATGGGTTCTGGTGGGATTTTCATGCTCAAGTTGCTTATTGGGATTATTATGGCTCTTAGAGAGTGCTGAGGGTCCTGTACTTTTTGGTGGGGGTTCTAAGAATCTTTCTCCCCCTGTTGTACTAAATAAATCTCACCTTACTTTAGCTGTCTAGAATTGAGTCCTTCTGTACCAATGGAATAACTGGATTCTTTGCAGTGGGGAGAGGGGCTTGGGATGAACTGTTCTGTATTTTAAGTTAAGTTGTACTTTCCTGTGTCTCTCTCAAGAAAGCCTCAATGCAAATTTAAGCAAAACAGCTATAGAACTGCATGATGTAAATCTCACCTAACATCTGCTATAGGGTTGTCTGTGGCAATAGAGGACTGGAATTTCTGGTCAGTATTTCTGTGGTAGTTCATATTAGCATTTTCTTTAAGTGTATGTTGCTAAGGTTGTTTGTGTCTGTCTTCCTTGAGAGTGCACTTTTGCTTTAACGGAGGGGCTACATGTTATTATGTTTAGTGGAAGGTGTCACAAGCAGTAATGGTTGATTCATAGTCACCTGCACATAACTATGTAGAGCAGTGTACTTTTTGAAAAGTGTAAAGGGTAATTGCATATCCAGCCAAGAATTCTGTCCATAAGTATTGAAAAATAAGGAGTTGGACTCCCTGCCAATGGGGGAATGTCAAGGCTTTTTGATTTGGAGGCTTTCTCATATGAGATCAGAGTGCTTACAGGGTTCAAGGTTTTCAGTATGTGCAGGTTGGAGATTTACTCCTGGAAGGGAGAGCTGAGATGTTTTTTCCTTGACCCTGTTGCTGCAGATAGACACTGGGGAAAAGCCTTGATTTTTATTAAACTCACTAAAGTGCTGCTCTCACTAGAAAGCAGTTAGATTTGGGGGTCTTTCTCCTCTATTGCAAAAAAATTGCTCTGTGAAGTTCAAGATAGCATGAAACTACAATTGCTTTGTATTGATCTTTTTTTTTAAACTTGTCTGTGCTTTCCTTTACATTCTCCTAAGCCTTGTTGTATGGCCTCTTATATGTTGTTTATTTAACAAACATGAATATTACTCACTTGAAGAATCCTCTCATCTTCTCTAAGCGTTAATCGAGGGAGAAGCTTTCAAACCCATGAAAACAAGGTGAAACTCTCTCTATTCTGGAATATTGAATAAAGGAATCAAAGGGAAGTAATATTCTGTGATGATACCTCAGGGAAGATTTAATTAAGAAAATGAAATTGCATTAAGAGTGACCTATTGTGGACTGCCAAAAAGCCAGCAGATGAGGGAGACATTTGTTAGCAGTGTGTGCCCATCAGTAAGAGCTTGTGCATTGTACCAAGCCTGTGAGATATGATGCTTAACTAAGTGGCTTAAAGCAGTGTTTAACTATCTGATTTGTTAAGGTCAGTACTGCAGGGAGCACATCTAGTCTGTGAAATGGCTTGCAAGTTCTGGAATCAGGGCTGGTTGTGGCATGTGGCCACATGTTGGTCTCTGCTCGTGTCTCACTTGGACTTCATATTAATGAGTCACCTACAGTTCAGAGACAACAATTGTTTTCAACCTTCACTGGCTAAAAGCTGCTCTCAGGTGCTTGGGCATCAGCCATGCAAGCCTCCTGTGAAGTTGTACCTGGAGCGCAGTGGGTAAGTTTGCTGAGGTTTCAGCAGGTTTGTGTTGCTTTTAATCAATGTCGTTACTTTTTTATGTGTGCTGGCCGGAAGCAGTTTGGCACTGGCTGGACCCTGGAGATGCAAGGGCAGGTAACTGGTTGGCAGGTCAGCCAAGGAGTTGAGACATGTGGGATGGTAGATAGGGAGGAAGCAGCAAAAGCTCTGTCTGTTGGGCCAGGTCTACTAGAGGCATGAAAAGGAAACAGCTCACTTCTTCCCTTGGTGTGACCAGGATTTTTAGAACTCAGAGCTGTGCACTGGGGTGAGTGCATCCTTAATCTGCTCTTGCCTCTAGAGGTGAGGATTGTCTCTGGATTCACAGATGAGGATTGAATCAGGAAACTGTGGAAAAAGCAAATGAACTGAGGAGGAGGGAATGTAGGGGACTTAACACTCGAACCTTTACTCCCCTAGGCAATGCTTTTGAAATACATTTGACTCATGGGGTCTTGAACAAGCTGGGGACTGACATTTAACAAGTAAAGGCTGCAAGGAATGGTCTGATGTCAGTAATAACATGTGTGATTTTGTAAGTCAGCAGTCATCCCTGTGATAGGGCTGAGCAGTTTCTCCTGTGCCCTGTGCACTGTCTGAATCCCCAGAGGTCTCTCTCAGCTTGCTCTCTGGCAATTACAGAGGCATTCCCTTGCTCTCACCATTAGTGTAATAGCTTGTGAGAACATCACTTATCTTTTTGCTCTTGAGTGACTACTGCTTCCGTAATCTCCTTTGTATTAAACTAATGGATGGCTTGTGTATGCAATTTTTCTCCCCCTCCTCTTATGGTGAGGAGGGTATCTGTCGTTGCTTTTGTCTCATTTGTCTTTTAGTGCAGATGAAAATAGAAAGAGAATTTGACAAGAAATTGGAACAACTGTCATAGCTTGTTGTGTCTTACTAAAAGTATGCAAATAATAGAAAATGTCTGCTGAAAGAAAGAAGCATATTGCCACATTCAGTTACTTTGTCGCCATGCATAATTCCTCAGTTGCAAGAAAGCAGATTGTCATTATAAGCAGTCATTTTACCTGACTTTTATTTATTTATCTTTCAGTTAGAAATTATGTTTAAAGTAGCTACTTGATAAAATGGAACAGTGACCACTTGAAGGCATCCCTTATAAAGAGGAAGAAAAACTTTGCTTACAGATACAGTACCTCTCCCACTGTCTTTTACGTAACAGGGATTTTAAAGACCTGCTTCATTTTCCTTGTATTTGCAACATTATACTTGTGCTGCTTTCTTTTTTAGAAGTTTTCATAATGTCTGAGCTGACTCTTGCTATGGTGTAATCCGTTTCATCCATCATGGACGCAAGAGAAAATATTCTTTCTTTTTCACTGTAGCATCTTAAATACTTAATGGTATCACTTGCACCAGTCTTACCACTCCATTTCACATCTTTTTTCCATGTATTTGCTAACTAGGCCCAATTGTTTGTGTATCTCTATGGGTTGTGTTTTCCTAAAATTTGCTCTTTTCTATGACTCTTTGGACTTGGTCCGGTTGGCTCATCTGTTTCTTTAAATGCAGCACCCATGCAAGGGTGTAGTATTGCAGCTGAAGCTTTGCTAATGCTCAGTAGAGTGGAAGGATAACTCCATGTGTTCTGTGGGGCACAGTCCTGTTTATCTGTTCCAGCCAGCTTGTTTGCCTTGTTGTGCTCAATAGCTTGACTCTGACTCATGTTTGGTTTGTCATCCCCTCTTACCTATGGCTTCTCTCTGAGGACTCTTACCCGCTATGCTGGTTTTGGCTGGAGTAGAGTTAGCTTTCTTCATAGTAACTAATGTGGGACTATTTTGGATTTGTGCTGAAAGCAGGGTTGATAATACAGAGATATTTTAGTTATTGCTGAGCAGTGCGTGCACAGCCTCAAGGCCTTTCCTGCTTCTTGTACCCCCGTGCCAGTGAAGAGGCTGGGGGCCCACAGGCAGTTGGGAAGGGACACAGCCAAGACAGCTGAGTGCAAAGAACCACAGGGATATCCCATAACATGTCACGTCATGCTTAGTATGTAAAGCTGAGGAGGTAAGGTGGACTTTCGGAGTGATGACATTTGTTTTCCCAAAGTAATTGTTGTGTGTGATGGAGCCCTGCTGTCCTGGAGATGGCTGAACACCTGCTGGCCCACGGGAAGCAGTGAATGAATTCTGTGCTTAGCTTGTGCACGCAGCTTCTGCTTTTCTTATTAAACTTTCTCTCAACCCACGAGTTTTCCAGCTTTTCCTCTTCCGATTCTCTCTCCAATCCCACTGAGGAGGGAGTGTCCAAACGGCTGCATGATTCTTGGTTGCTGGCTGGGATTAAACCACGACAACTGGTTTGAAGTTCTCCTTACTGTGTTTATGCAGTGTATACAGCTTTATTTCTTTCCTGGTTTTTCCAATTTATCCAGTTTGCCTCAAGAATATTGGATTTGAAATCTCTCTTTCACATTTATGGTTTTTCTTTGTTTCATTTGGTCTACAGATTTAATAAGGGACTCCTTATGATCTGCTTAAAGATGTAGCAGCACTAGCCTGCAGAATGCATCCAGGTCTGTGTTAATCATTCATGTGGAACCAGTCATAACTGCTGCATACAGCCCGAATGAACTTTATCTAGGTTTTGTTTTAAAAGAATGTTATGTGAGACTGTATAAAAAAAAAAAAAGCTTTAAATAAACTCAAGGTATAAAGTATTTGTGCTTCTTCCTGAGCCACGAAAACTTTGGGATCTCTCATCAGAGTGAATGCCTGCAAGAGGGATTGTAGTCCAGGCTTATTCTTTTTTGTCTAGACTTTATAGTCTCTGGGACAGGCTCTGGGTTTACCTGCATGTTGTGGAGAAGTATCTGGTAAATCTTGAACCCTAAGGCTGTATAAATTCAATGTCAAGGGAATAAAAAATCAGTTGTGGTTTTTTTCCCCCCTTCTTCCTGGGGACTATTGTAAGATCCAGAAAGTTAATAAATTCTCCAGGTGCACAGTATGTCAGCTGGTCCTGAGATCTGTACAGTAGTTGCCAGCTAGAAAGAGTATTTGGCATTAGTACACTGAATATTTTCTGTTCTATTTAGATTGCACACAAGTAGGAGGAACACCGCAGGTGAACAGATTCTCTTTTTCCCCTGATACCTTATGCATTTGTAGTGAAATCACAGAATCACAGTCCAGGCAGCTTTTGAATATTTCTGGTAATGGAGACTCCACAGCCTCTCTGGGCAACATGTTTCAGTGCTCAGTCACCTGCACAGTAAAGTTCTTCCTCACGGTCTTGTGGAATTCCCTGTGGATTGGTTTTTACGAACTGCCTCTCATCCTATTGGTTGGCACCACTGAGCAGAGCCTGGCTCCATCCTCCAGACACCCTCCCTTCAGGCACTTACAGACATTGATGAGATCCCTTCTCAGTTGTCTCTTCTCAAGGCTGAACAGGGCCAGCTTCCTCAATCTGTCCTCAAAGTGTGATGGAGCCTTTCCTCAAATGCATGAGATAGGAAAAAAGTGGGATCCAATATTTAGCATAAACTTTAGTTTATTAATGGTTTGGTTAAAATGAAATTACTGTAGTTTTATGATCTATTTTTTTCCTGTATTGTGCATGTAAGGAAAAAAAAATCTTTACGGATGAGTGTTTTCTCAGTAACTGTTTGTAGTGAGAAAGTAGACGTGTGAGAAAGAAACAGAATTTAAGTTGTAGCATCTTAGTGAATCAGATCGTCTTGATATGGGTGTTTCGCAGGGCTTCAGCCTGTCCCAATCATGGTGGATGTTAAATCCCATCTGTTTTCAGAGAGCAGGAGCAATGAAGGATATTAATCCATTTTAAAGGTGTATTTTTAAGAGACTTTTTGTGGGCTGAATCTATGAATCCTAAAATTTCTTCTCATCTAAAATATACACTTCATTTACTAAATGTCATTCCATCTAAAAGACACATTATTAACAAAACTTATTTTATCACTATGTAGTTGTTGAAGGCTTCTACTAGTCCTTCCTTCTTGTTTTGTACAGTGCAACTTAGCTTCTGTATTCAGTTTGTTTTTTGATGGGACTCTGAAAATAATGTTACAATACAGTGCCTCACAACTTGATTTGTCAGGTTTTCTGCCTGCATGCTAACACTAAGTGTTATAATTACTGAGTGATGCTCGAGATAACCAATTATAATTAAAGAATATATTGATTAATACACAATAGAAAACAGAATAGTATAACATGTGAGACGCCCGTCGGGGACCCACAAGTCCCACAAATGGAGTATCTTCCTAGATTAAAATATCCCTTGTAGTACTTTACCAAATTCTGTGTGTCCAATTTTTCTCCTGTCTTTTTTATTCTGCAGCCGTTT
>JAWWES010000081.1:51740510-51777927 GCA_035583135.1 Lophotriccus pileatus
GACTATCTTCCTAGATTAAAATATCCCGTGTAGTACTTTACCAAATTCTGTGTGTCCAATTTTTCTCCTGTCTTTTTTTTTTTTTTTTCTACAGCTGTTTGTCTCAGGGTCCTCTGTCACGTTGCTCTGAACAGAAGGTCTGCCTCCAGAACTGCCAAAACTCCAGCAGGATGCATCTTCCTGATACGCAGGCCCCCGAGCTCAGAGCCACCGGACAGAAATCTTGGACGAAGTTTCCAAATTGTTAGAAGTGAATCCTTCCCTTAGTTTTTGGAGACGGCAGAGAATACCTGTAGAATAAAAAGAGTGCAAGAAATATTAGTTGCAGCGCTGGATTTCCAGCACTGGGTACAGTCTTTGGGTTACATTGTACCAAAGAGCACACAGGCAGTTTGAAAACTTCGCTTTTTGTACCTTTTTCGGTTACATAAGCTGTTACATATTAATTTACTATCAGGTTACCTTAAAAGGTAACTTCTGCTCCAGAGGGAGTGTTGTTGATTGCAACGTACCCTCCCCCAGGCTTGTACAGAGGGGACCTTGCATCATCTCCTTTGTGTCAGGGGTGGGGGGGTCTTTCCCTGTATCCACGTGTCAAGGAGGGATACACTTTTATTTATAATTTATTCCCTTGTTCCCGGCCGTAAGATTCCCTCGCTCAGATCCAGATAGGACCTTTACCTTACAGTCTCTACGATATGCCTATAAATTAGTAAATATAAAAATAGTTCTTTTGTTAGTACTTTTCCAGCTTCTGTCCATCTCTTCCTCTGTTATCAGTAGTTGTCTGTTATCAGCAGTTGTTGGGCTTCTGCTAGTTCCTAGACATGCATGTCAAAAGGATGTTTATTCTGTCTAGACGCTGTCTTCTCAAGGATTAAACTGTTAAAGAAATGGTTATTATGTACTTATAATCAGTTACTTATACTCATATGGACAAAATTTGTAATCAACCTATTATACTAAGTATAAAAATGTTGATAAGATATCTAGTTTTGTGAAAAGCACACTGAAATACCCTTTGTATACAAGAAAACATGTGGACCTCAAGATTTCAGAGGAGGGTCTCCTGTGTGGAGTTATAGCAGGATGAGTTTTGGGCATCTGGGTATCTACTGTTTTTCTCAGACAAAACCTTTGGACTGATGCATCAGAAAGTTTTCCTTACTGTAAAGCTTTTGTCAAGAGTTTAGCTCTTTCTTTTTTTAACTGAAGTCCATCAGATTGTGGAAGGCGACACATTTGTTCATGTTTTTAGTGTTTATTTCCCCTTCTTTAACAGAAAATTGGTTGAACTTTAAATTTTTAGTCTTAGTTTGCACTCAAATGCATTTAAAGAGTACAGAAATCTTTGTGGTTGTGTGTTATAAAAACTGCAGATTGTCAGTGCTGGGTGCACAGCCATCAAGTGTGGATAACTGATGTGATTCAGAGATGGAACATATCTTGCATAAAACATAATAGATGTTTTATTTGACAAGATTCAGCATTAACTCAGGAAGGGATTGCTTTTCATGATGCGTCTTTGAACACTAATTTATATGTTTCCTTATTCTGAGGTTTTATTTTCAGTAATTCAAGTCATTTCATGAATCAGCAAACTTACTTTGTCCCTGATCTGGCAAAGATTTAGACACATCTTTAATTTTAAAGCAAGATGACTATGCACACTGATTAGAAAGACTCTGCTTAAAATTCATTTAAATGGACTAAAGTGGAGTTTGTGTCAATTGGGTTTTGCTCAGGGAGCCTAAATGCTTGGGATTTGGCCACTGGGAGGATTTAAGATACCTCATTAACTTAATTTACTCGTGATTTTTAGTTATAGCTTCTATTTTTATTTAAAGAATATGGGAAAAATAACTATCAGAGTTATAAAATGCAGGGAAATTAATGTGAGATCTTATACCCACCACTGAGTTTGAAAAGATGCCTAAATGATTTTTAAAGTTATTTTCTTAAGAGTGAACTTCAGTCTCTTTAATTTAGTCTCTTTAACTGAGGTCTTAATCTGACCGTGTACATATATCATGAACCATTGGTTCATTTAGCTTATTAAAACACATACATTTTATGCAGCTTTTATAGTTACTGCTTTTTTTTTCCTTTCTTCTATGGATCTTGAAATTATTTGACTCGGAAAAATTCTAGAGCAAGGATTTTTAGTACCTACGTAGTTTTAAAATTGTTCTTAGACTTTGCATATATGTTGCTCAACACTTTGAAGCTTTGAGTTACACTGGCTCTGAGAATATTGTTAAGCAGCATCTCGGAAAGCACTGTGTGAATTAATAGTAAATACTAATGAGTACAAGTGACCTCGATTTTTGTCACTACCCATCCTGAGTTTGCTAATATTTCATAACATTTGGGTTTTTAAGGAAGAATTTCTTCTCTCTGCCTTATCTTCCTCTTATTTTGAGTCTGCAGTGAAGATGTGAAGCAGGATCTGACATGATCTCCATGGCAGCACACATTAGTTTCCATGGCAACACATTTCACAAACAACCCTACAACTTTACTACAGTGTCAGACAAAAGGAGAAGCCCGACTGTTGGAGCAGGCTGTGATCAAGGTTAAAATTAAAAAGAGGGGGAAGGGAGGAAACAGGGGAAGAGGTTGGGTGAGATAATGACTTTTTCAAGTCGTCCTTTTAAAGCTTTTGCTCCAGGGTAAGCACATCATTTAAAATAATCCCCTAAATTCTCCAGTCCATAATTACTGTGCTACCCAGCTGCATTCCTGCACATGAGTAGGTAAGTGATGAGCTATCACAAGTCTTTTGTCCCAGGATACTTCTTTAGTCTGGTTTCAGAAGGAAATGAGGCTTAAGAACTAACAAGGACTAACAATCCTCTGATTAGTTGTCTCTTTGTCTCTCTCCTATTGTATCCTCCCTTGCCTGCATTGATCTTGCCTGCATTGATCAGATTATTTGAATTTGACAGAGGGGCCAAAGTTGAGGAGGTAATTAAGTTCTTCTAGGTGTTGTGAAAAGCTGCTCCCTGTTCACTTCCAAGAAGGAGGCTGTGGGCACTGAGAGTTACAGGTGTCTAAGTTAAATTGGTATAATAATATAAAAAGACTACTTCATATGGTGTTCTGAAGTGAGGAACATGTTTAATCACATGCTTAGGGTCTCTTTTTTTGATGAGATGCTTTTCCACACCTCCAAGAAGGGGTACTACTAGAGGCTGATTCTCTCAGAAATGGTTAAGGTTTCTTATCTTTCAAGATAATGGTACTGGGAAGGTACAAAGGAAAATATGGAAGGAATTGCAAGATGTGAAGCAGCTTTTGGTTTTACTTTTGCTTCAGACTGAACATAATCCATACTTCAGGTTTGCACAATGCAGGCAATAGGCTTGTTGCATTGTGTTCGTGTGGCACGTGATCTGTTCAAGAGCCTAAACTCCTACTGGCAACCAAATGTGAAGGTACAAGATGGAGTTAGGGGGGAGAACTTGCACGAAGGTTTTGGGACCGTGGGCAAGGATATATTGGTCTACTTCAGTGGTCTGCTCCACTCTTCAGGCTGTGCACATCTCCCATGTCTGAGGAATGCAGTTCCACATGCATGGGTGAAATTGCATGATTGCATTTATGTCACTGGAAAGGTGGTGGTGTTTTGGGAGAGCCTATTTCTCAGCTGTGTTAGAGATGATTATAAAAAAAAAAAAAGAAAAGAATGCAAAAGTAGCTTAAAGTTTTGTATTGATCCTGGATTAGAAGCGCAAGAATACCACAGCACTCTTGTTACTTCAAAGCGATTCCCATCAAACTTAGTATGGTGTGTTATCCTGCATGTGAACTTTTATGGGGAAATGTGTGGGGTTTTTATTTTCTAGTGTTTTATTTTAAAATGTGGGGCTACATTATAGAGGTGGCTGTACAGGGCTAAATGCAGGAGAGAACTCACAAGTATCAAAGATATCTTTGGATCAAAAGAAGTACAGATAACCCACAGGTAGTATCACTGCAGGTGATGGTGTGGCAAGTGGAAACCAGCATTAATCTGGGGACCTGGCAGGATAGAGGCAGGTTCTGGAGACGTGGCTTGAGGCCAGGGGCATTGCCCTGTTCAGGAAAGAAGATCTAGCTCTAGTGGGTCCTAAAGGGTCTTTTAATACCTTACTGTTCAGAGTTGACTTGCTCCCTGCAGACCTCTACTTACCATACAAAGTATGAAAGTGTTCTTTCAGAAGGAAAGGAAAACAGTGTCTTACAGAATTGTTTTGTTCTGCTGACTCTTGGAAATGATCCTGGTCAAAATGATCTGTTTAACAGAGTTGAATGAAATGGTCAAAGATGTACATAGTCATGATTTATCGCCTACCTTTTTGTTTTACCTGATTACTGTTGCTTTAACAAGTTGTGAGAAATGAATGGGAGCGGTTTGATTACAAGCAGGAGTTTACTCATGTACTGTTTGGGGGGGCTGGAGAGTTATTTAATAATGAGCATTGCTGTTTCTGCTTACTGCTGTTTGCAAGCCTACCTGCAGCTTTTGGTTGCTGCTTTTGTTATAATTCCCTGTTATCTGTATTGTATAAGGACTAACTAGAGGAGATTGTAAGACAATAGGCCCAGCCAGGGCTCTTTGTCAAGGGACCACATGGCCAAAGGACTTGATAAGCCAGTTAAGATAGTTAATAAGCTGACAAAGGAAGGACAGAAACTGGCCCTAAGAGACCCAATCAAGCTCAAGAGACTATGTCACCTTAGAAGGAAGAAAAAGAGTGGAGCTTGCCATGGGAGGAGCAAGGGAGTGGTTATGTAAATCAAGAAACCTAAAAAGGACTGGTCCCTCCCATTCTTGGGATGCACAGGTTTGGACACAAGGCCCGATGCATCCAGCGTGCTGTAATTAAAGTTTATTGTTTCACTTTATTTGGCCATCTTCGAAATTTTATTTCGAGATATTTCTCACAAAGTTACTAGAGATTTTTTTTAAGGATTTTGGTTTCTGTAAATCTCTTCAGAAGCTAGTTCTTAGGGGCCTTCATGTTCTGAAAATTAAGTCCTCTGAAGTTTCTGGTGAAACAAAGATCCATGCAAACATTACCCATATTAAAAGGCTTGCTTGTAGCAATGTTAAGTGTATAACCAGCCTACACTATGCTTCCACTTCTGACTGAAAGTAAAACTAACTACTAAGCTTCCAAAATACCAATATTGATTTTTTTTTTTTTTCCTGTAGCTGAGGTGCCATCTGAAAACTCTTAGGAAAGTTGATTTGAAGTGTCATGGTTTTGCTGACCAGCGCCCCCCCAGACTGGAAGTAGTTTTTTCCAGGTGAATTTCTGGAGGAAAGCCAATCAAAAGTTTTGGTAAGGCCTTTGCCAATTGCATATTTAAGAAAACGGAAGAGAAGGGTTGTTGCACAGATGAAATTGGGAGCCGTGTAGGGAGGACGCAGCAGGCCCCAGAGGGGGGCCAGGCCCCCCTCCTCCCCCAGCCCCAGACCAGGGGAAGGGGTAGCACTGAAGCCCCCCTAACTGAGACATGTAACAGAGTGAAGAAAAAAAAAACTTAAAGAAGGACTTGGATGAGGCTGCTGCAAAAGGAATTCCAGCCAGAGAGATAGCCGCAGCCTCCAAGGTCAGAGCTGGCAGCAGGAAAGAGAAGCCCAAAGTGGGGGAAGACGGCTCCTTCTCCCCCTCCCTCTCTCTCTCCCTTCAGCAGGGAAAAAACTGAAAACTAAAATCCCTGCCACCTGTGGAAGGTTATTGGGGTGAGGAGACCCCCCTGTATTTCATGGAGGAGCCTACACTGGAGTAGATGGGTGCATGAGGAAGCTGAGAGTCCATGGGAGGCCTGAGATGAAACAAAGTCTTGTTAGAGACTTGTGGCCACAGAGACGAGACCTACACCAGAGCAAGTCGGCTTGGGTAGGATTTGTGTGATCCCAGTGAGGGATCCATGCTAGTGCAGCTGAATTTGTGACCCTAAGGGACAGCAGAGAATGGAAGAACTGTTGCCCGAGGGATGGACCCACGCTGGAGAGGTCTATCAAGGACTATTCCCTTGGGAAGGGACCCCACAGGAAACAGGGTTTGACTCAAAAGCCATTGTCCCCTGTGACCCTGTGGTAAAGACCATGGAAAAACAAGTGCCCCCTTACAGTCCATGGAAAACCCTACAGGGTCTGGGTAACCCCCAGCCTTGGGCCTTAGCCCAGGAGGGAGGTAGGCCCAGCCCTGAGGTCAACACAGAAGAGAAAGAGACAGACAGTTCCAGCTGCAACGAATTGGGATTGTTGTCCCGGAGATAACAGAGGAGGAACTTTCAAATGCTGCAGAATTGTGTGGAAGATCTGTAGCTCTGAAAGTGGAAGAGAGTCTGCTTCTCCTCCTGGACTGATACAAAGGTGGAGGGATATTTCTGTAAATACATAGCACTTTTGCCTAATTAGAATTGTTGTAGATGTAGTCCTTTAGTTTTTATTTTGCTAGTAATAAATCCTAATATTGTTTCTCCCCAGTCAGATCTCTTTTGTTTGCATAAACATTCTCTCAACTTATAGCAATTGTATGGGGGTGAGAGAAAATTGGCCCAAGGCAAACCCACAACAGAAGATTCAGACATTCTTATTTAACACCCTTTCATGGTAGTTATGTTGTGCCCTTCCCAGACATCCTGGGGGGGCTTAGTCCTTTCCAGACTGAAAACCCACAGAATCCATCTTTAGTTGATTCCTGCTTAGTTTTCAGCCTCCTTCCTGTCCTTAAGATTTCCCAAACCAAGTCAGTGGTTCTGAAGCTTGAATTAGATATGCAGTGGTGGACAAGCCCATCAATCAAAAGAGCCTTAGCTGCTTTCCTGTCCCAATCAAGAACAGCTTCTCCAGCTATCGTCTTCCGTGCTTTTAAGCTCATATTCAATGGCCTGTGACACAGGGAAGGTTCAGTGAGGCAGGACAAACTAGGCTCACATCTGGTGTTTCTTAGTATGTTTGATCAGGACAGGATTGATGTGGAAGGTTGTTTGCCAGTATTATGATTTCAATATGTGTTTCCAGTACCTTTCTGTGAATAGTGGTAATGTCTTTCTTTCCTCTGCTTTTCTCCGGAGTGGTAAAATTGCAATGTGGGCTCCTGCTGAAAGAACTACCAACATATCCATCTGAATGAAAACTGTGAATCTTGTTCCATGGATTATAAAAATAAACTTGTTTCATTGAGCTTTCATGTATCAAGAGATTTGCAAATGTAAAACTGCAATATAAAGGAAATGGATTTTTGAATAATTCCTTAATCTAGTTTTCAGTGGTCAGGATGTTCAGCTGCATTTTTTGTTTTCTCCCTAATCACTTTCATATTAAAGATTAATTGCATATCATAGAGAATCCTTGATTAGGCCAATAAAAAGTGAGAGTATAGATCTGTTCATTAGAAGCAGCGTGAGGAATAATAATGAGCAACTGCCAAGCTTACTTGTCTGTCTTACAATAGACTCATAGAGGACATGTATTTATGTGATGCTCCATTTGCTGTTATTAAACAAAAATAATTTACAGTTTTACTAAGAAGCTTCCTTATTAACAAAACAGAATAAATTATTCTGCTCCATACACCTTCAGTTGTGTAAGTTTAACAAGGGAAGGAGATAATGTTTTTGCAGTGTTTCCAGGTTTTGCCTCTGACTCCAGTAGAATCCAACAAGATGATTTATGAAGGCTTATTTTATTTTATTTTATTTTATTTTATTTTTATTTTGACTAGGACTTTCTCTTTTGCTATGTGCCTCTCTACAAGGCTTTTTTTTTTGTGTGCTTTGTTTTGTTTTGTCCTGGGTTCTGGAGTACTACATGTGGTGCATGTACCACATCTGTAAACCTGCAAAATTTGCTTCCCATTGCACCAGTAAATGTGTGGGTATGACTTTACCCCCAAGTAAACAAATATGTTGCTCCTGAGCTGTCTTTGCTGGCATCTGTAGACAAAGGAATGTCAAGCAGATAGAATGTAGCAAGTGCAGTCTCAGGAAACGTGTCAACAGGGTGGACTATAGGTGCCAAAATTAACTGAGAGTTACTGTATAGTAACAAATGAAACAGCTTGAGAGTGAGACTTGTAAGGCAAAATGATTGGTAAAGGCACTCCTTTGCCTCTAATAGGTGCTAGGACTGGAGATGCTGGAATCCCATTCAGCAGCAACCAGTGGCGGTTTTTGGAGGGAATGATTTCTTTCTACCTTGTATACTGAATAAATTTATCCTAAACCTGTGAGCAAGTGTCATGAGGCTGTAATCGTACTTAATATTGCTTATCATCTGTAGCAGTGATTCTGAAACCTCTCGGAAATAGAAGATGGTCAAGCTTGAATTTCTTATGGACCATCTTGGATTCTACTCAAAATTTTAAGAGAAAACTCCATTAGGCTATGAGCAAGTTAAGCCAATCTCATCCACCCAACACCAGTTCCTGTAGAAATGTAGTTTGGGGGCCATTAGCAGAGTGTCGTCTTAGTCTCAAATGAACTACAAAATAAAAGACCTCTGCGTTGGCTTCTCTGTTCCAAGGGATTTGTTTCTTTTCCTACCTAAGGCTTAAAGTTTCAACAAGTAGAACAGAAACGTCTGATGCTGAAAAAGACAGCTGAATTACTCCTCCTTCAAAGCCCTATGCAGTCAAGTCACTGTAGGATGGGAAGTCTTTTCCTGAGATTCATCTGATGCTTGTTCTACACACCTTCTTGAGTGTGAGAGCCCCTGGACCCTGCTGTTTTGCATATGCTGTAGGGAGGATAACTAGATGTGTCAGAACATATGAAGGTGGTCAGGTACTAAGAAAAATTCTGATGGTTGGAGTCCTTTAGTTATCCAGTAGGTGGGCAGCAAAGGTGAATTTCTGATTGAGAAGGTAAATTATCCCTAGAGAGTAAGTAGCAACTGCCAAGGCAACTGGCTCCAGAGTTCTGGAAACAGAAGGCTGTTTCATGATTCGAGTGGTCATTGGTGATGAGTCATTGCAGTTTTTTCTATTGATTCTCAAAGAGCAATTAGGAATAGCTGGTTTATTGAGTAGCCTATGTTTACTTAACTTCTTTTGCTATCACTGGACTTTACAGATCCTTTTTTAACACTTTTATTTTTCTGCTTCTCCTTCCTGCCTTTTTTGAACTAACATGAGTAGTTACACCAAAGGGAATAGCTAACCTATTTATCTTTAATTTCTCTTGAAGTCTCATGGTCTTATGAAGGCAGCATATTCTAATCATCTTCATCTTCCAGAATGTCTGCACTATATTTGAAAAAGATTACAGGAAATAAACTTCAGTCTTGGTAAAAACTTAAACACAGCTGTTGGCAATAATAAATCTTCCAATTTAATTTACTGGAAAATTTGAACCAAATTGAATTGTGTGTATGGCTGATCAAGTTGTCTTGTTCATGTGTGTGTGTTTAATTGAACTGTGTGGTTTTACACTTAATTTTTTTTGATGCAGACCAAAGGGATCCCTTGAATTTCAAAGTTTGCTTCCTTTTTTATTCATAAAGAGTAGTGGATCCCAAAACATGTTGGATTTACTTCATCTGCTTTCTAAAGGTTTCTAAAACAGGTACTGTGATTGTCACTTCACAGATTTTTTTGCCAGTAAACCCCTTAAGATGTTGTTTTTAATGAATGATGGAATCTCTGAACAGTGATATTGTTGTCACTAGAGAAGGTTGACATAGAGAAGGTTTTGAAAGTATGGAAAAACTTGGTGTGAAGAGATGAAAGATGTGGTTTAAGTGACAGTTAAGGAATTCGGTTAGTGATGAAAGTTGCGTACATTGTATTGTTACTGCAGGGACTGGTTTGTGAAGATACAAGGGTTAGGTTCTATCTGACTCCAAGAAGCTCATGCTGCAGCAGATTCCTTGTGTGTTACAGGGATTTGAGTTGCTTAAACCCCTTTTACAGCAGTATGAGAAGAATTGCATGGGTATAGCCACCATGTATATTCCATACTAGTTTCATCTGAGGAGCGCAAGGAATTAGTTAAATTTATTTTCTCACTTTACAAGTGTGTTTCCATTTTACTGCAGACAAAAAGAAAGAAAAAGAAAAAAAAAAAGATGCTTTAATGGATAGAGAGGTGAATTTGGTCCAGAAAACTTACACCATTCTTTCACTGTGCATGACAGATAACATATAATTCTGTGAAAGGTTGAATTTTGCACAGCTCTTTGAGTAAGAAGGGGTGAATAGTCTAGGGAAGAGGTGGAAAAGGGACTGGATAGGCTTCCTCAACATGGGTTTTCTACTGTTTTCGGGAAAAGAATAAAAACCATCTATGTGGTAGAGACTACTTCAGCTGTTGTACCTTGCTGCAGCTTTGTGCACTGCTGCTCGTGTGGGTTGTTTCCACTTGCGCTCTTGCCTTTCTCTGTTTACATGGGTAAGGCTCTAGGCAGGTTTTGAGGCAGAGTTTTTGATCATGAGCTGAAATTTGCCACAGAAAACTAAGAGGAGCTGAGTAGTCTTCTTGACTTCTTGTCCTGTGCAGGAAGCCTGGTGCTAATGCTGTAGTCTTCCTCAAATGGACTCTGGACTCTTCCTCCCCTCTCTCCCCCCCATTCTTCATGGAAAACATGTTTAACATTAACTAGTGAAACTGGATTTATTATTGTTTGTACGGTTCAGACCCATATTCTGTTTTGTTTGAGTTACTTATGGCTTTCTGTAGAGTGAGGCATTATTGGAACATCTACTGTGTTTTTACTTCCCCAAGTGTCTTTCCTCAGAATATATAGCTTATTTTGTTTTGTGCAGGCTATCCACATTTTTGTGCAGTGCAGGAGTGTATAGAAAGGAAAATCTGAGTTGATTCTACGTTTTAGTGTTTGACAGCATTTTTTTCTTGTTTGTTTTTTAGCCAAAGGAATGCACAATGAGAGCTTTTCTGTATGACTGAAAGCATCATAGAGAGTTTTTACTGGTACATATTGGGACATGGCCAGAGCAAAAAGATAGTCCTTTCTCGAGGACACCAGACATGACTGTCCCCAGTTTTATTCTCTCCCTCCCTCTCTTTCCCTACCCCTCTCTTCCATAAGTGAAAAAAAAGGCACATTAAGGTCAAGGGAAGACTTCTGGGAGCAAAACAAGATTTATAGTGACTAAAAGACCTTGTACAGATTCGTGTTCTGTCCACTAACAACAACACATGTAAAAGACCATTTAAAAATTAAATATAGATGAGAGATAATAAAAGGTAGAGAGGAGAAATAAGGGAAGCTTGTATGCAATCATTGATTTAAGGAATAGAGATCAGAATTTTTATTTGAGTTTATTTTTCAGAAACTTTAGTGTCTCTAAAATAGTGTCTCAAGAAGATTTGGGGGGAGTGATGGTGAGGAAAAATACTGTGCTTTCTGACCTGCTTTAGTTTGTTTTATCCAGATCAAAACATTTTGACCTTAGCACTGAGCAGAGTCTGTTTTCTTGTGTATGTTTCTTAGGCATATTGCTTATATGGTACCATATGGGGAACAGAAAGAAAACTTTTGCATTTAAGGAAGTCAACAAACCCAGAGATTTGCATTAGAAGTTGTAAAAGAGCATATTGAGGTGTTGTGCAGGCCATTAATGTCAGTTTTACTATATATGAGAGCTCTGAGAACTATGGAAAGGATCTGTTTTGTAGGTATTAAAGAAGGGGGAGTGGTACAACCCAGCTACTTGTTTGTCCATTGCCTGTTATTTATGCCAAACAGAAATTATGGGATGTGATTAATACAGCTGTAAGGAAGGGTAGCATAAGGAAAGCTAGCCCATGTGGGATTTGACTTGTAGAAAAAATATCGTGTCATACTGGCCTTTTTTCTTTGACATTTTAAACCTGGTTAAGGAAAGTTATACAACTGATATAACACACCAAGACTGCTATGAGACATTTCTCTTGCCGCTGTACAACATTTTGATTGAGACACAAGGTTGATACAGAATCAGTGTGACATGTTAAATAGATACAAACTGTATAACTGAAGTCTCCAAATGTAATGATAAATAAGAAAAAACATTGCTGACATGAAGAAGGCTTCCACTTCTTTCTGTGCTGCATCCTCTTCTTTTGCACACAGGGCAGGAAAGTTTTTGAAGGAAGAATTTAGAGGAGGGGGAGGAGTTCACAAGGGGGAGTGATGAACTATACATGCTGGGCCAATTTAATCTGTTGATACACTTACCTTATCAAAGAGAACTTAAGTGATGACTTGATCACTGTCTCAAATATACACAGAGGAAATAGAAATTTGAAATCTGAAGCAAAGGTATTACACACTGAAGACTGAGACTGTAACAGATATTTCCATTTCTGCTGTAAGTAACAGTTCACATAATTCCTTAGAAGTCTGCATGGCTTTTGACGTGACTGAAGTCTTAGTCCTTTTTGTATGTTTTTCTTAAATGTACACTCAGGGAGGCTTATGGGAATTAATTTCAAAAAACTCTCAGCCATGCCTTTTGGCGAGAGAAGCTGACCCTGTTTCCCCCAATGAGCCCTGGGTTCTTGCCTGAACTACCTCCCACTAGACCACCCGTTCCTTCCCGTACTCTGAGTGCAGTGAGATGTAAAACGGCTGGGAAGATCAGCCCTTAGGGGGAGAATAAGGTCAGGAGATGCTATTGGGAGGCTTTGCGGCATTGTATGTGGCCTCAGGGCAAGTTTAGACCCAGTTCAATTTAATGTCAAACCAGCTTAAAATAAGACTTATATTTAGCCCAAAATGCTAAGGCATTCAGCTGGGGTATGGTGAAATATTTTATATCTGAAACCAGTGCTTTCTAAATGCTTTATTCTGTTAAAAATGCTGATATTTTGAATTTTTGCCCTAATTAGAGATGAAAGCAAATGTCAAAACTGGGATGTTATGAGGAGTGTTAGTCCTGCATTTTATTCACTTTTATGGAAAAGGTCACCTTAACAGCTAGAATTACTCTTGAGCTTTAATGTGTCTTTAAAAACTAGACTTCAGTTAGGCCTACTTAAAATTAAGCATGTACTTAATCACAGTGCTAGTCTGGGCTTGATTTCAGAAAATGTGTTGCTGACCTATTTGTCCACATGCAAGTCTGATGAGGAGCAACTGAGGGAGCTGGAGATTTTTAGCCTGGAGAAAAGGTGGCTCAAGGGAGACCTTATCACTCTCTACAACTAGCTGTAAGGAAGCTGGAGTGATGGGGGGAGTTTGTCTCTTTTCCCTGGTAGTAAGTGACATACTGAAAGGAGATGGACTCAAAAAGCACCAGTGAAGGTTTTGAAGGAATATTAGGAAAAATTTCTTCACTGAAAGGGTTGTCAAGCATTGGAACAGGCTGCCCAGGGAAGTGGTGAAATTGGAATCTGTGAAAGTCTTTAAAAGATGTGTAGATGTGGCATTTAGGGACATGGTTTAGTGGTGGACTTGGCAGTGCCAAGTTAACAGTTTGACTTGATGATCTTAAAGGCCTTTTCAAACCTAAATGATTCTGTGATTCTGTGTGTGAGAAGGCTGAGAGGACAGGTGAGGCGGTAGCATGTTGAGAAGACAGTGCAGCACTGGCAGGACAGTGAAGTCCCAGTGAGTGAGAGATGACACTGAAGGCACTGAACTTGTTCACCACTGAATGTAAAAGGGTAAGCAATGGGTGAGTATCTCAGGAGGCTGAGACAGCCCTTCTGTTGTGTAAGACTGAGAAAACACTGGCTGTCCCTGTTGGAGAACAAGGGGATTGCTCTGCCTGTGCTGTCCAGAGGCTGTTTGGTGCAGTGTCCTGGGCAGTGGCTAGGGCTGATGCTACAGTTGCAGCTGAAGATGTCCTCATCTCGGCAGCCTGAGGTGTATGTCTGAGCTCCCATGGGGATATTGTCCTAAATCTGTGTTGTGTGTGAGCTGGGGACCAAAGGGAATACACCAGGATCAGAGGGTTGAAAAGGCACCAGTTAGTGCTGGTGAGTTGGCGATAGCTTACATAATATTTCTTCATGGGCATTTTAATATTTAATGTTTGCTATAGCATAAATGGAATTTGCAGGCAACTGTGCATAAACTGCATGAATTTTTAAGAGGGGGTAAAAGTTTGGGAGGCACGAACGTCACAGAAGCTTCCTAATTGGCACATACCCCAGTAGAAACCAGAACATGAAAATTAAGTGACTGCCCTAATTATCACTGGCTCCTAGGAATATGTTGTGCTGGGAGATACTCCTTTTCATTTCATGCACTGCTTTAAAAATAAGAGTTGTGCAGAGCTTAACAACGATTTTAATTAAAGTCTGTGCCCACACAGCAACTTTTCACTCTGTCACTGGCTGACTTTGTGTCCACAAAAGAGGGAGCTCATAATCCGTTGATAACCAGTGGCTCTTAAATGGCTTTGCTACAGTGGGGTGGGGTCTGATTCTGAGTGGCAGCAGTGTGTGTGGTAGGTTTCTTGTAAGGATGGATACTTCTGTGTGCTGCTGGCCAGGAGTTGCCTTTGCCCTCCTGCTCCCCTGCAACTACACATCAAAAGGTGTGCCACATCTCCTGTTGTCATGAGTGCCAGTCTGCCCTGAGCTCTGACGACTCTATCCTCAGCCCATACCAGACGGTAAAAGTTGTAATCCTTTAAGCCATTTAAGACTTGTAAGATGTGAAAGAAGACAGATGAGTTGGAGCCATGGACAAGTATGGCAGTATATTATGCAGATGGACAGTATCACAGCAAAGTAATAAATAATATATGGAAGGATACACTAGGAGTGTATGAATTCTGCTGCTACTAAATGTGATGTTTCTCTTGACTTCCAAAATTTGCCATTTAGGGGCAATGATGCACCGTGTATTAAGGCAGAGTACATAACTCAAATAAATGGGTCGCTTTTCTGTTGGCACTGTCATATAAAAGCCTGATTGCAATGTCCTGTTCTGCTGAGTTTTTGAGTAGCCAGTACAAATTCTGCTTTTCAAAGTAGGGCCTTTTGGATGACTGGCTTAAGCGCACTGTCACCGGTATGGGAGAACTTTTATACGTTTTTTTCTCTGAGAGGAGATTTTGGTAAAATGCAGAGCGCTTTTTGAAAAATGTGGTGTTTTAAGGGGACAACAAATACATATTTCTGTAGGTATTCATGTAATGTATGTATGCATAATAGCTGTGTACTAGAGCTGCTGAAAACCAAAAATTTTGTGGTCCTATTTACAGGCTATAAATAGAGATGTCTGACTGCGAAATCAAAATTAATACATTTTCAATTTATTTCTGGGTTTGCCAAAAAATGCTTCAAGGAATTAAAGCTGGAAAGACCTAGCAAGTTGAGCTTGCTTTCGTGAATCCAAACTACTGTAGTTCAAGGTTAGAGCAATTGAAAACCCTCTGTATGATAAGAAGTTTGAGTAAGTTTAATAATAGATATTGTGATAAGCATGGTGTATGGCAGTGAAGCTCCTTGTGAAAGTGTGAGAGCAGCTATGTTGGATCAGATGGAAAGATCCTCCTTGAGCAGTTCCTGTCTCATGAGTCGGTAAGATATGTTTACTTCATGTAGGAACATTACAGGTCCTTTGCCAGTACTCTCCCAACTCGCAGTACTCTGTGGCTCAGGAACTTCAAGTCTGTATTGTCTAATAACTCTAAAGGGATTTTTAATAATTTCTTAAAATATGGTTGCACTTCCCCCTTTATCCCTCTTAACTCTTTTCCTCTCTTACCATCAAATTTCTCACAAAAATTAAATTTCTATCCGGAGTCATATCACCCTGAAGCTGCAATTTCTGACTGCCAGAGAGATGTGCTGGTGTGGTACTGCTCCAATTCGAACAGCTATGATTTGCTAGTTTTGGAAAAAAAAAAAAAAAAAAAAAGGTTTCAGTTAGTTTGGAGATATTTCTTTGGAAGAATGAAAACAGTAACAGAAAACTTAATATATTCACTTGAGTTGCCCAAACCTCTATAAATGGTATGAACAAAACCACTCTAAGTAATAAGGGATAGAGCGATGTCCTTAATCTGGTTCCAGTACACTCTAATTGAGTAAGTAATCAACCTGAAACATCTTGCCCTGAGCATGAGTCTCAGACTCTCACCGAGTGTAAATGTCACAGAGTCTGGTAACTGATAACACTGTAGGCAGTACCTCTATATAATTTGTTATTTCAGTTTTGCAGCAACAGACAGAGCTCTTCGCACCCAAATTTGTGCTTGTGCCTCATCATTTTGAATGTGATAATGCTTGGGGTACCCAGACTACTTCTCCCACTCCTCCCCTTCCCGAGAGAATGGAACTGATAGGAAAGTAGGATGAATTTATCGTGAGAAGAGGCTGGCAAAGATCCATGGAAGACGAGATAGCTGTGTATGACTGTTACCTGGAGGCAAAGAAGAAAGCCGCATTCAGTCTATGAGGTGTAACAAATATAGCTGTTACACATTCATATACCTCTCCAGGTTATCACTAGAAAGTATCTGATTGTGTTGGAATTTCATCCAATTGCCTTTTAGATTTGGGAAAGATTGCTCCATCAATGATATTTGTTAAGCAGGTGTCCAATTATTTCTTAAGGCAAGCACTTAGAGAAGTTTTGTTCTTCAGAGCAGGATAAGTACTGTAAAACACTGTGATAGCACGTGGACTAAGCACACGGTTTTTGTGCACCAGACATTAATATCCTACTACTCAGTGCCTCTGTTGTCCCTGTTCCACCAACTTCTCTTCCCTAGGATATTTTATTAAGTCTGAATTTCTGCCGGTCTCCCTCCCTGCTAAATAAAAGATAGCTGCCTGAATGGCAGACCACAGGATTCACCTCCCCATAGCTGTGACTGCTATGATTTTCAGGGGAAATGCCTAATCTATGCGCAAGCTGCATTGGGACCCACACTGCTGGTTTGGTATACCTTAAGCCCAGCTGTTAAATGGTAATAGTTGGAAATGTGGGCTGAGGTAATGTATTGTGACCTGGGATACACTCTATTAATGAGCTGAAAGGCTGGAAATATCAGGCATATGAGTTTGTGTAGCATCTTTGTCATTGTCTTGAGAGATCTGGCTGGATTTGCAGTTGTATTTTAAAGAACAGAGAAAAGCTTTCTATAGCAAGAATGACCTTTCCCCTTGCAGTGGGGAGTGAAGGATTTCATATGTTGGAAGTTAAAAGGACTTATGGATTTCCTGCATTCCAACAGTAAAAGGGAAGCTGTGAATCACTGTTGAATATCACCAAGTTTTTCTTGATAAAGAAGCTCCATCTGAAGTCCCTTGTTCACAAAGATCAGTGTTATTTGCACAGCATCAAAATTGAGTTAGTCCACTGCAGTGAGACTAGAGCAGACTATAATATAAGGTTTTTTTCCCTCTACAAGTCCTAGAAATAACATTGGCTGTGATAATAGGGACTGTCAATGCTTAAAAGTACTGTATTTCAGATCTGTGTTCACTGCATTGCCCAGGCTTTCAGGTTTCCCATAGTTATTACCCACATAATATTTGGCAACCAAGCTTCTCATTTATTTGGTTATTCTGTGTACTTTAAAGGTTCTGTTTTGGTTTTATAACAAATACTTTCTTTTTAAATACCAAATGAAAACATTCAGTGCTGCTTGAAATAGATTTAAAGAAACAACAGGCAAGGTAAGTCTGTCCTGGAGGTGGCTCAAGTTATGAGTTGGAGACCTTTCGGGTTTTTTTGCTGTATTGGGAGAAGTGAAGTTTGCCTGTGTTGCCTTGCCTGATCTAGATGCTGGTTTCTTGCTAACATGGAAGTCAGGCATCTGGAAAATGAGAGCTAGAAGAAGAGAAACAACAAGCCTTACTAAAAAGGTTAAAATTCTGCTTTAAGCTTTAGGATGATCTAGTGATTCCAATGTGGTACTTGAAGACTTAGGAGGAAATCTGAGTCAGTACAAGAAGACAAGGGGCAGATTCATTTTCTCAAGAATCAGATATTAATAATGAAATTAATTTAAGGTTGTGCAAACAAAGCCTTATACTTGTTTTCCTGTCTAGTCAGATGTTTATGCAATGTGACAGAAAGGCACTGCATTTAGGTTCTGTTACTGAACACTGAATCTTAAAAAATGTCTCTGTTATTACTGAAAAATTAAAATAACGAGTCGTACAATAGATACAAATAAACATCTTGAAAACAATCAGGAGAGCCAGTGATTGTGCAGCTAAGTGAGAAAACATTAGTACAGATATTAGTATGTAAAATCAAAGTTTCACAACTCAGGTACATAAATGTGCCTGTTATACAAAATCTGTGTCAAAAGTTAGTTAAGCTTCAAAAAAACCTAATTTGGTTGCGCTTGAGCTCAGTTATTCCCTGTGTGTAATTCAATGACACTTAGGCCTTACTGAGAGGTGTGTGCAATATTTGCAAACCTTGTCAGATTTGGGTCTGTGGTATTGAATTTACCAAGTGCAGTTGGTCATATAGCCATTGCAAAGACTTAGCAGAAATTGGTGTCTCCTGTTGTGCTTATGTTTTGTCCATTCAGTTCGCTTTTGTGTAAAAAACAAAGTGTTAACACAGATGTGTTAGTGAAACAGGCATAATTCCTGGTATGAATCAGACTGAAAATTTTTTATGTGGGTTATTCTCTCATGTTTACCATTACCCGTAATTGAGGAAGAGCTCTTTGACTATAATCTGTTCAAGTATGGTCTCATGTATGTTTTCATTTGTGGTGTTCATTTTCATGGCAGATTCGAGGTGTTCTGATGACAGATGGATTTACAAGAATAAAGTGGATTCTTGCCTTGTTGCAAAGGACAGCTGCTTCAGAGTTGCACTCCAAATGAATATTTGCCTTTGATCTGCACACATGACATCTGTTGACATTAGTGTAAGTCTGATGCAAAGACTCAGGGTAGATGTATCAACATGCAAAATGTTCATAACTGGCATGTCGAGATAATTGATTTTTTTTAAAAATATGGCAAATGAACTGAATAATAAAATTAAAAAACCCGGTTGAGCTTATGTCAAGTATTAAGTGCTTCCCTTTTCTCTAAAAACAAACCCAAATATTACTGTTTTCAGTAGATGCTTAGAACACAAAGGAAGGAAATTCCTGCATTCACAAAATCACCAGTGGTCATGGCCCCTTTTTTTTTTTTTTGGAGTTTTTGCTTTATGTTGGCACCTAGGAGGTGAAAACTTGGATTTGCTTCCTGTGTTTCATGAAAGTTTTATTCTCTGTGTCACACTAGACCCTTTAACCACAAAGTTGAAAACTAATCTGAAGCTGAAGAATCTTCACAAAATTGTAATATAAATTTTATATAAATAACAAAAATTTGATTGGAGCAGAAATAGAAAATGAAGGATTTTGGTTGGCAAATGAGCATCCTTACAGGTGATTCTGAGAGCCAGACTCATGCTCTTGCTTTTTATTTCTACTGATATTAAGGTATTTTATTGGTAGTGGAACAGCTTCATCTAGAGTTGCTGAGAGGGCCTCACTGTTAGCTATCCTACACCGTGAAGTGTGGATATTGCTGGCTCAATATTCACTTGAGGGGAGAAGGGAACTAAACTCGGACCTAAAAACCAAGTGCCAAAGCTAGAGAGCTATTGGGCAAACTGGAGATGCCCACTACTAGCAGCTTTGTGAGTCAGAGTTTCTTCTTCCAGTCCCATAGAATGCTACTGAAATGTTGTAGGTCAAATTCACGTAACGCTGGGAGGTACATTTTGGTTCATTCTTCAGAGTAGCTGCCATTTGTGTTGAGGCCAACCATCTCATGTTCATCGCTCTTCTAAGCCAACGTGTGTTGTTTTAATAATGTATTAGCAGCAAAAAATATGTTAAATGCTACCAAAGTCTCCTACACTGTTGCTTTTTAATAATAAGACAGGCTGAGCCAGGAGGCACTGAGAGCTGTTAAGAGGACACACAAGTTCCAGTGAAACTACCTGTTTTGGTACTTAGAAACAAATAAATGTAGAGCTCTTCCCAAAGTTCAACATGTGAAGTTTTAAGACCAGTAGGTATGCTATGTGAACATCCAGGTTGACCTTCTGTGTCAGTCATAGCTCCTCCAGTGCTTACTCTAGCCTGCCCTTTATAAGGCTTGTTGACAACTGTGTTGGTTCTTTTTCTGAACATGCTGATTATGTCTGTCATAAGTGTGCAATTTAAAAGTTGTACTGTTTTGGAAGTTTAAGAGGAAAAACTGCCAGAGGCCAGGTGAGTTGACAGCATTTTGACCAATTAGAAAGTGTCAGTTTTGCTATAAAACCAAAATGTGTTTGTAAAACATGAGTGGTGTGAGAGTTACTAGAAAATACAGCTAAATTCCTAACCAGTCACAGTGAACATAGAAGTAACTTTTAAGGCACATGAATCTCCTAACAGATCCTAAGTATGCAGACCATCTACTTTTTTTGCCGGGTTGGAAGAGTGGGGTAACTAAAGCAGGAGCAGGTGTGCACACTCATGTCCTTTTTCTGTCTGTCAGCAGCAGGGCTGCAGAATGTGCAGTAGTCTAGGGCAGCAGAGACCCCATAATTTGTTATGGGGTGGCCTTGAGTTAAGAGAAAGGTTTAAGGTTTTCTCATTGGGTAAGAGAGGTGAATTTGACAGTGGGGCTGTTCCATGTTCTACCAGCTAGCTATATATATAATCTTGTACTGTGATGACAGCATCCTGGCTGTCCCACTCTTAAGAGTCTTGAATTGGATTTCTCAAGGGTGTTCAAAGAGACTCGCTTAATGAGTAGGAGAGCAGGCAGGAAGAGTAGACAGGAAGGTTGCATGTGCAAGAAAAGTCTCCTGCAGTGTTGTTCAGGCTGGTTGCACTCTGAACCACTACTGTTTTTGGCTGTCTGTGCTTTAGGAACCAGGTTTATATCCTTAATTTGATTGCTTAGCTGAGGGCTGGGGTATTTCCTCTGAAATATTAGGGTAATGAATTGGCTGTTCAACATCTTCCCAATGAGGATTAGGAGATTATCATGTGAGAGCTACTGCCACAGCCAAAGATGCCCTTGGAGAAGACAGCCCTTCATGCTCTTCTGAAGGGAAAATGCTGTCCCCTTCATTACACCAAGAGAGAACGAGCTACCAGACAGGCAAAATTTTTAAGCTAGTGGATGGTTTCTAATTTAGAGCTGATGCATTGTACAGCCCTGTCAGTAAGCAGGAGGTTATATGGTACAAACAGCTGTCTCCATGCAGAAGGCTGTAGTTCTGTTTGGGTTTTTTATTGAATGAGCTGCTCCATGCCCTGTTGGGGTTAAGTTAAAGCCTGGAGCTGGGTTTGAGCTGTGGAAAGATATCACTCCAGCCCAGGAGACCAAGATATAGGCCTCTGTAACTCCCTGGAGGCAACTGTGCTGGCAACATCCAGAAAGACAGGATAGCCTGAAAGATTTATTACCCTTGTTAACCCAAGAGTTTCCCTTCTTGTTATCATTAGTTCTTCCCCTAGTTTTGTATGTTATCCTATCCCCTGAAGGAGTTTCAGATAGCCACCCCCTAACTCTAGCCCCTTTTATACAGGACCCCTATAAAACCTTGTAAACTTTCTTTAATAAAGAGTTCGCCATTTTTCCATGGACCCTGCGTGTCTCTTCATTCTGTCACCAGGCTGCAGTCCCTGTCCCCCACCCGGGGCAGGGCCTGCTCCTCTGAGGAGCACCAAGGGGTTCCCCGGCGGACCCTATTTACCCTGAAAACCCAAACCGGGTCAATGCCCTACCAGCAGACAAGACATTTTGACAAATCAGTCCTGTGTGAAGCAAGACAAAGCAGTGAGGATATGATCCATAAAGGGCTACCAAAACATCACTGTTCTTAATTACATTGTCTTTCTACTTCTATTGCCATTTGCTCAGAAAAAAGCTCTTTCCCAGGGTTATGTGTCCATGATGGTGTGTCACCTCAGTTTAGTACTCCTGCATGAATAGGAGGGTACATGTGGTGGCTGAGAGTGATGTTTGAATATTCAGACTCAAAATGGTGTTAGATATCTGCATCTGCTCAGGCTTCTAGTGTTTGTGCTTATGTGGTTTTGCAAGATACCTTCAGTGTGTTTGACATGGGGCAATGTGAAAATGTCAAGTCAGTTCTTTGCCTTTTGCTTAATATCAGCTTCTCTGCAGTGGGCAGGCAGCCTGCAGAGTCTCACAATTTTAATATTCAATGAATACTGAAGATAGAATATAAACATTGTCTTTATGGCTTCTCTGCTTTAGATACAGCATTCAGTGGATGTTTCATAAGTGTGAGAGCTTGAATGTTCTCAGTGTTTGAAAGTTTTGAACTGGACCTGATTTTTTAAGCTTGTATCTATCTAAAATTTGGGTTCTCCCTTTCTCTTGTGTATGTCTGTATCTATATATGCATGTATCTATATATAGTACAGATAGAAGCTATTGAAGAAATTTTAGCTCTTTAGGGGAATTCCTTTACAATAGCTTTGCTCCCATGTTTGAAAGCTGTAATTGGTACACTGCAATTCATGCTTTTATTATAAAGAAAATGCTACTGCTTTGGTCCCATTAACTGTGTGTTTTTCTTAAGGCATATTATTTAAAAGTACAAAGATGAGCTATCTAGGCTCATTTTAAAATGAAAATCAAATAAATCAGTGATTAAAATGACCCAACAGATTATCTCACCCATCTCAAAGCCAGGCCAAGATGTTTCCCTGCTACTACCTTATTATTAAAGCATATTTTATAGTGCTTTGTCCATCTTGAAAGAACTGAGGTGTAGGATAGTCTGCTGAATTGTTTATTTTCAATCTGAAGTACTAACTTTCCCCTGTGAATTTTATTGGAGGCAGGTCCAAAGACAATGGATCAAGTCTTTACTCCTTTTGCTTTCAAGGGACTTTAGGTCAGGCTGCCTCACACTCTTCAGTTGGTCACCTAAGTGCGTGTAAGTGACACCTCTAGTCCCTAAGTAACTTCACAGATATAAAGATCCTCAGAAGGTTGCAAGGATTTAGGACTTCTGAGAAACTTGACATGGATGCAAATGAGCCTACCATTAAGGCTGGGTTTGTGCACTTGACAGCAGCAGCACCCCAAGGCACAGAGTGCCTCTGTTACATACATCTGCAGACTAAAGAAATTAATTTGCTGCTCCTCAGCTGGATTCATAATAAGGATGTTAAATAAAACTGAATACCCCTCCTTTTGGCATCCTTGTGGACATTTGTTTCTTGTGTGTTTGTTTGTTTTCTGTTTTGTTTTGTTGAGGCTCTGTGCTTTCTCCTTGCTACACTTCTTTTGTGTGGGAACTTTGTCATTCCTTGCAAAGTGGGGTCATGCTTGTTGGGGCATCTTCCCTGTGAAATGCAGAATGCACAGCTTCCATTAATGAAGGCAATTTGTCCTTTTCAAAAATATCCTAGCAAGCAAAGTTATGTGAAGGGCACAGTTGATTACTGGAACAACATTTTTCTTACAGTGCATTGCTACATAGTGTAAGGTGATGATCAAAACATCAGTTGCGAGGTACGAGAGCAGAAAGCAGAGTTATTTTCCATTCATCTTCCAAATTTGCTTTGTGCCATTGCTTGAAGATAGGCCTTTAGGATTATTTTGAGGGCATTTGGACATGAATGAAGGCAGAATAGGGAAATGAGCTGTGATGACCAACTGAGCCAGCCAAGGTCACTTGGAAACCGGTATCTACTGAAGCTACTTAGATCGGTTGACTGGTTGCTGCCATGCTTTTCTTGGAGGACTGATCAACCTTCAGTAATCACCAGTATTTCTACAAAAGAAAGTGAGTGGGAAATTAATTTTGATCTCTTTTTGAGAGCGCCTGCAGTCTCATTTGTGAAGTTCTGGCTTCTGGGCTTTACTGCTAAGTAAATCTGTGTTATTTCACTGTTCAGAGCTCCAGTGTGCTTTGGCCTCAGCAGGGGTGTTTTCTAGAGGTCCTAAGTTCAACTTTTACAAGGGCTTACCCAAATGTGGTGAGACTTGTCCGAGATCAGGGTTGATCATCCCATTCTCAACAACTGAGATCTTGCTTTACATATATTTTAAACCGGACTCAGGTTTTCTTTTCCAGACTTTTTGGGCAGAGTTCCAATGTGTCCCTACAGAATCCCACCACTGATAAAGTAATGTCTTTTTAAAACAATGCTTTATTTGTTTATTTTATTACCTGTAGTCTTGGTATTTCTCTTCCAGTGTATATGGTTCTTAGGATACTAACTGCTCCTGTAATTGTGTGTTTGTCAATATCCCACCATTTCTCTCCCTTGAGGGGAAGGAAGAAGTAGAGAATGAAGTCCAAATGGAAGAAGCTTTACATCATTGCTTCCTTTGAACATATGACCTCAGATGTTAGTAAGATTCTTTATACTTTTTTCATATCCTGCCTTCATGCTGGGGAGAATCTCAACTGAAAAAAAACACTACAAATCCACCCCACAGCCTCTTTCATGTTTCTCCTTGCCATGTGGTATACCCAAAAATAAGCATTAATTAATCTGTAGTTGCCATGGTTCATCTTACTGTCAGACAGTGCTGCACTGTCCCTTTGTGTTTGTCACTGGCTTCTTGGGATTGGAACCAGTCCTCTGTTTGGTGTTTGCGTATTGTACTGGGACACATGCCCTGATTTTAGTAGTAGACTTGATGGTGCTCTGAGATGCGTACAGGAGGAGGCTGGGCTGGCTCAGGTTGCTGACTGTACTAGCTCCATCCTCTAAGTGCTGTGACCTCTGCAAAATTACTGTTTACTCCCATCTACACCCTAATCCAGAGCCGAGCCAGTCTCAGAGCTGCCTCTTGGCTTTTATGGGTGTTAGAGTTCTCAGTCATGTAAAGCTCGTGATGGGAGGCTCATAAAATCAGTCTTGTAGTGCAGCCATACGAGCAGTAAATGGTGCATGAATAGTTGAATTACACTGTCCTGTGGCATGTGTGAATGTAACCCTCAGATGCTGTGCACAGCCAGGGCCTTAGAGTGAATTTTAGCAGAGACGAGTTAAACTTGCTGAGCTTGCAAATTAAAACCATTAAACCTGATTTGTTGATGGAGACCATCTGGAATTGAGCTACCCATGTCCAAGCTCAGATAGTAAAGTGTGGTTCTCTGCTGCTTTAAGCATTGAGACTTGGAGGCTTCTGAGCTCAGTACCGTAGGATAACTGACATTACCCTGATTTCTGCTTATGTCCTTGTTCAGAACTGCCTCATGCAGGTCCTCCAAGCACCTCTGTATTTGCAAATATCAAGAAACCACACATCTGTCTTCCAAGGGCCTTTGAAGGCTGAGATCAGGCCCTTCACTTTCCTTCAGTTTGTCTTTTTAAATCCAGTCACCTGTTTAGTTTAAGAAATTTCTAACCATTAGACTAGAAGTAGGTTTGGGTAAGAACTTCCTTGGACAAAAAAAAATTCCTCTTAATCATTCGGAGCTACTGCGCACCCCAAGTTCATGGCGCTGGAGGAAATAAGAGATGAAAATAAGCCTGATTCTTACTTTGAGGTTGGAGAGAGGAACCCAGGCGTTTGTTCCTATGTGTTCCTGGGGAAGAAACTGAACCCAGAAAGAATAGTTTCTAAGTACTTGAGATCTAGACCTCAACTGCTTTGTTTAGTTAAAACCCTTTTTACTGTTCCAGTGTAACCAGATGCAGGTGATGTCTTCATCCTTCAGTTTCTTTATCCTTCATCCTTTAATGCCGATGTGCTCAGTGATGGGGTTTGTAGTTTTACTGCAGCTGTGTCAGTTCTTTGCAATCGTCAAATGTATTCTTAGAGAGCTGGTCATGTGTTGGAGTTTACAATTGTTTTGTTGGATCATAGTGAGGTTAAACTCCCTTAAAAGCCAAGAAATAGATTTTAGAATAAAAATGGTTTCGAAGAGGTCAGCTAAAGTGATTAATCAAGTTTTAACTTATTGAAATGCACTCTGCCTTAGCTCATTTAAGAGTTATACTCTGAAATGTATCAGAGATCCAGAAGATCCAGACTGGGTTCACTTGGGAACCTCATGACATAGGAAGGTGGGAAAATATCTGAGCGACCTGTAGGTGGGTGAATGTGGTTTGGAAATGATTTGCTCGTATTAGCTCCAGCATAGGTTGATATTCACACTTCATTGCTTGGACGTAAATATCTTTGTTTCTTATTGCACTGTGTGCTTTTTCTGGGGGCTGCAGGTATCCCAAATTTATCCCAATTTTTAGGCTGCTCCATTTTTTGGTTATCTGTTTAGTTAAACTTCATGTCACTACTCTTCATATGGTGTTTAGAATATCAGATTTGGTCTCTGAAGCTGCTGTCCACAGAGCAAAACTATGGAAAATGGCCTGGATGCAGAGCATTAACAGTGGCATTGAAAGAGCTTGCTTTTTAAAGGAACTACCTCAGTGTTCTGAAAGTATTTATGGAATCTGTCTTTCACACAGCATCCATTCCATGTCAAGAAAAGAGGCAATTGTCTGGATGCTGACTGGTGCTTATTATTGTGTGCAGTGATTTGGGATTCAGTTTTACTTGTGTTCAAAGACAGTAGTACGTAAATCTGCCCCAGTGGCACTGTGCTAGTGGCTGGAAATTTGAACTCCTGAACAAAGGAATTAAAAATTAATAAAATCCATTGAGAAACAACTAGATAGCAAGCTAATGTGCTGCCACCTTGAACAGGTTTGAGGCTGAGAGAATGCTGTGGAGATAATGTCTGTAGTTTTCTTTTGGAAAAGATATCTAGTGAAATTGCCTAAATGGGAAAAGAAGAAAGATGAATATTGGAGACACTGAATAGTGAAAAACAATGTCTGCTTTTCTTGATTTAATTTAATACTGAAGGAATATACTCACTTTTCTCAGGGTGGGCTTTAAAATATAAGGGTAATAGTTGTTTCTTTGGAAATTTCCTCCCTAAAGTTTCTCATTTTTGTGAACTTTTGATCTTCCAGAACCCCCTGCAGAAAGCAGTCAGGCCCCCACTGCTCTAACAGTCCTTGAAGGAGGTAGAGTGATTGCTATCACTTGTCCAGTCAGTACAGAGATTAACATCTTCAGCTCTCTACTTCTACAACTCGTTCCTCTGAATTAGGAGAAACTGGTGTGCAGCATCTTTAGAAATCAAGTGATTGTCAATTAACAGATCATCACAGTTCAAATAGTACTTCTTTTCTTTGGAGGATCTTAACCAGGTCTTTCAGTGTTGGGATGGGGATTAAAGGATTGGCACAGACACACCTGCTTTCTTCTCTGCTTAAGGTGTGAATTTTAGAGGTGGGAAGAGGGCAGAGGCAGGAAATTTTACCACTCTGTCCTACATAGATAATGAACTGCAGTACAGCGGTTTTCTGTCATGTCCAAGCTATACCTTCTGAGTGGAAGTCCAAAGGATGTAGTCTAAGCTGGTGAGGAGGTAGGAAGTGTGCATTTTGTTACTGTGCTTGTTTCTTGGATCCTTTAAAGTTACTTTGAAAATAACTATTTCCACAAAGGAAGCAGGAAGGACTGTGGTTATAGAAAGGTGAAGAGTGTGTTTCATCTATTCTTCTGGAGGCTTCTTAGAGTTGAGAAGAGGTCTGGGCAAATGCTGATACAGTATAAGGCTTAGGTTTTAGTCATCTTTTCTCAACAGCCAGGTGATCCAGCTGTCCATGGGCTGCAGAGAACTGACCCTCTCTAAAATGGTGGGAAATACCACAAGGTTCTCTGCTCCATATGTGCCAGGAGCTGCTGCGTTTTTTAGGCATGCTTGTCAGAGCTCACATGGGAGTTACAGTTCTCAGAGCAATGGCATAGCTTGGGTGGTGTCAAACTGTGTGCGTAGGGGGGAAAAAAAACAAACAGGGATGGCTAAAAGGGACAAAAAACCTCCGTTCTTTCATATTGCTTACTAAATAATTGCCTGGATCTCAACATGACTTCCTTACAAATCCAAATTTAAAGTAGAACCTGGGTTTGTCTTTTTCTACTGCTATTTCTGCCGCCTCCGTGATTTGTAGGAGGCACTTAAAAAAAGCTCACATTAGTGTTCCATGTTACTTTTTTGCCCCCTGTTATGACAATTTCTCAAAATAATGGCTTGTCTGTGATGCTCCGAGTGAATTCTTCGGTGAGGTTTGCACAAAAATGTTTTATTATTGTGGAAGGTGAGTTCAGTGTCTGGAGTAATATAATCCTGGAACTTCTCTCTAGTTCAGAGAATGAATTAAATTTTCCCTAGCCTTAGGCTATATTCTTTTAGCTCCCTCCTTTAGGGCTCAATTACCAGTTAGATAACTCCCTTACTCCCACTATCTCCACAAGGAGGGCAATCTGTACCAGGTATTGCCATTTCTTTAGTGTGAAAAGGTACTGTGGGCAAAATCACTGTCCAGGTTGATGGGTGCTGCAAGTAGAGAAGAAAAAAACTCATTGTTGGGTTGGGGTCAGCTTGCAAAGTGTCAGATTTTTGTCTTAATCCAATGCCATTGTGATTGCAACAAAGAGAAGGGTGTAACAAAAGCAAGCCAGTAGGTTTTATCACTCTTTGTTCTCTCTTTCTAAATTGTGGGTCCTGGTCCTTTGGAATTGCTTTGCACAACTTTGAATCTGAGAAATCTGTAAAATCACCAGCTTGTGTTTTCACTTGTGGGATACTCCTCCTTTCTATGGAGACATGAAAATTGCTGCCATATATTTTAAGGGAAAGAAAGATAGCAGTGAAGCTAATCTGTTTTATGTATGTGAGAAAGTAATTCTTCTGGTGTCTGCAAGTTGTAATTTTAAGAAAAAGGAAAGCTCAGTATTTGTAACAACTGACATTTAAATTGCTGGTAGCCTAATTTATCTAATCGGCTTTAAACACATTGTGAACCTAGGCCAAATTAATTCCTACAACTTTATTAAACTCAAGAGTACTTACTCAAGAGGTGCCCTTGACTTCTTTTCTTTTTGGCCATTGTATTTTAATTTTTAACTGTCTGTCATGTTGTTTTTAAAGGAGAAATATATTCGGTTTGTGTTATTCTGTGGAAAAAGGAAGGTTTTGGGAACTTTGTGGCCTCTATTTCAGGAAGCAGACGTGGAAATCCTGGTTTCATTTTATGTGGGACAATTGGCTGCTTTCCCTTCAGAAACTGTGGCTCTTAGGCCACCATAGGTAGAGACGGATTTAGTCAAAGACAATCTAAGAGGTGAGCATTTGAGCCTGGGAACTTTGACAAGAGCTGCCAACCCCAGGTGCGTTCTCCAGATCTGCTTGAGAAGCAACAGAAGATCTGATGCCCAAAAGAGAAAACAAAAGCAGTAGTGCAAATTCAACATGAAATTAAATAAACCCAGCCCCAGATCAATACCATACATAAAATAAGGAGGCTTCTTGTAGAAGTCGAGTGCCTTTGTGTTGGTGCATAACAGGAGAGATGGTGGTCTGCCACCAGCTGATGATCAGAGGGCTGCCTTCAGTCCTGAAGAGTCTCTGTGAAAGCCTTTTCCAGTGTGTGCCTTTTCTATGAGCTTTGTGCTCAATTCATAAAAAAGCTGGTACAGGGGATACATTATTTATAGGGTTTCTCTGTATTCCTGTGGCTCTTCAGAATGAATGGAGACAGTTCATTGCTGGACGTGTTGGCTCTGGCTCAGTGTGGTGTTAAACATTTCTAGCTGGTCTGTACTGCCTTGGACAGTAGGCCAAAGACTGTGACATGTAATGCGTTTTGTAAGATCCATTTACTTTCAAGAAGAAGCTACCATTAAGGATTTTATAAAAAAAAAAAAGCTATTTCCCCAATCCAAGATAAATGATGGGTGACTGTCAAGGCATTTAGAGGTGACATTTCAAGTCTGTTGACTTAGAGGATTTTGCCATGACAAAATTAGGAAATTTCTGTATCTGAGTTAGGATATCAATGACCAGTAAGTCAGTTTTCAAAATATCTTAATTATCTGGAGTTCATAATAGTGCGTAACATATGAGGATCAGCCAGCTACAGTTAGCTAGTTGAGATTAGCCAGATTACCCAGAGTGGATTCTCACAGGGAATATCAGAAGCTGGAATCCACTTTGTTTATTGGCACAGCAAGAGCAAATGGGGATGAGAAGTGAAGTGGTAACTGTGTGATGGCATAATTAAAGCCGTACGTCAGTGGTGATTGACTACTAAGAGATCAGAAGAGATTTTGGGAAAACATAACCATTTTTTATCGTTATTGGCTTCTAGCACTTACGAATAAAAGACCAAAAGAAAATGAGTAAATGTCTTGAAAACACTTTGTGGTTTCTTTGATTTCAAATATAAAAATACTTAGAGGATCACAAAAATTTCCATGACTTATGTAACTAGATGATTTTTTTTCAAGGAGAATTGCGGATTTATGTCACACTTTGTCATGTAATCTCTTGAATATATGTTGGAATTTGACAGGCTTTCTGTTACCATCTTCAGGAGTCAGAGCTCTCAATTCAGAGTGTAGAAATATTTCAAAAGGTAGGAAAGATGGCCTTGAAGCAAAAGCAGTGGATCAATGCTTAAATGGCAAGAGGTGCTTTTATTTTTAATTTAATTTAATTATTTTAATTTTTGAGTGCTTGCAGAATGTCAGATTAACATGGTGTGCAATGGGACACTATACTTCACTGTTTACAAAGTAAGGATAATGAATATTTCCTGTTTTTTTTTTTTTTTTTTTTTTAATTAAGCATTTTTGAGCAGTTATTTTCCTTCCCCTGTGTTCTATAACTGCTTCTACAGTGGGGTCTTGATCCTGTCCATTGCTTCCGGTACTGCTACAGTATTCTGCTTTTGAAATTAAGGAGCCGAGGTTCATCACCGTCTGATAAATCTGATGGGTAGCCTTTCCAGTTTTCTCCAGACACTTTTCGTTCTAAAGCCTGGTTCATATAGGGACACATATTTCTTAAAATGCAAGTACTGATGGGGAAAATGCAGAAGTTGCATAATGAGGAAATTTGGATACTTTTTGCCAAAAGGGCTCTTTTTGATCTCTCTATGCTAAATGGATCTCTTAGAATTTCACTGCTTATGGCTATTCATAATAAATAAATGAATAATTAAAACTGTTATTGGGAAAAAACACAGAGCTGTAGCCTTTGGAAAATGGAGTCCTCACTTCATCTTCTGCTAGAGTGGAGCATGTATAAATGTGAAGGGTCTCATTAGGGAACTTCAGGGCATCACTGCGAACTTGATGCAATTGCTTTGATTTCACGTCTACAGGTGGATGTAAAATTGGTGTGACAAAGTTGATATAATGGCTGGTGGTTTACTTCAGTAAAACTAAACACCTTCTGTAGTGGGTTTACTGCAGAAGAAAGAATTGTAGGAACTGGATGTGTGATCTCTCTAATTATTTTATTAAAACTTTCCAATGTAGGAATGTTTTGGAAACCTTTGGAATTGGTTAGGGAAAGCACGTTTCTTTGAATGACAAGTGTCCTACAGTTCTCCGCATTCCCCAGTCTCTTCTGGATGTGCTCACATTCTTCATTTGCTGTGAGCTGGAAAGGGGGTAGCCAAGGCAGCTCCACATGAGCTGGTGTGTGGTTTTGCATCCTGCCATGCAGTGTGTGAGCATTTCTTTCTCTGCAAGCTCCTCACTTGCATCTTGGTCTCTTTTATCTCTAATTCTTAAATGCCAATCCCAAGTGCCTAAAAATGAATCAAGAACCAGAAGTGAAGAAATTGTTTTATGGAAAAAAATGAGGTTTCTGGAAAGGAAAACCTCTTTTAAATTTGTCTTGTTTACTTCTGGGCCTTTAGGGTTGACCTTTTTCAGATACTCTGAAAAAATAAAGCTACAAAGTCACAATACAGAAAGGAAAGATTTTTACTTGTTCATACAAGCTCCAGGGTTGGGTGTTTTAAGAATACTAAGTATTGTAAAAGCTGCAATTAAATCTTAGTTACTAACTCTATCCCCACACACCCAAACCCCTTGAACATTCTGAAATAGGTAACAATAGTCTTGCTTACAACTCAGATATGTTCCTTTGTTGCCTCTTGAAAGAGCACATTTCCACTAGACTGAAAAACACCATGTTTACTGGACAAACTGCCAGATGTAACAAATCAGTCAAGGCAAGGTGAAATGCTCAGACATGTTTGCAGATGAAAAAATGCATCATTTCAATTCATTTAATGAACAATGCCTGATCCTTTAAGTTACCATAAATACGATGTCACTTTAATAAGCTTGTCTCATGGTGTGCATTGCTTCTTAATTAAAAAACCCAATCTGTAGACATATGCATAAGTCATGCTGACAAATAAGGATAGATATATACATGCATACACACATGTGTACATGTTTTTATTTATAAAAATAAATCAAGGGTCATGCAACAGGGT
Source organism: Lophotriccus pileatus (assembly GCA_035583135.1). NCBI lineage: Eukaryota > Metazoa > Chordata > Aves > Passeriformes > Tyrannidae > Lophotriccus > Lophotriccus pileatus. The sequence continues at coordinate 51,772,757 of JAWWES010000081.1, forward strand.
AATATAAATACTTGTAATTGCAGAGTGAATTACTGCTGGCTTCTGTAACCCTGTGAAGGCTGAAATGCAGGATGATTCTTCAAGCACAGATTTTCCCAAATCCCTACAAGTAATAAACTCTAAGAAGTAATATTGATTGTGTTTTTACATACCAGCTTGATTACAAACACACATATAATTGCTTTTATAAGCTTTGACAGTTTTATTGTTATAGTTAAGAATATGCCGTAGTTTGCTGAATTGAAATCACTACAACTTTGGTTTTGGTAAGGTAGTTTTCAGCCCTGTTAATTAAATATAAAGGATGTCAGCACATTTCTAAGTGTGTTCTGATCACAGTGAACAGTAATAACAGAGAGTGAAACAGGCAGGGGAAATTCCAGATTATATTTTGCAGCTTGTATTCAGAATCAGTAGCTCTGGAAAGCCTGTTTCATGAGAGGTTATTTTCAGAAACATTTCCCATACATGTCTGTTGTCACGTACAAGGCCTGTTGCTACCTGAGTTAGAGTCAAGAACAAGTTGAGTTCAATGAACATGGTCTTTGGACTACAAATTCAAAAGTAGTCTTTGGATTCTACTTTACAAGTTAACATCCTGAGTATGTTGTTTAGAAAATTATTAACTTTCCAAGCATCTTTTTACCAGTTTGAGCATTTGCTATTGCAAAGTGAGTTTTGAAAAAAACAAGTCTCAGACGTTCTAAAATATCTCTTGTAGCTTAAGCAGTATTTCTTTTTCCTTTAAAATGAAGGTGACACGAAGGGTAAATCAGTGTGGCAGCTGTATGGAAAAATCAGACTTTCTTTGTTTGCACACTACCTGTTTCCAGGGCACTTCTGTGCTAATTGCGTGCTTGATGATGATTCGCTTGATTTCTGTGTGATCTGTTACAAATTGCAATATTCCAGGCATATGAATCTGACATATGCTAAATCAATATTTACTAGTTTATTTGGAAAGGAAACAAATTTATCATGAGAATTACCTGGAGAGAAATAATTCGACAATTTTTTTTTTCATCACAATTTGCCTAACCCGCATTTCTTCATCTCCTTCATGCAAGTTAGGTCTTTCTTAGTTATGATTCACAGATCACTTGTCGTTCTCTGGGTTTGCTTGTTTGGCATTTCACTTCAAAACTGAGAAACCAAGTATTGGTGTCTGAAAGGTGTTTTAATGTTTGTGCAGTAAAGCATGAAACTCAGATACACCTGATAGAAAACATGCTACTTAACAGTAATCACATCCTGCTGATTCTTTCTAAGGGATGACACTATGCTTATATGCCACAGTATAAGATGCGTATTAGTAGAAATTAAATTGTAGGGGGGAAATTAACTGGGGGATCTGGGGAATGGAAGAAACCGGCAGTCAGATGAAAAATGGTAGCTTTATAGTGAGTATGTTGAGGGTTTTTTTGTTATAGAAACAGCAATTAATTTTTCAGTTTATTCTTTTTTATGTGGCTAAATAATATACTACTGTGTTGTTGCTGTTTTTTTAACAGCAGTCTTCAAGTTAAATCTGATCACTGGAATTCTGCTAGGGAATTACTCTGGGATCTAAACCAGTGTGTGTAAATTATGCATGCACGAGCACAAGAAATAATTTTGTATTCATAATAGCCAATTGTACACTCAGATGAATGTTTGCATATGTAGTCACCCATTTGGAAATGGGCCCAAACTAAATTAGAATTAATACCATGGGCTAGTTCCAGGATTTAATTCTCAAGTCTATTTATAATGATGTAATATATATTAAAAATATCCACCTCTGCAGACTGCATTCTGCAGAGGCTCTTCTGGCTGCAAACCAGCAGAGCTGCAACAATCACATACCATCAGGTAAACATGCACTTTGTAGATAAAGGGCTGGTACATCCGGAGGAACTGTCATTGACACAAATTTGGTGCATGTGTAATGTTAAGAAACAGGCTAGTCTGTGTAAGAGGCTGTAGATAAGACTTCCCCAAGCACCTCTTCCTTTTCAAACTCCTTCCTCTCTATGCTGCTTGAACAGTGGCTGTGCAAATGAGGAGATGGGCTATTTCCAGGAGACAGCCACTTCAGTTCAAACCCCCTGAGATGATAGCATGCACTTTAAGAGTAATGATATCTGCCAACCACTGAGGGCCCCAGGGGATGGGATCTTGACATGCTGCATGACATTCAAGAAGCCTGCCTCATGTCTTCTGTCAAGTCTAATGCCTGGGCTTGAAGTGCAGTGCTGGAGGGAGAAGGGGGCAAAAAAACTGTCTCTTGATTTAATATGGATATTGCATCACTTTCATACTTAGCATCTTCTGCAGCTTGGTGCCCCAGACTGTCTGGAGGACAAGGATTTAGACAGTCTTTCATCTCCTCCCCCATCCCTCCACTCCATGCTCCCTCTCTACGCAGTGACTGCTGCGGGAGCTAGGCTCCTAAGAAGGCCCAGCGTAGTGCTTTCTTACAAGTTTACCATCCCCTATTCCCACTAATGTTTCCCATCCGTTAACAGACACACATCGATCTTAGAGGATTATGTACTGTGTGTTCCTGAGTGGTGACACCAGGCTGAGACTACATACAGCACACCTAGTGTGGTCTCCCGTCACAAGTCATAGGAACTATCTGCAAGAACCCTTTCTCTGGCACCATTGTTTGTGGTCAGACAGTGATGTTTCTAGAGATGGAGCTAGTCTTAGTTTTAATCTAGTAATTAGGCTCAGACTGGCCTAAACAAGGCATTGGTATAATTTCATTTTTTGATACTGGAAGACAGTTCCAACATGCCTTTGGATCCAACCATGTACAGTTTCAGAGGTTTTTGATGTCAGAAGAGGAAAAACACTCTTACTGTACCATATCATCTCTTTTAGGACAGCTAAGGAGCACCAAAAAGAATAGAAGAATAACCCATTACGAGAAAATGATCATGCATAATAAGTTATATTAACAGAGAGGGAGTTAACTCCTTGTTTTGAATTAAGAGAGTGATAATTGTGACTCTTGATTTTTTTATCATACACTAATTAATATTCTTTAGGGTCGATAACTGTGGTGTAAAATCTTGGCATCAGATGGAATACAGACACTTTCATCTTAGCCACTAGTGTAATTCAAAAACTAGTGTACTGGTGGGTTTTTATTTGGATTGGTTAAGTAAGATGGTTGTTCATCCATTTTCTTCAATTAGGAATAAGCCAAACATAAAGTATTGTATGCCTATGCCATCTGGTAAAGATATTGTAATAGTACTATGTTGTTTGAACTATAGACAAAATCAAATCTATGTAAAGAGAACAGATATCAGATGATGGCTTGTTTGCTGCCTATTGTTGATTATTTCATTGGGGTTTCTTTTTTGGTTGTTTGTTTGGGGTTTTTTTTGGGTTTTTTTTTGGTTTTTTGTGTAGTGGAGGAATCTCATTTTTAAGGTAATACTACAATGCTATAAATGAGTAGGATGTCTAATAGGGCTTTAAAACTTGTATTTTTGAAATTACGTCCATGCAACTGAGGTGGAATAATTTGAGTCATAGGCTGAGGCAAGCAGAGAGAGAAGGTACTGCAAAGGAGAATTAGTCTTTTAAGCCTCTAAGCACCAAGTGTAGAGAACAGGGACATGAGCAGGGAGAGGTTGTGTATGAAAGTGCACATGCCTTTTTAGGAACAAACTGGGCAGAGAACCAAGGGAGATTTCTTGAGTACAGTGATTGCTGGACACTGAAAACATGGACACAAAATTACTTTCAAGTTCCAAACTTAATCTTTCTCTATTCTTAATGGAAACCTTTTTATCTGGAAAGGTAGTTTCACCTGACAGTGTTGTTGTTTAGGAGCTGGTAAGAATTCCTCTCTCTTATTGGTTACAGAATTCTCCTGTCTGGAAAGATGCGTTTTATTTTTTCCTTTTATTTTTTTCTGCTTTGCACAATTTTTTTTAGATTGTTCTAAGATTGAGATGGATTCTCATTAATTCCTCAGCTCAGCTGCAGTAGGTTCAGGAACCGTGGTGAACTCTCAGAGAACCTGTAGTCCAAAGGGATCATATGAATTATAAGTTTATAAGAAACTCTTACTGGTTTCTTCATGGCACTGCAGGTTCTGTATATATAGAAGTGATCTTGAGCAGAAGATAAAATAAATTAGTTCCTTGGGGGGAAAAAATTGCATATTTGCTTAACTTTTTCAGTTAATAGTGTCCTTTAAATTCTCACAGTTACAGAAATGCTGAAATATAGTCAAGTAAATAATTGTTGTTTTAGAAGAGATTACACTGAGGAGTTATTTTGACTTAGTCCGGTATGGGAAATAACAGTCATGAAGGCAGAGATAGAAATTTTCTCTTATTCTTATCTTTGATATCTGTTTTTCTCAGAAAATTTTAGTCACTGAATTTCAATTCTTGAAAGAAAATCAACTACTGTCACACTTATGAAAATAAGACCTTGCTTTGATTTTTTTTTAATTTAATATATTACCCCTTTTTATAGGGTTAAATTATTTAGTGAAGCAAGACATTATTAATGGGCTAATATTTTACCTGCTAGAACTCAAATAGCAAATTATAATTCTCCTCAGCAGTACAGGAATTTCACCCTATTATTTCCTAGGTCTTGTTAAAAATAAAAGGACATAATCAATTGCAAGTAACTGGTTTTCATCCAAGTCATATCTTGAAGTTTGTCTGAGATAATTCAAGAGAAGATGGAACTTTGCTGATCTGACCATGTTGGGATGGAAATTACTTAAATGGTCCATTTTTTAAAATGTTTGATCTTGTTCTTTCCATTTACAAGATGGTGCATAGCAAGTAGTGGGACATTAATGGTCTAGGTAGGACTTGCTGGGCTGTTGTACCTGTGGGCAGATTTTTTTGAAGATAATTCGGTGTGTTCTTAAGTCTATCTGCTTGAGAAGTAGCACTTACCTTCTTCAGTGGCCTTTTGTAAAGTCTAGAGTCATCTTTTAGCAGCCTGATTCATTATCCTATGTATCATTTTACCGAGTATAAAAAGATGTTCCTTACAGCCAGCTTGTAATGCTGTGAAAATGGACTGCTGGATAAATAATTAGTGATTACTAGTATCCAGTAGGGAGCCCCTAGTGGTCTAGTGGTTAAGGACGCAGCGCTGTCACCGCTGAGGCCCAGGTTCGAGTCCTGGTCAGGGACCTCCCC
>JAWWES010000081.1:51778372-51800811 GCA_035583135.1 Lophotriccus pileatus
GCGCAGGCTCGAAGGCCTTATCTGCATATGCGGGTAAGGACCTTCCCCGGCTCTTCGTTCGCGAAGACTGGCCATTTCTAGTATCCAGTAATCATCATGGCTTTACATTTCATCTGTGTAGAAACTTTCAGCTTGTCTAGACAATTAGCTTGCTTTTAGCTTCAGAGATGATACTGGTTATCTACTTTTTGAGTTCCAGAGAATAAGCCTGTTGAGACTTACTAATGGTGCTCTCCAAGAGGTTTTATGCAAAGTGAGCTGGAACCAACAAGTTAGCAGAAATAATGCTTCTGATTTAGGATTTAATTTTTTAAAGGAGGAAAAAACACAACTTTAACCTCTTCCTTTTTCTGTCTTTCATTAATAACTTGGTCTTTGAATATTGCTTTGAAAAAGTGAGTGGTGCAATTCTAAATATGATTCCTTGAGATGCTGTTGTGTTAACCTTTGCCTATGTGTTTATGGGGAAGCACATAAAAGTCTAGTGTGTATCACAATCTGGCACAGAGATGCAATGGCAGACCCACATCTCAAACATCTTTACCATAACTTCAGTGTTTCATAAACTATTAGATAAGGTAATATGTGCATGACTTTGGCATAAATAGTGCCAGTTTGTTTTACAGCATCTGTAGTGAAAAGTGGATGGAAGTGGGGTGCAGGGTCGAATTCCATTGAAATAATAAGGATTCCGAGTCTCATCTGCTGCCTGCATAGCTATTAGGAAGGCAGTGTAGCCTTGAGATTTTCAGTAGTGGTTTAGAAACAGGAGTAAGAGGGTCTGGTATTTATTGTTTACCGTAGAAGCTTGTTATTGCTGGGTATGCTGCTTGCTTCCCTCTCCCTTCCCCATCCCCCGCCCCAATTTTTGTGCCAGTATGAGTTGTAGTTGGCAGATACTGATCATTGTACTGAACAGTTGTAGAAAAATGTTGTTGGTGCTGCTAATAGATAGTTGGATGTTTCTGTGTCACAATTCATCAGGTAAGTTGAGGAGATTGCCAGCTCCAGAGAGGTGCAGTAGCAATTTTTTATGCCTGAAGCATACTGCTTTGCGAACAAAGGCTTTAGTGTTTCCTGACAGTCAGAGGGGAGTAATGGCATTTAGGCAATGCCAAATAAACTTTTCTGTCTTGTACCTTTTCCTGCTATAGGTATAATACTTTTAACATTCTACTTGAATATGAAATACCAGAATAGTTTACTGCATGACTGTCGTATGTGCTGTTTGTTCAAGTCACCTCTGTTCCCCCATCTCTGTCTGCTCTAGCCAAATGATGGTTCTAGGTAGACCCTGAAATTCTGTTTGCAGGTGCAGGGTTGTAGGGACAGGATAAGGGATAGAAATACTGATGATTCACTCATGCCTGTTTCTTTAGGAGATGTTCTGGTTTCCTTGTGCTTGACATTTACAGCTCATTCAGTGGTAAACTTCATTTGGTAAGCATTAACTCATCTGCAGATGTTAGTATTCCACTGATCTTTTAGGACCACGGTTCAGATCCAAGTTCATTTCACAAGTGGTTGATGGACTGTGTTAAACTGTTTCTCCTTAAGTCAGTATAGTGCCAAGTATCCACATCGCTAGGAAAATCACAATTGTCGGGGAGAGACTGAACATTTGAAGACAATCCCTTCAACCAGTTATTAATTATAGTATGTTTGAGCCAGTGGAGCGATGAGAAATTACTCCATCTGAAGACATGGTGGTGTACACAGCTCCACCTCATCAAGCACAATGGTTTCTACTCAGGCCAGTGCTGAGTCCCAGTGGCATGGCCCAAGAATGAGTTTGGCAGCTGCTGTTCCTGCATCTGTCCCAGAACTTGCAGAATTTCTTGAGCCCGGTGGTTGAATTGCTGATGCCTGTGCTGATTTTTATTAATAAGAAAAGGAAAAAAGTGAAACAAGTAATCAAAAATATCTATAGACTACTTCTCCTGGAAAATGTCATTGCTAACCAAAATATTAGGTAAAAATAGACATATGCATCATTACACCATATATGAGAAATGGATAACTAATGTTAGTGATGCAGAAATATGAACCCTGAGACTTTTCCTGTTGGTGCAATAGTACCAACTTGCTTTAGTTTTCATTGTGCACTGTCAGTAGCTGCACTGTTATGTATACAGCCAAGGATGTTGGTGAGTAGCCTGACAAAATCCAGAGGTGGAAGGAGAGGTTGCAGAGAAGCCTAATGTTCCAGAGGCTTGTCAAACAAGAATTTCAACTCTTTTGGAACTTGATCCCTCCATTGAGGATAGGAAATGATGCAGGAGATAATGGGTTGAGGTAGGCTCTGCGGGAGGAGCTTTCAGGAGATGTCCAGCTTGTTGTTGTCAAGTGTTCCTTTCCCTAGAGCCTCAGTTATTGTAGTGTCTGTGTAGGAATGGACGTGTCTCACTTTCTGTCCAGCCATGATACTGCTGGAAGCATCCTCTGCTTCCAGAGAATGGTCCTCCAACTTTATTTTCTTTCTCTTTACGCCACTTTTTTGCTTTGGAGGTTTCTGCTTCTGCAAAAGATATCAAACAGCTTTCATCTTCAGAGAAATTCATGACCTGTGGATACCCTACCCTACCATCTTTCCTTTCACATCAAGAATTCAGCATTGCTGTTGGTCAGCCTTCATTGCCAACATCTCTGGAATGTTTTCCCCCTTTTCGGTTAGTCTTCACAGGCTCTCGCTTGCTGTCCTTCCTGCTTGCCAGGCAGAGGAAATCCTCTAACATCCTGTTTCCTCTTTTTAAAACTCCTGCTTTCTGCAGAAAATTTGACAAACCGTTAGAGTCTGTCCTGAGACCACAGCTTACTACAGAAGTGAATACTGTCTCATTTTCTCTTCAGTCTCTGTACATCTCAAGGTCTTAGTGGGCATGTGTGAAATGTCACCTTGTTGGGGGCAGAAATGATAGGTTTTGTTCTGTGCTCATGTTCTATGCTCTCTTGCTTCTTGAAGGACCTTGGTTCAGAACCTAGATTCTAAATTTTACCATAATGTGTCAGCAATAATTCACAGAATGGTTTGGGTTGGAAGGGACTTTTAAAGATCATCTAGTCCAACCTCCAAATAGTATTGTTCATAATATAACATTTATAATAATGTCAGCTATTTGTTGTTAGTATTATTTGGCTGAACAGGAAACTCAGATTGAAAGTCAGGAGGAAAAAGAAATTGTATGGTCTCTGTAAACGAGGTCAGGCTTTGCAGGAAGATTGCAGGTGGTCAGTGCTTCAAGCCTGTCACTGTGTTATGAGGCATTCGGACAATGACCTTAATACAATGCTTAAATTTTTTAGGTCAGTCCTGAAGTAACCAGGCAGTTGGACGATATGATCATTGCAGATCCCTTCTAGATGAGCTATTCCTTCCCTTATTTTTCTCTTTTTCCTACCCCCTACTTTCCCTACCAGTACATGCTGAGAAAATCTCTGATGACATTTCTTACCAGCCCTGCACTAGCAGAAGGCATTGAATACTTATAGCCATCTCCCAGCCTAGGCATTGGCTCTGTCACCTTGTGGCAAGGAGGCATGGACCTTCTGAGGGTGTGAGAGCTGTGGATCATCTCGAGATAATGAGACCATCTGCAGAAAGTTGCAAAGAGCAGGTGTGATGTGTGGGTTTTGAAAGTCTTCTCTGTTCTTCCAGTATCCCTGGATTTCCATGGGATGGCAAAACCCCCTATCTCTGACATCAGTGAGGCTTGGAGATCAAGCCCTCAGTCTGGAAAAGGATGTGCTCCTCAACTAAATGGTTTCAGATCATTTGCAGGTGTGAGTTTCCCTGTAGATTTTGTTTCTGCTCCTTGTACTTGTTTTCAGAAATGCCTAAACCATTTTCCTTGGGAAAACATACTAAAATACCCGAGCCTGAGAACAGCAGTACTTCCTCAGAGGGAAGGTCCATCTGGCCCAAAACTTGGTCTCCAAAGTGGCCAACCACCAGTGTCTAAAGGAGAACACATGAGCAGTGCAAGTCTGCCTCTCTTAGAGTCCTGGGAGTGCTCACAAGCCTCAGTGGCTGGGACCGGCCTTCTCTGGGACTCCCACTCACTCTGTCTCTTGCCAAGGGGACATGTCCCAGCTTAGCCTGGGGCCTGAGCCATGCTGGAGGTGTGTCTGTTTCTCTCCCTGTCTCCTGGATTGGTCTGGGCCCTGCACTGCAGCTCTCCTGCATTGCAGCTTTCCTCAGACTTGGGTCATGGGTTGTTGCACACAACTCTGAGAGTAGGGTGTCATAACTATTCTGTTCTGTTCCCTGGGCTCACCATAAGCTAAATAACACAGAGGCTGTTATTTGCCTGCCATGACATTGGCAGTCTCACGTGGTTTCAGGTGGACATATAAAAAGCAAACTCTTTAGTCCTTCCTGGCAGCAATCTTCCAGGTGTGCAGGGCCTATAAAGGGAGGCAGTTGCCTTTTAGTGTCAGATGCTCACCTGTCCTGCCACCTCCTTACCCATGTCAGCAGTACCAGCATCAACCTTCCTCTTCACTACATGACTGCAGAATTCATCAAAAGGTTCATCAGCAACCTTTATTCACTCTCCTGCAGAGTATAGTGTATCCCCACAGAAGGCAGTGACATGAATGCATTGCATTGACACACCAGTGTTTCCTCTCTTATAGCTTTTTCAGTGTCTGGGTTGGTTTGGCATTTTTGCCCGTGAAGCTTCCCAAGTGGAAGCTCAGTTAATGCCAGATATGGATATTTTGTTCCCCAGAAGGCAGACATCAGTTTTGAAAGGGACTGGACTGACACCACCAGCTTCATGTTCAGAGCTCACCCACACACCCCATCTGCAGCTCAGCTGCCCAGCGGAGGCTGGATCTCTTGGTCGTGACTATGTGGAGCTGGACTCCAGCAGACTACTGATGGGTGGAAGCCTCCTTAACACATCTCCTGGGCTCCACCCTTCATGCTTTGCTGTCATCAGATGCCGGAAATAGGGAAGTTCATGGTCAGGTCATTTGAATTTAGATTGCAGAAAAACATCATTCAAGAAATGTAGGTTTCCTTGTCCACATCATGTTCTGGATTTCATGGCACCCCTGAGAAAAAGCAGCTCTCTATCATGGTATAGTTCTGCAACCCCATATTCCTCACCAGCTGAAGCGGATTAAGAAGACCATTGTGATCTGATGACTGCCAAGACTGAGCTGCAAATTGAGAACAATGCAGTAGATTTGCAGATTAACAAATAGAAGATCTCACCTGAAAATGGCATGAAGATGTTGCTATCTTTTTGATTTGCCTTTGGTATAAAACAGAGTTTTCATTTTATATTAATATGTACAGATTTCGTGCCTTTACTTGAAAAGCTGGAGTGCTTTCCACAACAGATGTAACTCTGATTTTGAGCCAGATTTCAATGCAACTGAGGTTTGTCTTGGGGCAATTAAAATCCTCGATTAACATATTAATTATTTTTCTAATGATATTGCATTATTTTTCTTTTTGTCTTCTGAAGGGAAAAGAAAGTGTCTAATTTGTATACTGGTTTGTGAGTTATTTTGCTAATTTACACATGAGAATCTGTTAGTATTTATCTTGCAGTCAAAAAATTGTGCATTTATTTTAAGGAATTTTCTATATTTCCTGCTCTAGTGAGGTGTGTTAAAATAGTAGCTTCAGCTGGCAGTTGAAATTACCAATCCTGAAAAATGCAGGAGTTTCTTTTACATGTTTTTATTTGTTGAGATAGAACAAACAGACACTTCTAGCATAAATAACCAGTGCTGCCTGTCTTTCTCTGATCTTTGTAAAAGCTGGAAAACCTTTCGAATACCAATCTGAGAAGGTTAAAAAAAATTAATTCTCATCTCTTCAATGTTGTTCCAATCCCTTCAACGCAAAACAGCGCTTAAACCTTGCAGCAGGCAGCTCTTAATTAACAGGATATTGGGGCTGATGGTGGCAGGGATGATCGAGGAAGGGAAGCAACAGAGGAACAGAAAAGCATAAGTGCAGGACAAACGTACCTGCTTTTCTGTTATTGTTAGCAGAATTTTTTATGGACAAAAAAGCATGTTCTGTGTTCTGTTAGTATGTCTGCATGTGGTTCTCCATCACTGTCTAAAGTGGTTCAGTAGTTTGGGCAGATGTCTCTTCTCAGATCAGCCCCTATGCAGGTGATGTCATACTGAGCACAAGTATTTGCTGTCTCTAGAAACAAACTGTTGACCATTGAATGAAATAATTTTTCAGGGTTGAATAGGTTTTCTTGCACTGACTGAGCTGTTACTAACCTATACTTCACGTCATGGCTGGAGATCTGTTGGGCTAATTATTGTACAAATTACCCCAAGGCACTGGAGAGTTCATGGGTGAGGGCACGCAGTATAGAAGGCATGGGCTGCAGCAGGAGACAAGGGTACAGCAGAAATGTAATCCTGTACACGTAGATGTGTGCACATGTATGTAGAGATGGAAAACAGGCATTGATTTTAGCTGTTCGCGTTCCAGCTTTATTGTGATTGCGGTTTTCTTTGCAAAAAGTGTTCTTGAGTAAGGGATTTGAAGCAAGACAGCAGGCACCAGCATGATATGAGTCTGAAGATTGCTTCAGGCAGGGCATGACATACATAAAGATGATGTTAATGTACTTGTATGATAAGCAGAAAAAATCAGAAGGTACTTGGAGACTACATAAGGGGCAAGATGTTGGCATCAAGCATTCGCTGCAGAGACTAGCAGTGGCTTCTGTAGGGAGGGGAACAAACCTGAAAGAAATTAAAAGTGGAGGGGGAGAAGAGGAAGAAGGAATAATAGCAGAAATGTAGATACATAAGAAAGCTGAAGGGAGAGGGATTGAGGCACAGCTGGGCTTGTCAGGACTGAATAGCAAACAAGAAACCTTAATGTTAAATGATGGGTGATGAAAGAGGTGTTAGGCAAGGTGAGAGAGATAAAAACAGAAATCAGTGAGGTAGTAAACATCAATTGAATCAACTTCAATTTGCTTCATTTTCAGAAGGAGAATTAGGTTAGGAAGTTTCCACTGCTTCTCCCTACTTTTCACTTTTCTCCTGGATCATGCTAGTCTCATACAGAGGTCTTGAAAGAAACTACTCGTCCTCTGTGCAGGGCTGATTTTGTTGAAAAACTGTTGTTCCCAGACAGAAAATCAATGCATATGCAGGATGTGAGTAGTCTTGACACAAACAGCACAACTCCTATATTCTTTAGTCTGTTCCTTTCACCTCTTTATCACACAGGTTCTAAACATAAAGCTAGTTGGTTTTGTGGCCCTTGAGATGATATGTTTGCATATGCATTTATTAAAATAAATGCTGTTTAGACTTCTACTGCAATAGCAACTGGCAGACCCAGCCATGGATTAAGAAGAATAGGGCAAATGCTGTAGAGTGGCATGTGAAACGGGAACAAAAGTGCCAGGAAACATGTAATCTAGATGTAAAGAGAGGAGTTCATAAGAGACAAGAGACAGCCAACAAAGAAATCCAGAAAACAGTGTTCATCAGAGCACCGATAGTCTTTCTGATCACAGGCTCTGCAATTTACCTGAAGTGCACTTCAATTATAATTATATTTCTGAAGCACATCACTTAGCATAAATGTACCCCTGAGTAAATCTATGCATGTGTAAGATAGCACCTTTCCTATCTATTGGTATTAAAGTTTGAATGCATATAGGTGACGTGCCACCTGTCCTGGAACAGGGAGTGAATACCCCGCAGGTGGCAGAGCCCTCGCCAGTGTGGCCCTGGAGCTTTGCTGTCCCGTGGGGTGTTCCTGTGTGGATGATGGCAGCTGGGCCTTCTGTCAGGCTTGCTATAAACCCTGAGCAACATTGTTCTTTCTGAATTAAACGTGTGAAGGGATCACAACACATTTTCTCTCTGTGCAAAAAATGCTTGCTGTGACTCAGGATAGGTTTTGCAGTATGTGCGAGCCAGGCAGTTTAGGTAGATAGTATATCAGTTTATTTTTGCTTCCCATTCACAAACTGAGTAACTTGAAGTCGGTAATGCTGAGATGCTTTGAGGAAGGAGGAGTGAAAAAATTTATTGCAATAAATTTTGGGGTTGTGTTGTCAACTGCAGCCTCATGCTCAGCACAGCAGGAGGCAGGCCAGGTGCTAGGCTGGGAGCTCTTCCTCGCTCTAGAGTGGTTGTGCAGCATCCCTGGTCTGCATAACCTGCTGATGTGGTGTGGATGCTTTTGAAGGTAGGAGTGGGGCTGTGGATTTTTCATATTTCCTGTGGAGTATGAAACTTTCTCTCTACAAAAGCTGCATTAGAACTGGCTTAGGAAGAAACCTGTACTTTTATGCCAAGTCACTAACAGTAGAGACATAAAGGAATCTCTCTACTGTACATGGTATAATGTAGTATATTACCTTTGTGATGTGAGAAGCTATTAAGTCTGAAACCAGGTTCTGTGATGCTGTAGAAAATTCATGGTGACTGTCATTGTGAGAAGTGGGTTTACAGTTCAGCTATTTGGGGGAGTTTTTGTTGTGTGCACTCCTAACAGACAGCTGAAAAAAGTGTGCATGTGGATTAACTTCTCTGAGATTGCCTTTAAAGATCATGTGGCTCATTGCCCAACTTTCGGATCACCCTGCTTTATTTCCAGTGTAAATACGCTTTTTCAGCAAAAGCAGAGGGCCACCAGACTAAAGGCAGTTGGTAAATTTGGGACTAAAACAGATTACGTCCATGAGATTTGGTGCCTTGTGCAGGGCAGAGGGAGATAACAAAGCAATGTGTACTTTTACTTTGTTTAATTTCATGGCTATTACATGTTTTGAAAGCCTTTTAATATCAGAGGAGTATGATCAAATGGTATTGTTTTGTTTTATAAACCTTTTTTTTTCAGCTGAACATTTCTGAACAGTAGAGCGTCTTCCTAAATCCACTACCTTGCCCAACTCTTTCACATTCTCTTCTTGGTTTTTGAGTTGAGTTGGCCATTTTAGTAGTGCTGTTGATCGTGTTGTTTTAAGGCTTTTTTTTTTTTTTTTCCTTGCTTTCTCAGCTGTCATTGAGTGTGCAGCAGAAACTGATAGTGGGGATGAACATTAGGGTGGGCCAACAGTCTCCAGGTATTGAACTGTCTCATTGCTTAGGTGCTTTCCCTGCTGGTGCTGTGGAGAAGCTGTAAAGTGTGCCCTGGTCACAAAAGAGGAGGAGGGAGAATGAGCTGAAATACAGACATCATAAATCTTGCTGTTGTGTCTGAGTTGTGGATGTCTTTCACTTTTTAAATTATAATTTAAAGTTTTCTTATTGCATGTTTGGAGAACCTTCTGCCCTTGCTAATTAGGTCTCCTTGATTCAGATTTAACCTTCTCTTTTTTTCCTTGTTTCTCTCTGTGTAGTTTTGCATTATGTGGATGTTTTAAAACTGGTTGAGGTTGAATAGAGAAGCAGATTCTTGTTCACCGTATTTTGCAGTCTGATCTTTGACTATTCAAACTATGTTGGATACCTGGTCAGCTCTAGGACGGTACACTGAAATTTACTTCATTTGTGGCTGGTCCCCTCAATATCCAAGGTTATCAATAATTTGATGGGAAGAGGAAATGCTGGTTGGCTGGCACCCATCTAAGCTCACTCAGTGTGAGGATTTTGCAATGAAGATGAAGATCCACTGATTGTGTCTTTTCTTTCAGTTTCTTCCCAAGCTAAATGGATGTTATGCTTAATCTTATACAGTCTGAAAAGTTTATTGTACTTAACACGCTTCTTTTTTAAACACATGTATTTCAGCACTGAAGTGTAGGACAGCATCCAGCTCTACTGGAACGTAGTGTAGTATGCTGTTAACACGGTAAGATGTACTCAGTACTGAACAGTGGAACAAATCAATTAATAAAATGTCCTCAAAGCAGACAGATTTTGGAGGAAAAAACAATATTTTTAAATGTCGCTTGTGTTGGTTATGGGATACGTGCTGAGTTAACCTCATTGAACTTTTCCCCAGGAATTGATGCGCTTACAATTGGCGGGTCATTATGCTGCTCCACCTGTGTAGTGTTAAGGTCAGTGTGTTTTTCTGATTATAAAAACCATCCATACCATTCCATTATAAATTCACTACCATTCATATAATGGAATGTGCCAAAGCTCGGAGCTCGTTGCAGCTGCCCCCGGTCCGTGTTTAAGATCAAACAAAGTGGTTCAGGTATTTTGAGCACCTTTTCAAGAACACACCCAATCAAGCTTCATTTGAAGTGATCTTTCGTTGTTTATGTTTTCTTTTCTTTTTTTTGTAACCTACTAAGCATCCATCTGATGTCAGTGTTGGTTTTGTTTTCTGTGTCCGGCCCAAGAATTCTTACTGAATCAAGACATGGTGATTATAAGATCATAGCAAGGAGGTCCTGGGAGCAGCAGGCAACTGTAACACTGCAGTTGCACGAATCCATGCGTGGGCAAAGCACAAAATGCATCAACCACTCACCTTCACAAGACATTTTCTGAAACCTGCAGCTTCTAACTGTGAATTAATTCTGAGTCATCATGACACACAAATCAGCCATCATGGTAGACACTAATGTGTGAGATGCAGGGATGTATGACTATGGCACTAATCACTGACTAGGGGAACCTGTGAGATTATGTGCATGCATAACACACTGCTGCTGTATGCATCTTCCTGCACAGCTTAGTCTTCTGAATTGTTATGCATTATCAAAGAGAGCCAGAATGTGCACTAAAGCTTATCTAGTGTTATTTCTGTCACTGAAATGTTGATATGGTTGGGGCTTTTGTTTGTATTACATTTTCCTTTGTTATTATCATCCAAACAACTTGAATTCTGTGACAAGTAAGAGTTCAGTGAACAACCATGTATGTCATAGGTCATTATGTTCTTCCAGTTTCACAAGGACATATCCTTTCTGTGTCAACTTTTGCACTCTGTAGTAGCCAGTGAGAGCCTCCAGCACTGGCAGTTTTTCTGGAGAGGTATTTTGAGCCTCTTTGCAAATTAGGCGGTGATGTAATGTCTGAGGAAATGCATGAAATCTCTTGATAATGAAAACTGAGATTTTTTGTGGAGAATTTTTGTGTCCAACAGCACTCCTCCTTTCACCCCTGTCTAGCTGCAAGCTCAGTGGTATTCTACATGCATGTAGTTTCACAAAATGTGATGAAGAGTCACTGGAAGATTCTTTGATGAAGAACAATCCTTGACTGTTCTAGTTTAGGAAAACTGTTCACAAGCTGACATTTCACATGACAATCATTTGAATTTTGCAGCTATTGCATCAGGTAAGTACATCTTCAGAGGTATTTGGCAGTTTCTTTTATTACTCTGAGGGGAAAAAACCAAACCCTAAATTAAATATACCCCCAAAGATGATGCAAGTCATGGTAGGATTGCAGGTTGTTTCTGAATTGAAGAGACTCAAAAGGAAGGGCATGTTCAATAGCAGAAGGGATAAGAAAAATATTGAGAATAGTTTTTTTTTTTAGTAAAGCAGGGTGCATTATACCTGTTTAATTTATGAGCAAAGCTGTATTTTACTTAGGCACCAGAAGGATCTATTTGCAGCATTTTCAAATTCATCTGTGGTGATATGAAGTTTTAAATGAGTGAATCTCTCACTGCTAGCTAAGTGTCTTAACAAATCTAGGCCCTGACATACAATAGGAGATCTTGGAACTTGTATTAAATACCTCCCAACAGGAATCCTGCCAGCAGTAGGTAGATGACGCAACAGCAGGAAAAAAGTAAATTACTTACCTGCCACAGCATAGTCAACTGCTGTAAAGCTTTTTATCTCCTCAGCGGGGTCTTGTGGTTAAGATGAGGGAGTCTTGGTCCTCAGTCTATGTGGTCAGCTGTATTCAGCTGTACCAAAGTGATGTCTTATCACTTTGTGATAAGTGTGTATTAGATATATCACCTGTCTTTTATTGACAAAATTCATTAACTGCAGCTTTGGCTCAGTTTCTACCACTTCCCTCTATGCATGGAGTCAAAAGTGCCAAACACTTTTTAAATTAAAACAAGTCATTCCTCAGTCACCTGCCCCACCCCACTCTCTTCATCCCCTATGGAAAGCATGTTGAACTAAGTTTATAACAATATTTCCAGCTGGACACTTTTTTTCCTCCTTTATGTCTGTTATTAGAAAAAAAAAAAAAAACACATTGTTTCCCTTTCAATCTCATCATGGACTACTTCAGGGAAAGCAAACCAGATGCAGTATTTAGTGCATGGCAATGAATGGTAGGTACTTCCAAGGGCGCTTATTTGTCCTTGCAGATAAGGCTTATGATTTGCAATGTAGGCACTGGAGCTAAGTGCCAGTATTTCTAATCAGTTTGAAAACTTGGTGGGCACAAGGAGTGCAGAACCCTTCCAAATCCTTGGGAATGCCTGAGCACTATTTACAAGTGTTTAAGTATCTAATTTCGTTTCTTAAATTAGCTTTCCTACATATGCCCTATATAGTAAACGGAATAAAATCATGCTTGTGATGGTATTTCAGAGCACTCTTTTTTCTCACTTAAATGTAAAATCAGTATAGAAAAGTTACTCTCAGTCAAGTGCTCAAATCTCAATGAAGGCTGTAAAAAAAACCTGAAAGGAAAAGGTGGAAACACAGCCAAAAAGGTATTATGACACCGTCAAAACACAATCTCAGTTACAGAAGGAGTTAGTGTTCTAGCATGTAATGGCTCCAGCAGGTAATTTCTGGCTTTTAAAAGATCTTCTCTGGATGAGACACAGAACAGCATATTAACCTTTTTATTATTATTATTATTATTATTATTATTATTAACCCTTTAACAGCATAATTAACCTTTTGTTTTGGATGGATTTAGTCCTTTGTTAAGACACAGAGCAATGTTTATTTTGAGAAAAAACCCAAACTTTAATTAGAGTTTATCGTGTGGAGTTCATACTTTTAATAAAGAGTTATTTGTGGAAAAAAGATCTATTAGTGTTCCTATGCCAAACATTGTTACTGTAGAGTTGTTACTTGTGGTTTATTTAGGATTTAACAGAAAGAAACCTTTCAAACATCCTTTTGCTGTGTAGTTCTTGAGCAAAAATTAACAACAACAAAAAGTAGTTATAGGAATTATTTTTTATACAAAAGCACACATAGGTAGAACCTATACTGAAAGGTGTTTCCCAGACAAAAGCATTCCTACATAGCCAAAATAATGCATTTTGCAACCTCTTTGCTTTAAACCATACCTTATACACTTGCATTGCCTCTCTTGGTGCTAATGATAACCAAAATATGTAAAGAGTGTGCTTTGACCTTTGCAACTCTTCTTATATGTTTGTGTTATAGGCAGAAGAGCCAACAGACCCACCAAAATCCATTTGGGTGCAAAAGGGATGGTGATTAGCCAGCCTGCAGGCATGAAAGAGACCCCTCAAACTTGTGCTTGTCCTGTAGGATCTCAGATTCTGCTGGTGGTCCCAGCAAGGGCAACAAGATAGGAGGCAGTGGTAGGAGGAGAGATGGAGCTGTGAACCAGAGCCCTTGCTGTCCTAATATCTTTTTAATTAGAGTACATAAATATTGGCTGAGATGGTTGTTACATCCTAATGGAGAAATTAAGAAACAGATTAATTTCTGGCATGATTCCCTCTTTCTGTTTACGTTGGTCCCTATTTCCAGCATGAGTTGAATTGAAGAAACAATTCTCTGTATTTGCTTATTATCTGCCAGACTTGTAAGCAAATAACTATACATTTGGGAAAACATAAGGGTGTCTAAGGGGTACCACCAGAAATGAAGACATGCTTTAAAAAACAACACAACTGACCCATGTTATCACCCAGGGTATTAGGAAAAGAGCACTTACAAGGAAATGTGCTATTCTTCCCACTGTATCACGTAAGTGAAAGGCTGTGAAGATGGTGCTTTCCATCTAACCTTGAGTATTTAGGAATTTAAAAGAACCCCAAATGACCCAGTGGGACAGGAATTGCTTCAAGGCATGTTCAATTTAACAGGAGTCTCTGCATTACACCCATGACATGCGAGATGATGCCTAGGCTGAATTCACTTTTACACTGATCCATACCTACATGCACAAACCATTGTCCATGCTGGAGAACACTGATGACATTGGAAATGATGTCTGCCTTGTGTGCCTTTGGAGCTTAGATGACACTTTAAAATCTCTTGTTGTCGACTAAAAGATTGTGGGCTTTTACAAAAAGTCTGGGATAAAAGGCTTTATAATTTCCTTTGGTAAAATACAAATATGCTTTTAATTTTCAGGATTTACATTCTGGGAACCTGCATTGCTTCCACAGTATTTTGCAACTTTGCCCTTGCATGATGCGTGGATATACTTTTGTTTTGACATGCACAAATATTTTGATTTTACTGGGAAATTTGAATACATTTTTAAAATGTGGCCCATCTCTTTAAAGCAAACAGAGAAACTGGCTGAAAAAATTCATTATTTTGTGAATGTCTACATGATAAAAGTCTAATTAAAGTCAATTAATCTTTAATTTTATTAATATGAAGCCATTTACAGAACTAGTTGCATAATGAAAAAAATTATTCTACAATACAGCAGGAAAGCTCTGTCAAGTACATTATCTCTGACTCTTTATGTGAATATATACTTTAATTGCATTGGGAATTTAAAATTGAAAAATATAAATGAGATTTTTTTTGTACTTTGCAATTTAAATTAGTCCATTCTTCATGACACTGAATTTTCACCTCTATTAATGTCTTTGCTTCTTAAAGAAAAATTATACACTAGATGCCTCATTTAGCATGGGAGAAAAAAATCACACCAGTTTTACTAGTAAGATGAAAATCTGTCACAAAATCCATACAGAAAATATAAACATATTTTGTTTAAGTTGTAACAAAAATTTTTCACCAGGAGGAGAACACAGTGAACTCTGTATTAAAAAATGGTAATTAGGAAGAATGGAGCTGGAAAGGCACTAGTGTTGTGTTACATATTTGATCAGGTCCTGTTCCCACTACAGTCACTTTTATTAGATTTATGTTATGTATTTGTAATGGCTTTTGAAAAACCACAACACCTATTTCTGCAGACCTGCACACATGAGGAAGTTCCCTCATGTGAGTAATCAATTAAATTGGTGGAGACTATGTATAATTTTTTACAGCCTCTCTTCCTGGGCTGATCAGACATTCTGATTGCCCTTTCTGTCTATCTGTCACTCCCTTATCTAATTAATTCTGAAGCCGTTGGCTAATTTGAAGTGAAACAGAAAGGAGTCTTTGAGATAATTCAGTTTCTATAGGCCTCAGGAGCTGGGAAGAAGAGGGAGACCCTTAAGTGGGACCAGGGGAAAGGCAGGTAGAGCTGTTTGTCACCTGCCCCAGTAGCTGACAGAGTCACTGGGATTATCATTACATTGCTTTGTTTTTTGCATTGGAATGAACAGCAAAAAGCTGGGACTTCAGTGGAGGTTTGGTGATGAGGGATAGAGCTCTGCAGGAAAACAGCTGCATTAATTCCACTGCTAACAGGGCTGTTTGGTTTTATTTCCAGGAATACTTTCTGAATCAGACCTGAATATCTTTAGTGCAAACATTCTGCTTCTGGTTAAAGATTACAAAAATACAGCAATCAAGTTAATTTATCACTAATATTGAGAGGAAAAAGTGCCAAAACCTGTATGTGGCCATTAAGCTAATGTGTTACAAGTGATAAATTTGTTAAATTACTGTCTCTTCTGTTTGCAGGTCTTACACTGTGGTGGGTTGACCCTGACTGGATGCCAGGTGTCCACCAAAGCCACTCCATTATTCCCCTCCTCAACTGGACAGGGAGAGAAAATATAACATGAGTCAACATGAGGCTCATGAGTTGAGATAAAGTCACCCATTACAGTCATGGGAAAACCAAATGTCTCAGGGAAATTACTTTGAATTATTACCAATCAAATCAGAGTAGAACAACGAGAAATAAAATGAAATCTTAAAAAATGCCTTCCCCACTGGAGGCTGTGGCCAGTTCCTCAGACGTTGTTTCTGCTGCTCCTTTCTCCTCAGGGGGAGGACTCCTCCCCTTTCTCCAGTATGGGGGCCCTCCTATGAGAGACAGTTCTCCACACTTTTCCAGCTGAGTCTTTCCCACAGTCTGCAGTTCAGAAACTGCTCCAGAGTGAGTCCTTTCCACTGAGCGCAGTCTGTCAGGAGCAGGCTGCTCCAGTGTGAGTTCCTTGCAAGGTCACAAGTCCTGCCAGCAAACTTGCTCCAGCAGTGGGCTCTTCTCTCCACAGGTCTGCAGTTCCTGCTAGGAGCCTGCTCCAGTGTGCACTTCCTGCACACTGTCACAGCCTCCTTTGGGCATCCACCTTCTCTGGCATGGAGTCCTCCATGGGCTGCAGGTGAATCTCTACTCCACTGTGGACCTCCATGAGTTTCCAGGGCACACCCTGTCTTCACCCCAGGCTGCAGGGGAATCTCTACTCTGGTGCCTGGAGCACCTCCTTCCCCTCCTTTTTCACTAACCTTGCAGAACTGTTTCTCTCACATATTTTCACACCTCTCTTTGGCTGCAGTTGCTGTCTTGCACAGAAATGTTTTACCGATCTTAAAAACGTTATCTTAGAGGTGCTGCCACTGTTGCTGATGGGCTTGGCCTTGCCCAGAGGTGGACCCTTTTTGGAGCCAGCTGGCAGTGTCTCCAGCGGACATCTGGGAAGCTTCTGGCAGCTGCTCACTGAAGTTGCCTCTGTAGCCCCTGCTACCAAAACTTTGTCATGCAAATTCAGTGCATACACACCAAGGAATTCTTGCTGTGCTTTGGAACCCCTGATGTAAATGCCTGTTCAAAAGTCAGGTTTTAACTTCACTGACATTCCAGTTTTACTGCCGAAGGTTAAGTTGAATTGCATTTTATCTAACAAGTAATACCAGCAATTTAAAGTAGCATCTGTGGACCAAGGTGTGTTTCATTGATTTGAACAGCATGGAATTGAACAGCAGGTAGTTCTTGTTGTCCTTGGTTCTGTTTTAAGTCCCATACCAAGACATCCAGGCAGGCCATGGTTGCTCATGTGGCCACAGCCTTGTTGCATGATGATGTATGTGCATGTCTCAGTCTTTCTTTCAGAACTCAGGTTTAAGGCCTGCACGAACCAAACAATTTTCCAACTTGCTTATTTGTACAGTCTTCTCTAAATACTAATTAATTAAGCTGTAGACTTCCATTGCAATGCCCTAGAACCTAATTCTTGATGAATTTAGGACACTTCTTTAGCAGAGGATTTGTTACCAGAAAAACATGTTAAAATTTTTTTCCTTTGGGCCTTACTTTAAGTGCAGTATTAAAAACTGTAATTACTTCTCTTCTGTGAGTATTCAATGGCAGCCAAAAAGCATTGTTTAACTAGCAGTCCTCATTAAAATTAAATGAAACTGTGGTTTGAACCTTCATTCAGAACCATTCTTGTGTTTTTGTCTGTAAGTGAGTGAAATAAAGTTTTTCCCATGGACTTTGCAGATTTTTTTCTTTGAAAACTCTCACGAGTCCTTTTGAACACAGGGATACAAACCCTTTTGAACTGGAGTAAAGGAGCAAAAAAGTAAATTAAAACCTCACACAGTACTGTGAACAGATGGACATGCCTCTACATATGATTGTGTGGTACAATACAGTGATATGTAATTGTTGTATTAGAGGTGTACTGGCAGCGAAGTAAGTATGAGTGAAGCTTAGAAATTATACAGTCACAAGACTTGGCCATCTTTGTGTGCAGCTCCCATTTTTGTTGGTGGTCACTGGGCTTGTCTCTCTCCTATGTTTATATTTGGTTGGCGGAGGCTGCACCAGTGGGCTCTTCATCTACTTGAACTAGTCTGCTCCAGTTTTTCTGGGTGCTTTCTACTTTGAAAATCTGCCTTATGCCTATAATTGTTTTCTGGAGGAAGCTACCAGGCTACCTTTCATCTAGCCTTGGCTAGCAGTTCCCCAGAAAATCTTACATATGTAGCTCAAAATTGTCTTACAGTTATCCCCAGCTCCTGAAAGCAGCCTCTGTTCTCTTATGTAGGACTTTTTGTGCCCTAGGTAAAGCCAGCACATGTTCTTTTTTGTATAATCTGAACTTTGTTCCTCAACTAGAGACTGTATTACTAGAGCTACTCATTTTCTCTTGGGATAGTTTCCCCAGTTCCTTTGCTTTCTCATGAATGGTAGTTTATTATGATTTACACAATTAAAACATAAACAACTTTAAATAAAGATGAAATAGTAAGTAGCAATCTGGTTTGGAGATACTTATCTGAAGCTAGTTTTACCTGTCCAGGAACAGAAAAACCTAACCCTTTAAACTATGCCTTATGGATTCTATCACTAATATTAAGTTTTTGATGGCATCAGGATTACTTTCAATAATAAATTAATGGATATGTGGCATTATTAAACATAAATCAGTTTTTCTTTACTGTTTTTCAGTGCAAATTAGGAATTCTTAATCCTCAAAATGTTGTTTCTCTTGGATTTGTCTTTAAAAAAAAACATATAATGAGCTTCAGATATTTTGTTTTCATAATTTCCCCAAGAGTCTACAGACATGAGAAGTCAGTCGGTTGAGAATAAGCATCCTTAAATGTGGAAGTCAAACTCTTAATACTTGCAAGCAGTTTGAATTCTGCCCTCCAGTGACATCAGAGAGAAAACATGCAGTGATGATGACTATGCTTCAGTGTCTGATGTTCCAGTTTTCTTTTGAAAAAATGGAAAATATATTGCATTCTATGATTATAATTGCATAGGAAAAAACATTCAGACATCATAGCCTAAAAATAATTGTATCTTAAATTAATCCTAACCTATCAAATCACAGGTTTGTTTCTAGGTTTTCAGATCTCATTCTTTGAGTAGTTGCTGTGATCTGTGTTATAAAATGCAACTTGCTGCTATATATGTTTGTATGATGTGTCTTCCAACAGAAGAGGTTGCATCATGGATGAAAATGTTTGAAGTGTTTTAGTTAAAAATATGAACTTCATTTTCCCGGTCAGGATTAGCCCTTGTTAGCTGCAGCTGTTGACAGCTATATGGGTTTTCCTTTGCTTTACAACGTCACTTTGTTCCACATTGAAATCAGGGGGAGTTTTGCCTTTAATTTTGTCGGAAACAGGATCAAGCACACTCAACTGGATGGCATTTCTGTATTTGACTGGAGGTAATATGGTAATAACAGGAGCTCTGTAGCCAATTAATTTTAGAATGTCAGGGAATATTCTAGGCCTTGTTGAAAGGTAGAAGATGGAGCTGAGGGCATACTCTGAAGCTGGTGTCTGGTTGAAAGACTGGTTTATTGCAATGGTTTGTTGTTGTTTGTAGATCAAAGGAGCGGTTGATATAGGCATTAATACCCGACAGACTGCTAATAGTACCTACCTGCCTCACTGCCTGAGGAGGCTAAGAGACTGACACTTCAAAACACTCTTCTCTTAAAGAAATATAGATGGAGGTAAAAAGCATGACAGAGTTGTAGCAGCAGTGAATGAAATAGGAGACTTCAAATGTTTTCTTTGTTGTGGAGTGGGGGTCAGCCATCATGGGCAGCTGGAAAGAACCATGAGTGAAAATAACTTCCTTCCATCCCTCCTGGGATTTGTAGGTTTATTGTCCCACATGTTAGTCCACTGCCTGTTTTATGGTTGCTACATAAGTAATGCCATGTGCAAGTAATGCCATGTGCCCCATCCCTTCCTATCTACAAGTGTGGGGAGGGTGGTATTACTGGCACGTGAGAAAGAAGAGATAGGCCTTGAGAATAAAAAGGGATGGGGAGGAGAGGAAGGTGCATAGTCACCTGGGATATGGCTATAGCATGAGCTGCGATGTGAGAGACATGACACAGAGGAACAGGGTCCTTGCTGACAGTCTGGAATAGAGGGAGGAAAAAGATAAAGAATACCCAGCTCTTTCAGGGAATGGCACTCACAGAGCTGATAGAAATTTTACAGGCTGTGGCAGCGATGAATGTCTTGTTGGGGGTGTGTGTGTATGGATCCATTTGTGCTGCACACAAGTGTCTAGGCAGAGAGGGAAACGTGGGTGGTGGGAATACTACGTGCATAGATCTGAGCTCTGTAGGATAAATCTTTTGATACATGCACGCATGAACCTTTTGTTTGCAAAGATTTATAATTGTGTCTGAAGGGAAGTTAATATTAAAAACCTCTCTTTGGATATCTTTCCGTTGCCTTCTTTTTCTATATGTCTTTTATACTTAATAAGCCATGGCTGACACCTATGCAATACATTGCAAAAGTCTTTTTTTCTTCAATCTGGCAGCAATATGCACTACAGACATCAAACAAGTTTTGTTTTTTAGCAAAACAGTTGTCTTGGTGGAGGGTATTCGTAATGGTAGAGAATCGTGGGATTTTTATATCTCTCAATAGCATAAGAAATTAAGAGTGTTTTCTGCAAAAACAGACTCCTTCAGTTGCTGAACTGTGGGGAAGAGGTATGGGAAATGTGGGACTGCTTCTGAACAGAGAAATTACTATAACCTGAGAGTTCGGAGAAACTGTGTACATGACTGGGTATCTTTCTGCAACTTGTATTTAGTCTACATCATTTCATTGGTAGTCTCTTAAATTTTGCAGGATGTCTCCACAGCTTTTCCTGTAAACCTCTGCTATGTTTACTGGTATTACATGTTTTAAAAGATCTGCATATAAAGTGCATACAGTACACTAAGTATTTTATTTTCTATGCACTTACTTCCTCTGGATGGACCCTCCACTTTGCAATTTTATAGTTTTCTAGAAAATCAGACTATTCTTAAATAATCACGTAGTAGTTTAGTATGTTTTTTGATTTGCCTTGTTTCCATTTTACACGCCTGAATGTACTTACAATACACATTTTCTGCCACTCTCAGGAGTGCTTTGCGCACTTACCTTTATATAATGTAAAATCTTACAGCTTGAGAGGTTCATACACGTCTGACTCCTTCCTATCTAACCTAATGTACCTAGGGTATAAATAGTCACTGACTCCTTAAAAAGGTGATAGAGATGGAATTCAATCCTCTCCACGAAAGCCTTACCCGGGTCTTGGTCTTTTTCATGGGGAGCTTGTTCCTTCCCTCTGAGTACTCAGGGAGTCTTGCATTCCTGAGTGTGGCTCAAGTACGCAAAGCTTGAGTTGGATGAATCCGGACCTTTGTTAGTACTACTAAAGACTGATGTTTTTTATGGACAAAGTCCTTGAAGAGCTGAAGCCACTGGTTATAAAAATCCATCAGGTAAGAGATGTCTATTATTATGTGCAGAACCTGAAACAGGGCATCAAGCATGATCAGAGCTTCTCAGTAGGAGTATCAGTTGATCAGCTCACAGAAAAGCAGCGATGTTTTTAGCCTGCAGCAGGGGAGAGTGTTCCTATTCTCATGTCCCACCCCTTAAAACCCTATGGAGTAAGTAGCATTCCTGGGAGGCCATCACAGTCCAGCTTTGCAGTGGACCTCATAAATGCGGTGATGATTCTGAAGCAGACCTGTGTGGGGCACACAGGGTTTTTGAGACAACCCTTTTCTGTGAGTGATGCTTCTTTGCTTTATATAATGGATAAACCAGTACTAGCGCCTGGTACAGAATGATTCGTTTTCTTCTTGAAATGATTGTTGTTCATAAATATTGTCCTTGAGCTTTAAAAGATGAGGAATGGAGATTGTCAGTCTTTGGCACCACAGTCACTAGGGCTGTGTATCTGTGAAGCTGATGTGGTCCATACTGGCTATTATGGACATGAGGATGCTTGTTAAGAGAGGGTGTGTTGTCCCACGTATGAATGTTTTGTTTGGCACCTGTGGGGAGATAATCACTGCCATGTTTCTGTCTGGTACTGCAGCAGCACTTCTCTGCCTGCTTTCGATGTTTAAAACCAATGAAGTAAAAAATATAAATTTCCTGTTATGTGCATCATCAAGCACGAGCAAAGGTGATCATTGTGGACTGGGAGTATTTGATAGCGTATAAGCAGATTCTAAGGTTATTTCTTTAATCTTGTAGTGAGGAAAGAAAAAGTGAGGCTGAGTAATGTTACCTTGTTTTAAGATGTTGCCATGTTGATCCCCTATTAGTTATTTCCTTACAGTTATCTTTTTAAAATTTTATACTCAGGTCATATTGCATGCTCACCTGTTATTTTGTACCTGAACGTCCTTTAAAAATATTGGCAGTGTTTTCAGATCTTTTTTTCTGTAATGGGTAAGTCTGATGGCTGTTTCTCATCCCCTGCTGTGCCGAACCGCTGAGACAAGACTGTTTTTCTGCTACTGATTTAACAGAAAATAAGAAATTAATTTTGTCCCTAGCTGCATTCCATTGCAGAAACTTCCCAGTGCTTTATGAACTGTGAGTGACATATCACTGCCTCAATAATAATAATGGCCCGTCTTCGCGAACGAAGAGCCGGGGAAGGTCCTTACCCGCATATGCAGATAAGGCCTTCGA
>JAWWES010000081.1:51800911-51830273 GCA_035583135.1 Lophotriccus pileatus
GACCGGGAATCGAACCCGCGGTCTCAAGGGTACCAGCCCTGCGTCTTAACCACTAGACCACCGGGGGCTCCCACTGCCTCAATACAAATACCTTGAATGTAAGATTGTTAATTGTTCTTAGACATAAGTTAGACATAAGTAGTCTACAGTGTAGAAAGTTTGAGTGATTTCATATAAAACTGGTAAAATGACTTTTATTTTTAAGAAACTTGTTTGGTTTATATTCTTACAGAAGTACAAATATTAATTCTTGGAATCATTTAATTGGAAATGTGATGCATATATCTTTCAGCATGCTCTCTTGGGTTCTTCAGATGGCAATCTCTTGTAGTTCTTCCATAAAGAAAAGAAAAAAGCATTATTATTTTTCTTCCCTTTTCTGAACTCAGTTTCCCTCCGATCATTGTCCCATATTCCAGAGTACCCCTGATTACTGTGCTGACAGTTTTTGTTGCCTTATGACTAATAGGTCTGCATCAGGAATCAATCCCACACCAGCAGCATCAAACCTTGCCAAGTTGACCTTGAGGCCAACTCTTTCATTTTGATTCTAATTTCTGCACTGATTTGCACATCACTGAAGCCAAGTTAAATGTAAGAGGATATATTGACATAGCAGTACAGCTGGACTGGAAACTCACAAAGGTCAGGAAATGGAAAAATGAACTGACTAATAACATCCATTTGCCCCCACTGCTGATGTATAATGGCTTTGATTTCCGATAAGTGTTCATTACAGGTGTGTGTGTGTGTATATATATATATATATATATATATATGTATAGTGCCATAGATGTGCAATATTGAGACAAATGCTCTTAAAGTTCTTTAGTGTTATTATGGCATGCGTCCCTCTGAAATGTTTACAGCCTTCATTTGAGCCTCCCCAAGAGCAGCAGTTTGGTCTGTGTGCTCTGTAATATCTTGCAGGGAAAAGGGTGTCAATAGACCATGGAAGCCTGCGGTTCCTTGGGCAATTAAATAATTCCTTTGGAACTCTGAGAAGCCATTCCTGTGCCTCTCAAATAAATGGGCTGATCCTACAAAGTTGTCTGTCCTCTCCAAGTCCTTTTGCTTCCTGGCATTCTCCAATCCCTATCTTCATGACTTTTCTGTTGGGTTTTGTGTTTTCAAGAAGTCAGATACTGGATGATGTGGAGAAGATTTTGCTTAGCTCTTTGCACTCTAAGGCCTTGTTTACTGGATTTGGCTGTAGTACAAGCTATGCTTTAAAAATAATTTTTGTTCTAAGCATTATACTAACAGTTTTTCCAAAATTCAAATGTCCAAAAGGATTTTTCTCCCATGATGGTAAATAAATAGCTGTGATAGGTGGGAGTAGGTTGATGGGAGGGTGTTAAGAAGCTGTAACCTTGATTATAACTTACTTTCAAATTGTTTTCCTTCTAACCACTGCATTGCCTTGCATTTTGCTCAGTCAATTGTACTGTGCCTGCAGTGAAGGAAAATGCAAATGTTCTCTTGGTTGAATTTGCTGTGCAGGTACCATGTGCTGTGCTGAGGATTGTCCCTAGGCAGAAAGGAGGAAATCTGAATATTTTATTTGCCTTTTCGTGGCTCAGAGTTTGACAGAGGGAGAGTGTACCTGCCCTGAAAGCTGCTGGGTGGTGGCGGCTACAGGGCCCTCTGGGCTACGGATGGGGAGAGCAGATGGGGAAAAGGTGCCTCCACAGCAGGCCTGTAGGGGAAGTGGAGTTGAGAAGGTTGCTGGGAAGAACAAGAAGCAGATCCTGCAATAAGTCTTTAGGGCTATAAAAAGCAAGACTGTTATTTCCAAGGACTTCACATTGCTAGATTGAGAGCAAGGCTGGAGGAGAAAGTCCTGCCCTGTAAAGTAGCAGCAGCAAGATTCACTATCATATCTTTTTGCTTTCACCAAGTTCTTTATTGCTCTTCCATCCAGCAGAGATGAGTTTCCTGTCCTTCAGAACTTAGGCAATTCTAATTTAAGCTCTGATAAAACAGTTTTACATACTGAAAGCCCTTTCAACAGCCTCACCTTCAAGTTAAAGGTCTGCCTCAAAGCTCTGGCTTGCAGATTCCCATCACATCACCTTCGATGACTGTAGGCACTGTTGTTTTCCTGCTTGTCTTTCTGGCCTAGCCTCAGGATTTTACTCTGAGTATTCATATGTGGGCTGTAACTAAGTTTTTAAAATCATTTTATGTTGTTTCACATCCAGTCAATTAAGCCTTTCATACCAATGCCACCTTATTTCTGTGAGTAGAATATCCTTTCTGATACATGTGATCTTACCATCTTAAAGCTGGTCCAAAGATTTTTGCTGTGATAATTTATCACTTCCATCATGCTGCCCTAATTTTGTATTTTTAAATCTGTCTTGGCTCCCTCTTGTCTTTACAAAACATATAAGCCTTTCAAATGAAGGCTTAAAGCTTATCGGGAGAACCTTCATCTCTTGTGAAGCAACAAAAAAGACTGACTCCACCTCTGATTTGCCTATGATATCAGACTTGACTACTGGCCTATTATATTTTCAGGTGTGTAAATGTGCTGTGTCCCAAGCTTCCCATCATAGAAAGCTATCTCATTGTCTTTCTTGGTACTTACCCTTGAAATTGGGGTTGTGATGATGCTTGCAGACATCTGAATAACTACTTTGGGCCTACTTTTGTGCTGGCTAACATTATCACCTTGTTCCCTTTAACTTCTTCATCTACCAGAGCTCCAGTTGTATTTCAGTCATGTAGTATCTTTGACATGAGCAATAAAATTTCATCATACTGCCATCCTGACCTGCACAAATACATCTTTCACAGAATATTCTGAGTTGGAAGGGACCTACAAGGATTATAGAGCCCAGCTCATAAGTGAATGTCCCCCATGGGGATCCAACCCGCAACCTTGGCATTATTAGCACCGTGCTGTAACTTAACTGAGATAATCTCAGGTTCTAAGCAGCAATAGGAGGTAACTGGTGTCAGTCCAGGTATCTAAAAGACAGCTCTTAATTGTCTGAACAGAGAACAGATGGATCCTTGCAGATGTTTAGCTGAGATCTATCTCTGTATTGCTAAAGCATCATGCACCATTCTGGCATGATTTAAAATAATCCCAAATGAAAAGAAAAATAAAATCCCTAACATTAAGCCCTAATGATTTCCAGTGGAAGTTAGTGAGAGGCAGCTCTGAATCCTTTGGTAAAATTCAGCTGGCTATAATGGTGTGAAGCCTTCCTGCCTGAGGATCCTTCTTGTCTCAAAGAAGGGAACTACCATTGTTTTTTCAGGTGATGAAGGAAAAGGCAGTGACAAGAGCTCTCTGCTTTCCAAATGCCATACAGTAATTGGGAAAGGAGAGAGGCGTGAGTGAGAAAGGGAGAGAATGTGGGAAGAAACTCTGTGAAATATTTTTTCTTGGTATTTACTGATTACAGTTTTTCTGTGTGTAGATTTTTGAAGTCAGTTTTCTTTACAATCAGATGTCATCTATAATTTTCTTTTGTCTGCTCCTTCCTATTCCCTATTAGGGATTGCAATTGCATTTTTATGGGAGAAAAAAATAATCCTAAAGTAACTTTTCTGATGTTTGCTAGCATTAGATGGACTAATCTGACATAAATAGGAGGCATGTTCTGCCCAGAGATAAGCCTCCAAAAATCTAATTTTGAGTAGAGCTTTCGTGGGGTTGGTAGACGTCTAGAGACAAAGCTTTCCAGAGCTCTGTGAAAATCAGCAGTGAGGGGAGTGAGTGGAAAAGTGAAGCCTGGGGGTCACTTGGTACAGGGAGTCGATGGGTGGAAACACCCCTGGAAAGGCTGACTGTAGAAGCAGCTATAGCTTGACTGTTTTGAGGCAGGAACGAAGAGGTGTTTGTTTCTGTTGAGAACCAGCATTTGGCCATTCACTGTTCTTGCTTTATAATTTATACTCTGTATTAGAAATGAGAGTTTAGAGTAGTGTGTATAGTGTGCATTCCTCTGCAAAGGGGACAGAAAATAAATATTAATCTCGAACCCTTATATTATATATTTATTTAATATATTAGGTATATATGGTGGATCAGATTGCTTTCTGAAGTTATCAACAGGATGTCTGTGCAGTTTTTTTAAGTTGTCTCTCCATGGCTGGGACTATCACCAGGGCTTGAGGGCTTTAGACAAGCATGCAAAGCTGGTAATAAAATAACTAGTTTACCTAACCTCTTTTCTACTTATTCATACAGTCATGCTTGTATTTTGATGCCATTATTTAATCCAGATGATTATGTGTGACTATTGTTTCATTTATTTGGATTTGTTTTCAGCTTGGAGATTTTCTTTTCTTTTTTTCCAGGTTAATGTATTTGTGTAGAATCAATGCTGGAAATATGAGAGACTGCAATTTGTGGAGAATTTGGCCTTCTGCGTTGCTTTAAAATTATGCCATTTGTTCCATTGGCATCAATATACAGCAAAATAAGAACTTACAGAATTAAAATATAGTGATAAATTTACCATTTCTCATTAAAACTGCTTAAAGTCATGCTGAAGATGAAAAAAAATGTTTGTCTAATTTTATTTTAAGGTATGCAGTTAATTAATACTCTACATCCATTAACATTCAAAAATGAAAATATCTGCAGAACCACTATTCCCTGGAGTAATTTGTCACCAGAAATAAAATGTCTGCCTTTGAACAGAGGTAGCTTTTGGGTAGTGCTGTGAGCGGAGGAACCCATGTTACTAACCCAAAAGAGTGAGCTTCAGGTTTGTTGCATTGATATCTCACCATTATAAAACCAACTCTAGTAGTGTCAGGTACTGTTGTGACAGCAGATGCGTTCTTTGCTAAGTGACAGAAACTACCAGCAATTTTAAATTACTGACTAGATTAGAAAATGTTCACAGCATGTCTCCTGATAAAAAAAGATGCTTTTTCTGTTTACATGGGATATTGGTTCTTTATACTATGATGTGAACTCTCTTTTCAAACAGTGAATAAATGTTAGAAAGAGGCAGCAAAGAAATGATGAGAAGCACAGCAAAGGCAACACTGTGTACTTTGTTCCCCCACACGCCTCTTTCCTTCTTCTATTCCTCTACCTCTGGTGTAGCCTTTTGCATTATTAGCTTCAATCTTGCGGCACTTACTACAAGGTGTGGCATTCCCACTGCAGCTATTTTTGCTTATAAACCCTGTTTAATGCAGTAAGTGAGGATTTGGGTCAGTGGATTGTCAGCATTGTTGGACAGTGTTTGCCAAGTGACAGCATATTCTAGGGGTGCAAACATGCCAGCTGAATTTTTTGTTCTCTGTACAGTTTTTGTGCAACAGAATCTTAAGACACAATAATAAGTCTCTTAATTATTCCCCCTGCAATGGTATTAATAAACAAAATATTTTATTTTTTTCAGGACTTACTGTTCTTCTGTGCTACCATAACCTTAATAAAGCTAGTGTTAAATAGCTGCTTGGCTGGACAAAGGAGCTATGATTTTTCTTCTGCTTCATTTGTTTGAGTTCAAGAGGATGATTTGACTTCTGATCATGTGAAAAGCATTTCAAAGCATACTGGAAAGCTGTCTGATTTTGTATCTAACAGACTTGACAGCATGGTTGGCAACAGATGGATAATGGAAGGCTAATGAATAATGAAAAGCTGAATGATTGAAATAGCAGAGCTGTAGGGAGAAAAGAGGGAAAGCTGGGAAGGAAAATGGAAAAAAACAAACAGTAAAGAAGTAAGGAATAACCAGTATTTTGATCAGTATCAGGGAATGTCTTCACATCAGAATTCAACCCAGTCATAACTTAAGCATTCTCCATCTGCCAGCTCACAAAAGCTTTTAACTTGTGCACCATGATGCATTTTGTACAAGTCACTCAGCTTGCCTTGAGGAGGAGAAGGCTAGATTGAAATTTAAATATTTTTCAACTGCTAGGATGATGACTACTCTGCATCAATCAGACTTCGTGATTCCCATTAATTGTCTGGTGCATTCCCAAATTCCTACCAGAGCGGATGTGCTTGGCACCTCAAAGTCTACTGCAGAAAACAGACTAGAGCAATGGCTCTGGAAGCCATCAGCTGTATGGAGATACATTGCAATATTTAGTTTGTATTTATACATCAGTGAAGACATCTCTGTTTCAGTAACACAGGTAACTCCATTTTCATGGCACTCACTCTTCAGATATCCAGTAGGGAGGAAGAACTCTTACTCACTGCTAGCTGGACTCCAGATGGAATATGATCTCTAAGGTGACTACACCTTAAGAAAGATCCCTCCGTAAATGTAACAAGAATTACTGGGGATAAGACTTAACTGCAGGTGTCAAAACTGAGAAGGCTATCTCCTGATGTTAAAAGAGGATGGCTCTCTAGCTGTTTGATATTCCTGATGTTTGTGTCTGGATACATGCATTAACATGGAGGAAGTTAGCTCCTATTAATCTCTGCGCACTGCCAATTGTGGCTGAGCCTGGTGGTGCAAGGCTTGCTCTTACACTTGTTTTCATGGTAAGAATTACAGAGTAGGAGTCAAGTTAGCACTGTGTTTCCTGCTATCTCTTTTCATGTCTCTTTTTTTGCAATGGCAAATGGAAAACAATCTGCAACTTTCTCATTATAACATACTACTTTCCTTAGCTTTGATGTCACTGAAAAATGAATAATACAGTAAATACTGTCCTTTCTTTTTTCCTTTGCAGAATCTGTACCAAAACAGGTTCCTGGGCCTGGCAGCCATGGCGTCTCCATCTAGAAACTCACAAAATCGGCGCCGGTGCAAAGAGCCTCTCAGATACAGCTATAATCCTGACCAGTTCCATAACATGGACATCAGGAACAATTCCCATGAGACAGTCACCATTCCTAGGTCTACCAGTGACACAGACCTTGTCACTTCAGACAGCCGGTCCACCCTGATGGTCAGCAGCTCCTACTACTCCATTGGGCATTCGCAGGACCTAGTGATATACTGGGATATAAAAGAGGAAGTGGATGCAGGGGACTGGATTGGCATGTATCTCATAGGTGAGTCCCCCTTACCCCTTGCCCTTTGGGTTTCTTGCTGCTTTTTGTAGCTGTAGGCATTAGAGTACTATGGGCTGATGGTGATGATGAGCTGATACAGCTCCCTTAAGTGTAGTCTTTAAGTGGGTTTATATATTACGAGATTTTTTTCTGCTCCTGAATTGCTGGTTGCAGTCCTTGCACTTACTTTTTCTCCAGCAAAGACATGAAAAGGCTTTCTGTTGGTGGTTTCTTGACATTTCATGATAAATTCATTTTAAAGCCATTTGGATGTTGGGAAAATACCTCCCATATAAAGGCATAAAATATTTTCAGGGTTTCCTCTTGAGAGTCCTTTGGTAATCTATGACAGATTATGAGTCAAGAGTATGAATCATTTAAAAACCTTGCAAGAATGCCTTTTTCTCTATAGCCACAGGATATTTAGATATGAACAGTAATTATAGACTGAGGCAGTCTGGAGTTGTCCCAGAAAGTTTTGCTTTTTTTCCCCTTTTATTGTGTATTGGAAGCTCTATTGAGCCATGAACATTAGCATATTTTTGGCAACTTCATGTAGTAAATCCAACCCCATAAGAGTAATAAGAAGTGCTTTCAATTCACTTTTACCTGATTGTTCCACTTCAGTATAAAATTTGCACTTTTTTAAAAGCTGGTTTGGTTTCTATGGAAATAGTCCTGTTGCTGAGACTGGAGTCTGTGTTAACTCTTTGCCCTCTGGTAAATTTTGAACCTGGTGAATCAGTTTCAGACACATTCAGACACATTCCTCTATGTATTAGGGGGTCTTAATAATCTGCAGTTCTAAAGTGTTTCTTGAAAACCAGTGACTTGATAAAGAAGATTGACCCCAGTTGGTGCCCCTACAAAGGGAAATGTTGATAAAACACTTTCCTTAGGAAGGTATGCCTAGCAGTTGTAGTTGCAGCAGCACTATTTCATCTTGCTCAGATAGTGAATCAAAACCAGATAAAACATATGATGCTGTGAGATGGGCTTTTGGAGCAGTCATAGGGGACATCTTAGGGAGTCATGGTGTTACTGAAGTGCTTTAGTAGGTAAAACGAGATGACTTGACATCACATGCTGAAGATGTTGGGAATACGAATGTTAGTGATGTAGAGGGTGTCTGAGAGGGTACTGAGTAGGAAGTCTGAACATACAGAAGAACACTTGGTGGCAAGGTGTTAGGCACTGGAAAAAAAGTTCAGGATATTGAGGATATTGGAAGAAGGGGTACACAAGTGTGGTTATTTAGGACATGGAGGGAAAGGAGTGGAGGTTACCATAAGCCAGGCTGCACTACTTGTTCCCGTATTTAAAAAATACCCTGCTTTGAAAATAAAAGCAGGCTTCTGAAATTTAAATCTTTTACGAAAAAAGCAGAGACTAGATTTAAAACAAATGCCTTTAAAGCAGTCTGGTTTGTTGGCCTTAACAGAATATTACTTGTGTTTACAGTTAAGCTTGGAGTGTTTTACTGGAACAGACGAGAAGACACAGGAGCTCCCAGTATTGGACACTAAGAAATACTGTAAGCCTATTTCTGCGGTAGTGCAGGCAACTTGTGAATGTATTGCCTCAGTAGAAAGAAGCAAAGTATACCTTCTGGTGGTCTGCATAGAGCTATTTCATGCTGACTGAACTGGTTCAGCCAGGCTTCATAGCTCAGATGGTGCATCCGGGGCTGTGAAGACATTCAAAGTTGTTGGGTTTTTTTGATGGGCAACCTGAATACGTAGACTTTTAATTGGGAAAAATAAAAATACACCCTGGTACTCCTGCTTAATGTACTGTATCTAACAGGATACATTTCCAGACACCCCAGTAAATTCCAAGTGCAGATTTTGAAGTGTATCCTTGCCCCTGCTGGCTGAATGCCTGTTGCTTATGACAGTAGTTAATGGCTCGTTCCAAGGAACTCCAAGGCCAAATGAAAAATGAATAGTGTGTCCAGTCCCCAAGAAACCAATAGTTGACACTTGATGGTTTTGAAGGTGTCTTGTTTCCACGCTCTAAGGTTCCCAGTCTAAATAACTGAGGAAATAGCAGGCAGCAGCACCCCTCATTCCCTTTTTGTCTTCCTTTCCCTTCTTCCTACCACTGCAAACCTCATGTAAGATGAGTTTTGGTTTTGGTTCCCCTTAAAGAACATGGGCCACTGTGAAGATCAATTGGGTTTTGGTGTTAGTTTGACATGGAAGACACTCCTAATCTATAAATGTAATTGGCAGTGTGATTGTATCCACTTTTACAAAGTAGGGCAAACCAGTAGGAATGGTTCTGTAGAAGCAAACATCTGATGAAGGATTGGCTTTAGAACAGGCTCAGTCTGGCAAACTGAATGCCCTTGAGTCGCTGTAGTGCATCTTTCACTTTACCTTTGTTAGGATAGAATTGAATTGGTGCGGCTGAAAATCACCATGCAGAGCAGTGGTGACAAACTGGAGACAATGGGAGGGGTTGTTACAAAAGCACACTTCTGACCTGAATTAAAATGCTGATGCATCCTGTTTGTGACCAATCCATAGGGCTGAGAGATCCAGACAACCCTAATAGCTTAGATTTGTGTGTACATTTGCACGGATTTTATGAGCCTGCACTCCTATTTAGACAAGGAATGTTCCTGGCCTTGTGGGTGTGACCTTCACAATGTAAACTGATATATAACTATGTTTTAAATTAGCAGCCAGGCTGGAACAAGAGAACCAAAGAAACTATGAGCTTTTCTCGGTCTGCTCAGGAGAGGATTAGTGTTGAAGCCTATTATTACCACTTGTATGGCAACACTGTTAACTCTTGCATTGCTGCTGGTCGTTGTTGTATTTGTCTCATAGCCAGATTGTGGATGCAGCCCAATCCTTTTTGTGACTGTTTGGGTTGGTGAAATTTAAGCTGAAAGGTTTGAATGTAGCACTGTTTAATATTGTGGGGAGTCATGAGAACATTATTTGCACCCTTGGGGTATTAGGCCACGTTATGGATTGTCTTTAAATCTTGGTTTGGAAGCATTAGAGTTGGTATTAGTTATTTGTCTTGGTTATCCCAGGAAGGGACTACACAAGGGCAGAACAGAAGGCAGTTCTGACCTTAGAGGAGTTTAATCGCTGACATGGTAGTATTCTAGGAAATATCTCCAAATAATTTTCTATGTGTGTTAGTTTTGAAATGCATAAAACTTAGTCTGTTCTCATCACCACTGCCATCACTAAAATTTTTATGATATCTAATAAACTGGAGGTTTCAGAATAAAGGTGTTCCAAGTTTGGGGAAATATAGATGATACAAAAAGGTTTCAAAAACAAAGAGCAAAAATCATGTAGCTCATATGTTTTGATACTGTAGGGGATTTTGGGCTTGCCATTCAAAGGTTAAAGTAGCCTGAAGGAAGAGTTAAAGGAGTCTTCCCTGTATGGAAATTCTGTCTGCTTGCTCTTCATGTGAAGGAGCCACAGCCCTTTTTATCATAAGGTATCTGCAGAAGCTGGTAGAAGCTGGATTTGGCATTGGTTATCAGAAGTAACTTTTGCTCATGGTCTCAGAAAATGGACTAGGCAGCCAGTCAGTCTCTTGTAGTACAGTGTAAAAAATGGTAGTCACAGCAAAAAATAGTGAGTATATCCACCCTGTAGCTTCTTGAAAAAAAATGTGTGCAGACATACAAAATTGTGATGAAGGACCATAGAAAAACTCCTTAGTTGGAGGGCAAATAGTAATGTTGACTCTCTTAAAATATAGATGTTTTTACTTCAGTGCATTTTAAGATTAGCCATGGTGAGATGACAGAAAAAAATATATGAATTGGGGAAAAAATAATTTCTAGGTGTTTAAGGCATACTGTGCCTTCCGGAGTAGGAATTACATTTCATTCCTTCTAAGCTTGAACTCTGTTCTAACTTCTCCTTGTGTATACTATCTCTCAGCTCTGAGCAAAGCAGAGGAACTTCTAAATTCTGTAACAACTCACCTGAAATGTGCATTTGCCTTCCTTCAAAAGAACTGTTGTAGTATGAACATCATCAGTCTTTCAAAAATATATCCACAATCAAACATACATGTAAACACTCAAAAAGAGTTATCTCAGAAATTCGAACAAAACAAAGCTCTGTTGCCATTTAAAAGTCTCTGGAATTTAAGTTTTCTTTGCAGAAAAACTATTTATAAAGAAAATGCCCATTGGGAAAAAAAGCAAAACTAAAACAAGTTTATGAATAATGAAGATAGAGTGTTTGGATGTCTTTTTAAAAAGGACTATCATTTAGTGGGTACTGTGAAGTAGCTGGAATATTTGCAGTTATTTATCTCAAGGCTTTCTCTTTCTCTGTTATCTCATGTTCTATTGCTATTTGCTACAGTATGAAGCTTCTTAGATAAAGTAATATGGACTGCTGGCAGCTGCGTGTAGATAAAGGGCTATCTTATAATTACTGCATTAACATTTTAGCTGCTACTAGATTTCACTTTTGTCATCACCTCCATATCTGATGTAGAAGAGCTAATGAGAATTGTTTGAACCAGACTTCTGAAAAAATCATTTGCTCCAGTGTCTGTGGACACTGATGTTGGGTGTTTACCAGGGGTAATATTATACTTACCCATATGAAGTACACTTTCTTTCTTTCTTCATTTCTTTCTTCGTTTCTTTCTTTCTCTTTCTCTCTTCCTCCCTCCCTTCCTTCCTTCCTTCCTTCCTCTCTTTCCTTCTTTCTTTCTTTGAAAGCAAAACATTAATAAAGGTTATTTATTAAAAATTTCTTCATGCATAAATCTTGTAGAGTCCAATTTCCTGTCTATATTTGACTTTTGACAGACTAGTTCCTCTGAAATTTATATAAGTAGGAATGTCTTGACTTAATTAGTGACAGAAATTTATCTTTAAAACTTTTTCCCTCCTCTGTTTCATCCTGTGGTGTTATTTCTCTCCCAAAAAGGCAATTCACCATAATTTGACAAATCTAATAGCTGTTGGTTAATAAACATTTAAACACTTGTTTAAACACTTTCTGGGTTGATTTTAGGCTTAGATGACCTGTGTTGCTGTACTGGCCACTGAGAGAAGTGGAAAAATCTAAATTTTTGTACCATCAGACTTGGATCAGAACTTGTTTGTACAGCTATTTTACCAAACATCCAATACATACAAGCAGAATGTTGCCAGCAGAGATGGAAAATGTTAGACACAGTAAAGTTTGTATAAGGCTAGGAGTTGTGAGTGCCTATGTTACAGCTCTAATCCCCAACTCAGGCACTCTCTGTGTGTTGGGATGGTTGCTCCACCTCTCTGCTTCAGACATAGCCATCTATAAAACAAAACTCTTTCCAATGTGTCTGCTTAGAATAAATTTTGTTGGTATTTGGATTTGTTGTATCCTGGGGTTACCCTTCTTTCCAGTCCTTTTATGGCCTTTGGAAGAGAACCTTTCTCTGGTCTTACGGCTTCTCCTCAGCGGGTCATCTTGTAGTTGGGTCTCTTCCCAGGCTGCGATCACCTCAGCAAGTTAAGTTTTGTTCGACACCTGCAATTCTGCTCCGTCTTTAAAACACCAACGGAGGTGCCCAGTGCCAGACAGCTTTCACTAGGCACAGCACTATTTGTTTCAGGAACAAAAAGTGTCAGAGGAGCAAACCTGTAATAAAAAAAAAACCAAACCAATAGAAAGCCTGTACAAATGCTGAGCAGAGAGGGTATCAGGTGTTGCGTGCCTTGGCAGATACATTAGTGCAGCGATATCAGTTCTTTGTTCCAACCTGGCCACTCTTCGATCCGGTGAGAGTGACTTATCAGCCCAAGTCACTTTTTTGCCTTTCCTGGTTTCTGTATCTGGTAGACCACTTCAGGCAGGTGAAACCAGGATATGCTGTTTCCAGACGCACCAAGTGCAGCATGAAAACAATTAGCTTTTGCATCTGTTTCACCCCTTTACAAGTAGATGCAGTTAACACTTAAATGCATATTCCCAACAAGTATGGCTTCTGGCACATCCTCCCTCTCCATGCTTCCAAGGTTTACCTGTGTCATTTGTGTGGTGTTAATGTTGTTAGTAGCAATGCACCAAAAAACTTTTGTAGAGGGATTAGTGTAGTGGTGGTGTGCTTTACAGTCTTTTAGGGAACTCATGGTAAAGAAGCCTGCAGATTGCCAGTTCTTTTCCTTAAATATATTTAACATGTGGTCGAGGTGTTTACTGTGTGCCAAAAGATTCCCATTTTCATTTATTATTTCTCTGTAAAGTAACAGCTGTGGTGTTATGCAGCTCTTTCTAGGTGAATGGGTGGAAAAGAGTTTTCCGCTTCAGCTGTCATGCTGTATGTCAGGAGAGGGAAACAGTGAAGACAGGGTGTACAACAGCTCCATGCCCTCTCAGTGATTTCCAGGGTCCTTATGCCCGTGGATGAAACTGTCTCTGTGCAGTGCAAGGATGGTCCATACTGCTGTATAGCCCAGGCTGATAATGAAGTCAGTAATGATCACCTACTAAAGTATTTCTGCAGAAATCAGTCAGTGGGGCATATTGGTGCACCAAAAGCCATGTTTTGGCCTCAGTACTTCAAAAGAAGCATAATTCATGTAGCGCATTCAGACTGTTGACTGGATAGAATCAATCACAGCAGAAACAGTGGACTGCATAGACATCAAATTCTTGGCAGGATAAGGCTTAAAGCAGAAAGATTTGTTTTGTAGAGGTTGCCATGGGGATTTTGAAGGTTCAGCATATGTTTTTCTTCTCTTAGTTTTCTGGGTTAGAACTAAATTATTCCCACTCCTTAGTGTTCATAACACTTA
The DNA here is from genome assembly GCA_035583135.1 of Lophotriccus pileatus. Taxonomy (NCBI): domain Eukaryota; kingdom Metazoa; phylum Chordata; class Aves; order Passeriformes; family Tyrannidae; genus Lophotriccus; species Lophotriccus pileatus. The sequence continues at coordinate 51,814,696 of JAWWES010000081.1, forward strand.
AATGCACTGTTCATAACACTGGAATATTCCCATGCTGCCCGCCACAACTACCCTAATGACTGTGTATGCACTGACCTTTTGTAATCTTTCTCACTCATTGATCTCCTCAGCCCTGAAGACATTTTTTTTCTTCACTGGAAATCTTCCACTTTGTAATGAGTTTATAATTGAATACCATTTTTCAGATAAAATCAGTTCAGATTTTCAAGAGATTCTTTGCACCATGGTGCTTCAGTGCACATGTCTGAGTTGTGTTTGGCTTGGGTTTTTTTAGTGCTGTATCAAATCACAAGCTGTCTAGTTTACTGTCTGCTGTTATGTCTTTCAACAGTGCTATAAGCCCCTTTTTCAAATACTAGAAATTATTTCCCCCCTATTCAATGAACATTGTTAACCTGAACAAATGTCATCCTCATTCACATTTCAGATCTTCTGATGTCGCTTTATATCATGTCTTTATACTGCCTGAGGCCTGCAGCATCTCTTATTTTAATATTTTGCAGCAAATTTCATGGGTGGACTGTTTTCTCCTAATCTTCATTTTCCAGATTACGCTGAGGTCAATAGGGGGGCTTCCACTGACTGTGGGAACTTTGGAACTGTTATATTAAAAAAAAGCGAACAAACAAAACTTTTCTGTGTTGTACCTTACCGCACGTAGTGTCTCTTCACTGGGGCAATTGCAATCATCCTTGTTTGGATTCCTACCTCCCATTTTCAGTTACATGTTCAAACTGGACGTCATTAATGGTAGAGAAGTTTGTGCAATTCATAGCTGAACTTGAGCTGTTGCTGTACTTAACAGGGTGGTCCATCTGTTGCAGGGGTAAGAATAAATCTGGAACTGCAGGAGCTTTAAAGCAGAGCCTGTAGCTGGGACAGGCGTAGCTGAAGTAGCACTCAGAGCTGTGTGGATACTATCACACTTCTAAATGTACGCAGAGTCAAATGACACCAGTATTACTGGACAGATGCCTATCCCACTGCAACCTGACATCAGCTGGGGAGGTTTTAGCCTCTGCAAGTTGTTATTGCTGAGCCTCAACTCTTTGCTTTCCTCATTCTTTTTACCTTTTCAACTGAAGATTTGTGGTTGTTGGAGGGAAAGAGGGGAGTAATGGGTTGCTCCAGAGCACAGCTCCCAAACACTTCAAGGACACCAGAGAAGAATAGAGCCCATTGCCACCAACTCTGCTCTTAGACAAAGGCTCCACTGTTTGCAGGGAAGCAGAGGGAAGACCCTCAAGTGGCAGAGCTCAGGCTCTCAGTGGGGTTAGCTCAAGTGCAAGGAGAGCAGGACAGTGAGGAAGGACTGGATCCACAGTTAATCCAGAGCCTTCTGAAAACCCACAGGCATATCATTGCCAAGATTTAATAGGGTCTCTGTAACAGGCAGTCGTTTGCTTTTTTTAGTTGGTGTTGGTGTCATGAAAGATGAGAATGGTATCTCCCATTATTTGGAGGCTGCTGGAGTGGTAAAGGATGATGTCATAAGTGGCTCTGAAAGTAAGCTAGATGTTCGAAGATAAGTTGTGACTCCTTGATTTTTGGAGTGGCTGACATGTTAGTTGGGTTCAATGTGTAATTCTTTCTGCTTCAGATTAGGGGGTTCAGGTTTTAAACCAGCCATGCCTGCCTTTCTGTGTGCCTAGAGCAGTTTTACTTTGGACCACCGTCTTTTGCCCTCAGTGACCAAGAATTGTTGCAACTTTGAGAACTCTGTTTTATTACAATTTATGTTGTTCTATCTCCCTGCTTTCCTTTGGTCTTTCTCTTGCCATGTCTTCTTCTCACTTCTCTTCTCCATTCGTTGTTCACATTTTGTCCCTCCCAATTTATTTTTTTTAACTGGGTAATTCTTGGGGGATTAAAATGGAACCATTCATATACTTGAAAAAAAAAGTATGTGCAAAACTCTTAGATCAAGGACTAAGCTTGCAACACCAATGGAGGATTAGGCCCTTGTTGTCCAGCACTCTTCTCCCTAAGAAGTTACAGAAGGAGGGTTGCTAACTGTAAATTGTAGTATATTCATTGCCTGCAGCAGAAATTGGCAAATGAATTAACAGTGAAGTTTCAATCCACACTGGAGCTTAATATGTAGCTGCTGAAGTCAATGGAAATGTTCCTATTGACTCCTATAATGATAGCCATTATTTGTGATTTTTTTTTACTCTGATATCTTTGTAAGTAAGCAATTGGTATCTGCATCTTCTGCATATATTTCTCATTAATAGCTCCTCTTCTGCAGAATGATGACTGCTTGTACTGTACAGCTCTTTGGAAGCACAATTTCCAAGGGCTAGGTTTAGCAATGCTAAAGGATTGCAAAAAGAAACACTTTCATGGCCTGACACAACTCACTGTAAGCTACACTTTTAAATTGTAGAGGCTGTTGTCATCACTTTGAGTTCTTCTTCAAGTAATAAATTGGGTGCTAAAAGAATAAACATCAGAAAGAAGAAGCTTATCCATGGCTTACACTTGTATTATCTCACAAATTTATTTTATTTTATTGACATTCTGTGAAGGGTTTGGAGCACAAGTCCTATGAGGAGCGGCTGAGGGAGCTGGGGTTGTTTAGCCTGGAGAAGAGAAGGCTCAGGGGAGACCTCATCACTCTCTACAACTCCCTGAAATGAGGTTGTAGCCAGATGGGGTTTGGCTGCTTTTCCCAGGCAACAAGTGACAGGATGAGAGGACATAGTCTCAAGCTGCTCCAAGGGAGGTTTAGGTTGGACATTAGGAGGAATTTCTTCACAGAAAGAATGATTAGACATTGGAATAGACTACCCAGGGAGGTGGTGGAGCCACCATCCCTGGAGGTGTTCAAAAAAAAAAATCTGGACATGGCACTCAGGGCGATGGTCTAGTTGACATGGTGGTGTTTGGTCGTAGGTTGGACTTGATGATCTCAGAGGTCCTTTCCAACATAATTAATTCTATGGTTCTGTGATTTACAAAATCCCTTTCCTGCAGCTTTCCATGCAAGTTGCAAAGCAGATCAACCAGAGCTCAACAACTTGGTATAGAAAATTATTTTTAAAAGCACTTTACTAGCTATCTTCATATGTCATTATAGTAAAGACATACATATTGACCAAAAGCACTCTTAAATTTCAAACTAAAGCAAATTTATGCAGCTGAAGACTGGAAGTCCTTCTGTAATTTCAGGAGTATAGCATTTCTTTTTCAAAATGGATCAACAAGACATAAAGCGTAGCTTTTATTTTTGCATCATAATTGCATTAAGTTTATAAAAGCAAATTATGTAGAATGTAGTGCTAAATCAAATTAGTGATGGATAAGAGACTGGAATAGTGTACCAAGATCAGGCACTTCAACTGACACTGCATTCCTGTCTCATGTTAATTATTTGTTTCTTTGAAGGTAACACAGGTTATTCTAAATTGTGTGGTGGTTAGTCATGGAGAATGTGGAAAGATAGGCTGGTTGTATATAATAGTAAAACAGTGTTTGAGAGAGCAGAGTAGGTTTTCCATTTCTGTTTCTTAAGTAAAACCAAGCAGACCAAAAAGGTCACTTAGCTATTTGTGATTTGAACTCCATCAATCTTTCTGAGGAAGATTTTTCGACTATCTGTTTCTCTGTGGGAATTTCAGGCAAGCTTTCAAATACGGAGGTCCAGTCTGTAGTGTAGGCTGCTGATATCACTTAAAGTTCCCATTACATTTTTTACATATCTTTTGGAGGGCTAGCCTTAATCAACATTTTCCCTAATTCCTCCGATGAACAGCATGCTTTTTGTCAACTGGATACTGTCTTTCATCTGAAAGATAGCTTTCTTTGCTGGCCATGGTTCTTTCTCTCTCTCTCTCTCTCTCTCTCTCACTCTCACTCTCTCTCATGCTTTTGAAGTATATTGGGATGCCCAGCATGGAAGTGACAGCACAGAATATTTTTAGCAGTAAAATGCTGTGCTTGGAGGTATCTGATTTAGTGAGGAGAAGCAGTCCATCAGAATTGCTGCTGGTTCCCAAAGCAGTTGCTTCTAGCATGCCTTGATCCCTCTGGCTGCTTTTCAGGCCCCGGCTGCCTGGCTCTGGGTTGTGCATCATCTTCTCAGTTTCCTCTAGGGGACTGTGCGAGGTGTGGGAGGTCTATGGGAGCTGCTGCTCCTGTCCCATTGCAGCTCTGCAGGTCTGCAGCTGCTTCAGCTAGAGGCAGCTGATGCTTCTGTGTGCCCCAGAGCAGGAGAACTAGAGAGCAATGTCTGCTGGCTCCCCATCTCAGACACCCTCACCATCCCTGTATCCAGCTCCAGGAGCAACTAATGATGTTCAAAGTGCAGCACATGCTGAATATTCCCTCATTTTACACTTTCCCTAATTTATTAGCTGTTTACCGTGCAGGGAAATGAAGCTGCAGATCTGAGGGCGATGGCAAAGTGTTTGCTTTTTGGCCAAGAAGGGCCAAATCCAGGCTATGCAAAGGAAACAGAGAGCTAGTTTAAAGGTTAATCACATTTCAAAAAGAGGAAGGGAGATGCATTACAATGCTTCATTGGAAAAATGTCAAAAGCCATTATCTGCTGGCTGAAATATATGAAAGAGAGCAGCACTAACTCTACCCTCCTTTTTGTGTGGAGGTGAAACGAGGCGTTTCACCATTTACCTTTGGGAATTAAGATGCAACATGTTTTAAAGGTCAGTTCCTTTGTTATAGGGATTTTCAGAAGAAACAGGAAATTAAATTTGTTTTCCTTTGCACATACTTTTTCTCCTTTACATACCAAACCATCTATTCACTTAGGTATGGCATGAGTGTTGATAAATATATGTACATACATATGCACATATATGCCATGCACTAAACAGCTCTCTATTTCACATGCACAGTTTTCTTTGTCAATGTGCTACATACATAATGTCCGTGTTCCAGGAATAGCATGCCTGGAATAGTATCACTTGCCAATTAAAACAGGTCAATCAGGCATATTCATACATTCCAACCTCCTGACGAGTTTCAACTACTTGTATTTTTGACTTGCCAGAGGATATTTCTTTCTTATCTTCCACCTCCCCAAAATACATACCTTGAAAAACTGAAAGAGCAAGATTTCCCTTTTGGACCTGAATGTATTTTTCTAGAGATAAAATTTGTCTGGCTTAAAAATCCCAATGAATAAAAATTCCTACTGGACTAAAATTAAATTTTATTTCTTTGGAAATAGGAAAGTACCTAGCCTTTCAAAAGAGACAGTCAGGGTTTAAAACTGACTGTGAGAAGGATCTACACACTGGATTTCTAAATCATGACAAATACGTTTTATATAGAAAATTGGTTTTATACTTAAAGGCTCCAGTGCTCCTTTTTAAGGTGACCTGCATATTGCAGAGCTCCATAAAGTCATATTAAAATATCCTTTCTGCTGCCTGAGTATGTATTTCATCAGTGGTCACTGTCCATAAACTGTGTGCACATGGCTAGTTCCATGTGTGTATCCCTTCCTTGGGGACCTGCTTTGCTCTAGACACTGTCCTTCCTGCACACCCCTGTCTCTTGCCTCCATGGCAAGAGGCAGTGTGCAGGTGCTACTCAGTGGGAGCAGCTTGTTCCAGCTTTCTTGTGGTCTCACCTGTCAGCTGCAACCATAAGGGATAAGCTTGATTATCCCTTCCCTTCTGTGTTCTTCTACTTTGGACATGCAGATAGATAGTGGCCTTTTTCCTCAGCCTGGTTTTCCAGACTTCCTGCACATTTTCAACAAAAAGAAGGAAACAGCTTTCTGCAGTCATCCCCACTGGCTCAGCTTGCAATAGGGATGGGATTTAGTTTGGGTATGGGCATATGTCAACCCCTCTGTCAAATTAGAGAGGTTATGTGATGTAGAGTTCATTCTGCCTTTGTGCCAGCTGCGGGAAGTGGACAACAGCCCACGCAGTGAAAGTGCCAGCTGACCCCCACAGATGCTGTGTATGAACACAGTATTTTAAAGCTGATTCTGAGATCTCTTGTGCCACTAAACCCTAGCTTAAAAATGTCTGCAATTTCTTAAGCAAGGCCATCCAGTCCAGCTCAGCTAAGCCTCCTTAAGCAGGCATGGTATTTTATAAACAATATTTCTTGAGGAACAGTGATTATCCATACATCTTAATAACATGGCAGGTGTTGGAGCGTCTCCAGCAGCTTACAGAGGCCAAATATGACAAGTAAATATCACAAGTGATGAAGCCAGAGAGCAGCATGCCGGAGCTGAGGGATGCTCTCAGCTCCCCATCAGGATGAGAGCCAGGTAGGGTTCCCAGGCTCCAGCTAATTGCAACATTTCAGTATGTGCTCACCTTCAAGTATGAAGTGTTTCCCCTGCTAAGGCAAAAAGGAACAGTTAATAAGTTTAAGTCTTCTCTCATGTATATGTGTTCCTACTTCCACAGAATAGTGTGTGTAATCCTTTATAATCCATATCCACGATGGTCCTATACTAAAGGGATTCCTTAGTAAACCAAACTATGAGAGTAATGGTTGTATACTTATCTGCCTTTTTTTTTAATGTAAATAATTTGAAATTTAAAAAAAGACAAAACCAGCTGTAAAGTATAGAGGAAGAACAGAAATCATGCAAGAGATTTTACTATTGAAGGATTACTGCAGAGGTATACTTCAATACAGAGCATGAAACACAGCTAAGTGAAATAGTTTCTAACAGTTGGCAAGTCAGCAAAGGAAAAATTTATTGTAGATAGCATTGCTATTTATAATTATCCATTGCAATTGTTAATGACTTCTTTAAAACGATTTCTGTTGTAAATCCCTCAAGAGAGTAGCACTGAACAGTTCAGTGTTGTTATCCACTTACCTTTCTCTTTTGAGAGCATGACTGTGTAAAGCCAGTGGGACAATGTTGACATCTACTTGCTGCTTTATTCTTTCAGTGAAAGTGTAGTTTCCTTTAATTTGAAGTTTCCTTTTTTAACTAATGTGATAGTCTTTGAGTTTCTCAGCTTTGTCTGTTGGACTGTGTCTTTTACTCTGCATTTGGTCGCACCATCAGTCTGTCCTCAGGCACAGTGACCCTTGTTGTGTGTCTGGTATTATCTTTGTTTTCTTGTTGGTATATGTAACAACAAAGCCAATTCATCCCAGTGTTTACAATTGATGTATTTTAATCTCAGATTGAGTGATTCACATTTTTTCCTCAGTTTTTAGGGTGACTAATAATTAACGTAATTGTCTTCAGAAGCGAGTTTCGGCACCCACCCAGGACTGTTTCTGTAACAAGGTTGAGTTGGTTAAGGCACAAATCTCTGTTAAAATTAAAGCTGTCCTTATATCTAAAAGGAAAAATCTGGGAGATTGCTGACTGGCCGTTGCAGACAGAGGTTGTGGCCTTTTGCTTTGGCAGAGCACAGATATGAAATCCGTTCCATCCCCCTGAAGCTGGAGCAATGAAGCCATGGCCGAGCCCATTCAGGGTTTCTGCTTCAGTCACTTCAGTTCGCGGCCATTTCAGACTGCCTGTGAGCCCCACTCCACTGTGACCAGCTGGAAATGTCTTCATATGTCTATTTTATTTTTGTATTTAGTGACGGTCAAACCCAAACAAGTGCCTGCCTGTTATGGTGGCAATACGTGCCTTTTTATGTGCTTGAAAGTAGGGCATAAGCTAGTAAATTGGTGAGCGTGAGCCTGAGGCTGCAGCATGGTCCCACTGGCTGGTTTTTGAACTGTTGGATAAAAGGGGATTTAGAACCACACCCTTGCCTGGAGGCTGGGATGTGCTTGCTCACATCTGTACCACATGGGGCTTGCAGATTGAGATTGGTCTGGAAATTGAGGCAGTGTAAAATCAAACTTGGGAACAGACTAAAAATTTACTCATGTGGACAACCAGAAATCCACTCCTCAGGCTCACTACTTGCGTGCCTTTTATTTACACCCGAACCTATGTGTGCAAGGGGGTCACTTCTTCAGCCTTGGTTCTCAGCAATTATTAATTTTGATAGGTTATTCCTTGACTTCTCTGAAGGTGAGGTTGGTAGTCTGACAGCTGCTAGGTGGCTCAAACACTGAAAGAGGACAGGGTTTTCTTGTCAGTCAACAACAGTTTTGGAGGCCAAGGGTTGTGAGGGCACTCGGTGAGTGGGATTCTTCAAAAATAATTGTCTCTTGTGGTACGCTGCAAGAAATAACTTTATCTGTTGTGGTACAAGTGAGTGTAGTACAGATACCTGCATGTAACTATTTTATGTGGGGCTTTTTTAAGGGAAGAGTTGGTGCAAAGGGGGAGAATCATTCTGTGTTACAGCTAGATAATTATGTTAATTAGGTAATGGTTTATCCATGGTAAGATAGATGGTATCATTTTGAGAATTTTGTAGAGAATGCATTTTTTAAAATTAGATTTCAGGAAAAGCTGTGATTTTTAACAAAGTCTGCACTTCTGAAAGATATAAATAAGTGATAAAGCTAATTTCTCAATATGTGGTGCCAAGCCACCTAGCAGCTCCAGTATGTCCAGTCAAGCAAATGGCTGATTTTCAACTGTCTGCTATGCATGTTGTCGTAACAGGCGCTTGATGAGACTATTTTCTTTGTTTGTAGATGAGGTCTTGTCTGAAAACTTTCTGGACTACAAGAATCGCGGCGTCAATGGTTCTCACCGTGGTCAGATTATCTGGAAGATTGATGCCAGCTCTTACTTTGTGGAGCGTAAGTATTTTTCCAATTCTGCTATGCTATAATTCAGTCACTGCAGAAAGATAATTGAGCTGTTATATTTGTTTTTATGATGTTTTTATGCCCAATATGTCTCTTAGGAAAGGCCAAAAATGTTACCAAAATCTTCAAATGTATTGAAAGAAACTGAATCACTTGGTGGAATAGAAACCTGCAGTTTCTGCAAACAAATTTTGGGGACATTGACTGATTTGCCTTTTTTAAAAAATACAGTTATGAATACATGTTCTACTCAATTTGCTGCTATTTGGACTGTATCATTCACTATGAGCTGCATTAACTTTAGTATGGTATTAAGGAAAACAGGAACTCAGGGCATAATCTCAATCACAACTGCTTTTAATTTGAAAACTTCATGGTGTATTTGGCTTCCAGCAGATTCAGGTGGATTCAGAAGTAAAAAGAGTCGAGTTCTGATTATCATCTAGACCAATAAAGGTATAACAGTATGTAGTTGCAGCAAGGTATATTAATTTCAAATTAATTGTTCCTCATTATATTAATATATTACCCAGGGCATCTGATGCAATGCAGTGTAACTCTTTTCCAAGCCCTTAGCAATGAAAATGCAGAAACAATGAATTTGCTTCTGCAAAGAACTAGGTAGCTTACACAGCAAGTTAACATTTCCAGCCCTGACTGTCCCATGTCTCTGACCATTTGAGTCCTTCCTCTTTTCAAAGAGTTACCATGTGCTAGTGTGAATGGAATTCATGGTCATCTTTGGAGAACAGAAATAGGGTACTCAAAAGACTGGACTGAGATCTATAGCAAAACATCAGCAGTGAGAGAGCCACATGTATCCTTAAGGAGGAGTTAAGCATGAAGAAGAGTAGCAATTGAAGTTTTACAATTATACTGAATGTTTCCAATGATCTATCTGAGCCTTCTGGACAAAATTCAGGTATATGTGTTTAAAACTGTCTGAATTTGAGGGCAATCAAAGGAATCTTTGATATAATCTATATTCTGAAGGATTTGTAAAGGATGTGAGTTATACTTGTTTTATCTACAACTTCGACCTTAAGTATCTGATATTAGCAAGGATGTGATATGTAAACATTTTACAGATACTCGGTCCTAAAAAGAGGTTATCTCTTTGCGGTGTGAGGCATTGCTGATGATCTGTAATTCCTAGTGTTAAACTAAATAGAGAATGTTGCTCTAAAGAATTAAGGGGGATGCTGAAATGTCTACAGGACATAGAGGATGCTTAAATCCTATGTTTTGAAAAATACATGGATGGGAAACTGTTTATTATATAAGAAAGTTGGTTTTAGTTATCCTGGTTTTGGGGCAGAAATTCATTGCAGGATCTAACCTGTAAAGCAGACTCTAATTTGCAGATTATTTGAGCCATGGTTACTAATCCTTGAGACTGATCATACTTTCTTTTAGCTGTTAAAGAAGTGTGGAAAGAAGATATAAAATCCCAGACTGGGTTTTGAAGAGACCTTAGTACCTTGGTTTATTGAGGAAGTTTACTAGGCTGCTAGTAGCTTTCTTGCCTAATCCACAATACAAAAGGAAGAGGCAGAGTGAGAAATGCTTAGGAGAAGCCTTTTTAGGTGGGCCACTTTTCATTAAGGACTCAACTGCACAATGAATTATGTCAACTTAATAGGTTGCCCCCATTAGCTGAGACACAGTAGCTTTTGTTAATTGATTGCATGTACATTCTTCACTTGCCCTACTGTAAGAAAATGCAAATTAGCATAACCATCCTTCATTGATGCTTAAAACTAAGTTGTACTACACTATAGTTGGGCAGCCCATGCTTGATAACTTGCTGCCTCTTGGTAATTTGTTATGCTAGTACCATTAGGTTGTGAATGCCAGCCCTGAGACTGTGCCAGTGCACTCATCAAGGACAAATCATTGCCCTGTCCAGAATTAAAATAGGAGAAAATGAAGTAAGCACTAGTAAATAACAACACACGTGGATACTCTTAGAGCTACTTGACTACTGAAGTGGGAAGTTAAAGCGGTGGAGGATGTTAATGCCAATTTTATATCTGTAAAGGCATATTTGAGGATTCCCACTCATTGTTAAGACATATATGAAAGCACACAGTTTTGCAGTTGATTAAATGTTATGTTAAAAGCTGGAGTGTCTGAAAACCTCATGTATTTTCTATCCAAAGAGGATGGTGTAAACAATCTTCCTTCAGACTGTTATTTTTTGGACAGATCATATCTTCCTTTTATGTTCCATACCACACAATATGGTGTGCAGGAATCAGAAAGATACTGGGCATCAAAATCAAACTCAGATAAGAAAGGTAGCTAAGATATGGTATCTGTATTGTTTTTTCATGTATTATGTTATAATTCCCTTAACTTGCTATTGACTAGAGTATTGCTGATTATACCGTTAGTTCTCTATAAAACAGAGTAACTCAGTTGCAAATGCAGCTCTTAATGTCTTCCTTTTTTTTTCCTGTAACTATTTGTACTTTGGTATCTCTTCACCACATGAGTCAATATTGACTATTAATCAACAACACAGAGCTTCAGAAAAGGCGAGGGTATACACAGCAGTGTTTGGCCCATGATAGCTGGCAGGAGCTATGATAAAGGGAAGATCACTGTATGGCCAAATAAAGAATCAGCCATACATAGAGAATTTAAGTTTCTTGAGAACTTCAGGAATCCTATGCAGACTGCTGTGGTTCCTGGTCTTGAAAAATGTAAAGGTTCAATAATTTTGATGGTGCTATTGTATGAGGATTATTATAGAGGGACCATGGGAGTCATCCAACACAATTGTAATGATAATTACTGGCCAAGACAGTCAGCCTAGAGGACCACACTAGAAAGAAATTGTGCACGTGCTGCTATGGAAAGAAGAAACTAGCGATGGGAAGTGCATCAGGAGTGGAGAACACAAAGGAAGATGTGGAAAGAAATTTCAACCATTTTCTGTCTTAATTGGCCTTCTTGTTCTTTCATAAAACTGAAATTCTGAAATTTCAGATGCTTCTCTGTTCTTTAAACTATACTTTCACAGTATTCTCAGTGGACTGCCCAGTCAGAGCCACTAAATATATCTTTTTTTGGGTATATTTAAAATCTCACTAGGTTAAGGAAATGCTTCCTGTGAGGTAGGTCAGTGACAATGCAAAATAGTTTTATTTTTTTGGAACACGCTTTTATGTTTTTGGGGATATTTGGACAAAATATATGTTACTTTTGAATTTGCTGATAGCTTGAATTGAGAGCATCTACAGGGCCTTATCTGTGTTTGAAACAAAGATGATTTCTTCACTCATACCCATACAGCATTTTCAGATACCACAGATATTTAAAGTTCATGTTTGTTTTATTGATCTACTTTTTCACCTTGAAAAGGACTAATATCTTTCCTAGAGAAGTCTATGCCTTTCTCCTTTGGATATCACAAACTTGCAACATAATGTTGCCAGATAAATATGTAATTGGTATAAGCCAGAGAGGGAATTGCTTCCAAATTACAGCATGAATGCCAGCAGAACAGAACTCATCTCCTATTAATACTCAGCAAAAAAAAAGCCTTAACAGCTGCAGAAGCAATGTGGCACTACAGCCAGTTTTGCATTTCTGCAGAAGTCTGGCAATTTGGGTTTTTCTGACAGTCAGTGATAAACAGTAAACACCCACTGTAGCTGTGAAATGGTCAGGGTTTGTGGAGCGGAAGGAGGAGCAAAGAGAGGCTGGGTGCCACTAGGGGTGTATACTTTGTGTTAAGGCTTAGAGAGCACTGCAGTGAAAGAACCAACCTAAGTGGGTTTTCCAGGAAAGGAAACATGCTCTGCTTCACTGCAACTTCTGGCACACTTTTTGGCTTATACAGCAATACAGAGAAAGGGTATGCAGGAAGCTGTTTCACTGAGGTGTGGTGCAGCATCATCTTGTAAGCATAGCATCAAACTAGCTTATCCTTACAATGATGAGCAAGGTTTTGACACTATTCAGAATTGCACTGAAGAGAGCCAGATACCTGGGACCCCCCTTAATCTACTGGCCTCTGTAGGTGTTTTACTATCTGACGACTAAGAACCACTTACAAGGATGACCAGTCATCCCTGTGGCATTTTTATGCAAGAACTTATGCAGGAGTTGTTTGTTTAAATTTGTTTCTGTTGTTGTTGCTGCATTTTTAGTAACAAAGATAGATGCTAGGCCTTGCAGGAGACAGAAATGGTACTCACTCTTACTTACTTACAGGGAAATAATGGTAAAATATAGGTACAACTAAAGGTGAACATCCGAGACATCCTGGTATATCTGCAGGTAGAAGGTGTATGTTCTAGGTCATGGTCAATATATGCCATATATGTGTGCATTTATGGAATAGTTACAGAAATGTCCCCAAACTGGCAATCAGCCCTTTCATCTGCAGCTCTCTCTAGAAAACATATCTTTTGCATATCTTTAGGAGGCTGATATAAGGCCTACTTTGTACTTTGAAAGTACAAATTATTGAAGGATGTTCTAGCCTCGAATGTTTCCAAATAAACGAGGCACAGCTGAATCAACAAAAGTTCTAATGAAACTAGAGTATTTAAAAAGATTTTCTTTTTCGGGACACACTGTTAACAAGTCCAGCCCACTAAAATAATTTCCTGTTTCCATTTTCATTGCTTCAATGTCTCTCAAATCATATACTCTTCACTTCATAAAAGAGGGTGCAAGAAGAGAAAGTACAGATAAGGCTGTTGAAATCCATCCCCATACACCTTTTAGCACGACCTACAGTCATGCTGCATGACTTTAACCTTTGTGAGTTCACGGGTGGTAAAAGCCAGAGCAACATAGAAACATCTTTAACAGACCATTTTAGCAGAATTCTTTAGCAGAATGGTTAAAGGTGTTGGAGTAAAAACAGATATGAAGCAATAAGAGAGACTTGTGCCCCCAAAGGTGCATCTACTCTTTTTCTCTCTCCCAAGGAAGACATACCATAGTTTTGAGGTTCTTTCTCTTCATCTCCTTGCACATGTATTAGTCTTACTGATGTTTTTCGGTTGTCTTCAACCCTAACAGAGTTTTTAAATTCCTTCTTCTTTTCCTCAGCCTGTTACCCTTGTAGTAGTTTAATACTCACACTTCAGTCAGGCCTAGCTTTGGGAAGAGGAGCACAGTCTGAAACCGGATGAAGGCATTTCCTGGTTCAGGGATGTTGAGGTTCCTCAAGACCCCTGTGCTTGTGATCCTTTGTTCAGCCCTTTAATCTTTGCTGTTACTGTATTTCCTGTTAGTTTTTCTCTTGCAAAATCTTTCTGGGCCAGGATTGTAGGCAGCAAACTATCATAAATGGAAACATAGGCCAATCCACACAACACATTAGGCAGCTATTTCTCAGCTTCCTTCATGGTTGTGCTGTGGTAGCTTAACCAAGAGACTTGTATGGAAATCAGGTTTTTCTCAGTCTTTTTCTCCCTTTTCACAACTTGTTTTGACACTTGGGCGTATTTTGTTTATGCTTTGGAGATCAGGCTTGTTGGTTTTTTGTTCACACACAGGGAAGGAGATGCTTGTGTTGCAACACGCATGCTTGGTGACACCATGCTGGGGCAGCCTTGCTGGTTCCCACACTACCTGTCCTGTGCTTTTCATGGCAGTGCTCAAAGAAATTAAAAAGCCTTTGCTTACACAAACTGGAAAACTTTAAATGAGAAATAATGCCTAATCTTAGGCATTAATGTCGGAGCAAGTCTTTCTTCATTAGGCTGTAGTTCCCAGTCACAGAGACCACAGCTTACTTGGACTCTTTTCTCAGTCATTTAACCTTCACAGAATCACAGAATATGCTGTGTTGGATGGGACCCATAAGGATCATCGAGTCCAGCCCTTAGCCCTGCACAGAACCATCCCCAAGAGTCACACCATGTGCCTGAGAGCATTGTCCAAACACTTCTTGAACTCTGTCTGTCTTGGTGCTGTGACCACTTCCCTGGGAGCCTGTTCCAGTGCCCAACCACCTTCTGGGTGAAAAACCTTCTTCTAATATCCAGCCTAAATCTCCCTGACACAACTTCAGGCCATTCCCTTGCGTCCTGTCACTGGTCACCACAGAGAAGAAAGAGATCAGTGCCTGCCTCTCTTCTTCCCCTCACGAGGAAGTTGTAGACTGAGCATGGACATTTGTCATGGTTTTGTGTGTTCTTAGAGCTAAGTTGAAATTTTCCCTTTCCCCTACCCCTGCGTTGGGGGAGGGGGATTGGTCAAGGACTGTTTCTAAGCAACTAATGGCCCAGAAGAAAAGGGCTAGCGGGGCTGTTTTGCTATGTTAATTACCTGTCTTTGTCTCCAGGGAAATGGGGGAGGAGAACTGGGAGGTTTGGATTGGAAAGGGGGGTGGAGAGGAAATCTGAGCTGGTCGGGACTGCTGGGAGTTGGTGGCTGTGCTGCTGGGAGCTGCGGGAGCTGCAGGAGGTTCCTGGACTGCTGCCTGGACTGCCGCCCCGGACTGCTGCCTGTACTGCCATTGGGGCTGCTGCTTCTGTGAAAGTGCATCAGTTTTTGGAGCTGTTTGCTTAGATCTTCATCGGAGAGGGACAGAGCGACATCCTTGTGCATCTAAGACCAGTCGGAAAGAGTGAGTTTTCTAGTACCAGGAGTTGTGTTTTCCCTTCACCTTCTCCCTCCCTTTGGTGAGGGGGGAGCACATCCATTGTTCAGCTCGCTCCAGCACCCGGACCACTACACGTGGTGACTGCTGGTGATCCACCATCACCCCCTGCTGACTGACTCAAATAACTGCAGGCTCCACATCTCCAGTGGTTCAACAGCGCTTCCTGCTGACTGTGGTTATAATTACCCCAAAGGGTACAAATTGAATTGATTTTCACTGTTGGGTTTGTTCATTTTGTCTTGAAGGGGATTGTTCTAGGTGG
>JAWWES010000081.1:51837943-51855709 GCA_035583135.1 Lophotriccus pileatus
ATTTGGACCCATGTCTGAGACCAGTGCTGGTGCAGCTGCATTTGTGACCCGAAGGACAGCAGAGAATGGAAGAACTGCTGTCTGAGGGTAGACCATGTCGGAGAGGTCTATCAAGGACTATTCCCGTGGGAGGGACCCCACACAAAACAGGGGTGGACTCAAGAGCCATTATCCCCTGTGACTACGTGGAGCAGACCATGGAAAAATCAAGTGTCCCCTTCGGTAGTCCATGGCAGACCTTACAGGACTCTGGGTAACCCTCAGCCCTGAGGTCGACACAGAAATGGGCCAGAGAGACACTGTTCCAGCTGCAACAAGGCAGAGGAGTTGTTGTGCCAGAGATAACTGAGAGAGAAGAAACAAGTACTGCAGAATGCCTTAGAAGAATCTGCTTTCTCCTCCTGGACTGATGCAAAGGGGGGAGGAGTGTTTTTGTGGACTCAAACTGTAGATACATTGTACTTTTATTTATTTAGTATTGTAGTAGATGTAGTTATTTAGTTTTTATTGTGTAGTAATAAATCCTAATATTATTTTTCCCCAATTAGATTTGGTTTTGTCTGCATAAACCTCTCACAACTTAGAGCAATTTGGTTGGGGGGTGTGGTAAAAAATTGTCACCAAGACAAACCCATGACAATATTTAAGTTTAGGTGTTGCTGTTTCAATGTCTTCTCTGCTGGCTATACAGATGTGTTTGCTTTCACAAGGGTTGTTTTTGTTACTGAAAAGTTATAACAAAACAGACAAAGCAAAACAGATAATCTACACCCCCGAGTAAACAACTTAACCACAGATAAGAAAAAGATGCATTCTAGTCTGTTTCATTCCATAAACAAAAATAAAAACAATACTGAAATGTTCTGTAATAAAAAAAAAAAAAAAGAAACAAATTACAAATATTACACTATTGATTCCCAAGGACTGTAATTTTAGAGAAGTGCTTTCAACTCTGTCAGCATTATAGATCTTGAAAGTGAATGGAGTATTTTTCAGGAATATTGTCTTCCAAAAACCCACTTGCCATTATTTGCAATATTTTGAATAAAACTAAGGTAGTACAAAAGTTTAAGCAGGTGGCTCACTGATATGCCTTTTTTCTTTACTAATCATAATTATGGGGCATCCACTCAATATTTTATTGTATTTTCAATGGGCACAGAAAATTTCAGTCTGATCATGACCTTTGTACATCATGCTGAAAATTGATTTTGATGACCTTTCACTCTTAAATAATTAGGCTTCATGCACATTCATCTTGTTCACACTGCACTGATACTGTCTACTGCACTGGACCCTGTAAATTTCTCCCTTTCCAGTGTGTTGTCTGTCATTCTCCATTATTGATTTGTTGCTGTTGAAGAACTTAGGGGTTTTTTTTTCCTCTAAAAATCATGTTTTCAATTTAGCTTGCCCTAAAATCACGGTATCATAGAATCATTAAGGTTGGAAAACACCTCCAAGATCATCAAGTCCAACCTTTGATCAAACACCACCCTTTAAGTGGGTGTTGTTTGTGTCCAGTTGTTTCCGGAACACTTCCAGGAGTGCTGACTCCACCACTTCCCTGGGCAACCTGTTCCAGTGCTTGCCAAACCTTTCAGTGAAGAAATTCTTTCTAAAGTCCAACATGAACCTGCTCTGACACAGCTTGAAGTTCTAATGTGGCAAATGGTGGGAGTAGTTTTTTCTCTATTCATAAAGGAAAGTTCAAAATAATAATTTCTGAAATAGTCTTTTCCTCATTACTCTGCCTATCTCAGGTGTATTTCCCCCTCTAAACCAAGTCTAATTTGGATGGTTTGATTGTTCAGCTTAAATTCTCATTCAGTCCTCCACAAACTCCCTCTACACTACATCATAATTACTGTAGAAAATACTGTGATGTTCCAGGAGAGGTTGATTTCCAGCAGGGAAAAAGCCCCAAATAACTGAGGGACAGAAACTCAGTATAGAGGCAACACACGAGAGCAGCTGTCTCTAATGGAGTGTTTTTCCTTAGGCATCAGCTTTTCTAAAAATAAATGTTTTTTAGCGAAGTGCACCTGTTACACTGAGATATACTCAGGTATTTCTTCAGTATATTCTGAGTGATTAGAAATTTTCTGAATGTGAACTGCTAAAAATCACACATTTAAAGAGCATATACACTGGAAGGTAAAATATATTAAGCCTTTCAGTAGCAAATTATAACAAAATTAAAAGCCTCACATTACACTGTAGACAATTACTTACTCCCCAAAACATTATTCTAATCAAGATTCTTTTCATCTTTTGACAACAAAAGTTGGTCAAGTTTCATGTCCAACAAGTTAATACAGACAACAGATGTAATAAGATAAAGATAAGAGTTGTTTCTAGATTAATAAATATCAATAAGTCAATCCTGCATCAATAAGGAACTGTATGGACAAATGAGCCAATTAATCTATGTTATTTCTTTGTATTCTTGTGTTACAGACCTGAATAGAGGACACGGGTTTGCAGCACCAGAGTTCTGCAGTCAAACTAAAAGGCAAAGCCTTTTAATCTAATCTGTCACAAGCAATTTGATGTGCAGGTGCAAAAGAAACAGGAAAAAAAAAAAAGAGAGAAAAGTAAGCAAACAATTAAGGAATACTGAAGTTTTGTAAAAGTTTAGAAGTGTCAGCTCCCCATAAAGAAAGACAGAATTGTTTCTGTAGACATGTTTTGATGTCAACACAGGCAAGTTCTATTAACTTCAGTCCAACAAGAACATCTGTGCATTGCTGTGAGGAAAAGAAAACTAGAGCAGGAGATAAAGGTCTCAGAGGGTAAGAAAAACCTTGAAACACTCAAGCTTAACAGTAAATTCATACTGAGATATTTTTATTATTAATTTTATTGTTACACTTGTCAGCAAAATTAAATTCCAAGAGAGGAAAAATTCTAGAACATAGCCAGAATGAGTTTACTACCTTATAAACAGGATGGAAAAAAGCTTTCTACGTTTCTTGCCGCATAAGATCCACAAGGGCAGGGACTTTGTGTTCTCCTTTATTCTGTACAGCTCCCAGCACAGTGTCATTTCTTAATAAATAATAAATAAAATAATGACTTGAAGAACATACAAAAAGATGAGTGGGGAGGACATACTAAATTATTCATAAATGTTCCCAACAATGTCACTTTCCAATTAAAGTGTCATCCTATCGTCTGTGTGGGTGAGACAACAACCTTCATCTCATACAAATGTGACAGCACTAAGAGCAGAAGGATTTTGTCATATATTAGTACCTAGGGTGTGATAAAACATTTAGAACAAGTTTTCAGGAGTGGAGTTTTTCTATAATTGTCTTGCCTACACCATTGAAATTGCAGCCATTTTTCATGTATGAAATATATGGTCTACAGTTTGACAAAGAATTTATGTAACAGTTTGAATAAAAGCTCATAAACTGCTTAGTAGTTCCATTTTTGAGCAAGTCACAGTAATCAGAAATAATGTTAAAATTAATAATACCTCCCAAAACTGTACTAGGAATCTACTGAGCAAGGTTTGAGGAACTGCTTTTGTCCTACCATGGTCAACCAGGAGTGGTGTGAATCCCCATGTCAAGGTGACTATTTTATGTCCATGTTGTTCAAGGCTAGCTATATTCATACTATATATTAGATGAAATAAAGCACAAGTTATCTCACCAACCTTTTCATTATACAGTGCAGGAAATCCTTAAAGACATTGTAATGACTCCCCAACCTCAGGCAGGACCACTAATAACAGCAAAACCTGTACAGTGAGGGTGTGTAGTCTGCATCTCTCCATCTCTTGAGAGGTTTCCTTGGTTTCTACAATGACAGTGAGAAGGCAGAAGAAGTGGGTGAAACACGTACCTGTACTTCCAACCCTGAGGAATGTGTTCAGAGCTGTATGTTATTGCTCTTCTCCAGTGGTTCTATTCTGATTCACACACCAGCTTGTTTGGTTGTCATAATTACAGCACTGGAAGCCATGAAGCAGTATTACAATAAACAGCGAGATTCATTGCAATAATAACAAGTTTTAGCAAGTTTCTAGCTATCAGAGACACAAAATTTGGAACACTAAACCCTGAGAGATGCAAATACAGAAAACAAAA
Source organism: Lophotriccus pileatus (assembly GCA_035583135.1). Taxonomy (NCBI): domain Eukaryota; kingdom Metazoa; phylum Chordata; class Aves; order Passeriformes; family Tyrannidae; genus Lophotriccus; species Lophotriccus pileatus. The sequence goes on from JAWWES010000081.1 coordinate 51,842,044, forward strand.
CAGAGCAGTTTGAAGTGTATACTGTTAAATCACATTACTCCTAAACACGTCGTCTGACAAAGACAGGGGGTAACTTAGGCTGCCAGTATTGAGAAAAAATTTCTCATTTTGAATGACAGTGGGTAAAACTATCTTTCTTTTCCTTACCCCTTCATTCAGAGATTTAGACTAAGATATGAAATTTCCTAACAGCAACGCAGTGCTGACTTGTATGTATGTTCCTTCCTTAGGGATATATCATCTGTATAGGACTGATTAGTTTCTTATATATATATGGGTCTCCATAGTTGGATGAAGAAATATCACTACTAACTGTTTGATTTAATTGATAATAAGTGCAAAACGAACTGTTGTTCGTGTTAACTGTTGTTCGTGTTAACTGTTGTTAAATTTCAAGGACCTGATTTTTTATTTTACAGTTGAAGCTGAGATTTAAGCATGTGACAGATCTGTATAAAATGTTATGGATAGCACCAGTATGCAGAATATTTGCTGGATTCTCTTTTTATTTATAGCTAATATGATACACAAAGACTTTGAGCTGGCTTCTTAAAGCATACTGCATGATCATTTCATTCACTTTCATGTCAACAAACTTTGGCTTGATAAATTTTAACAGGAAAATACTGCGTGAAGCACTGCAGACCTGCACGATTCATTTTGCAGCAATTTTCTTGAGGTTGCCTCAAGATTGACCTTCTATCTTCCTCATCTTCTTATCAGTTTGCCATCTGGAAAAGTCTGAGTCATGTGGTACACTGGGGAGTAAGTGGTCTGAGATTGCTGCATTCAAAGGTCATTAACAATCATAAGTCTTAAAATCACCACCCTCCTGCAGACAAGGTTAGTAGTAGTCTATAGAATTGGCAGAGATGTCAGTAATTAACTTTAACTAGTATAAATACTAGTGATTTTTTGATCTTTTTTGTTACCTCAGACATAAAACAAGATTTGCAGGTTTTAGAGGTTGCTGCTGAAGATTATATTGAAAACATGGAAATTTAACTTTTTAGACATTAATGGTCAGTGAAAGACATCTTCTTTCCATGCATCTTTTGGATTGCATTATTTATTTTCTTCCTCTAAAACTGAAATACAGCTGTATTTTCACAGTGCCTGGCAAGTTGACTAATTTAGCAATTATCTTGGTAGTCTAGCCCAAGGATTTTAAATCCAAAAATTTGAAGAATTAATTTTCAATAGAGAGGGAAATTTTACAAATCGGACAAAAACTAATTGCTATTAATAGCATCTCTACATAAGTCAGTACAGTGCAATAAATAAAAAACAAAAACAAAAACAAAAAACCAAAACCAAAACCAAAACCAAAAACAAACAAACAAAAAAGAAACCCAAAAAAACCACAACAAAACAACCAAAGAAAGAACCAACAAACTATGCAAACTATGCAGGAATTTAAAATGTTATCAGATTTCAAATTCTAAATTTTCTAATTAGTCTTTGCTCCCTAAATGAAATTCAGAAAAGTTCTATAAAGAGACTAGAAAATGATGAGGTTAGATATAATGAGGTAAAAAAGCAAAGCCGTACTGTCACTGCAGACAAATTACTACCATGACAGATAATCTAGAAATGTAAGAAACAAACAAACAAAAAATTTCTATAAAAGAGAGACAAAAATCAGCATTCAAGAGGGAATAAACAATAATTATATTGGATCAAGAAAAGAAAGAAAAAATAGTTCATCATGATGGTAAAAACAGACACGATATATTACTGAGTGATAATGACAATTATTATATAGAAGGTTAGTAAACTCACTGATTTTGTTTCCAGTGGTATAGCAGATACATTCATATATGTGCCTGTGTGCATGTATACGCACACACACACGTGCCTGATTGTATGTATGTATATGAATGATAAATGTCAGTGCTAAAATGAAAGAAACCAAATAATAATCCTCAATTTATGATGAACTAACTATGCAGTTATATTTCAAAAGTTCATCATTTGTTTACATGAGAAGCTTGGGATTTCAAGTTTTAAAATCCTTCCAAGTGGTGACACTTCTTTGATTCAAAAATTCTTTGTCTCATGAAATAGAGAATATTTTGCTGTAATACATATTAATTTGTAGTGTTCATATTCTTTATTGCATTGTAGTCTTCTGTATATATAAATCCCACTCATCAAATCTAGAGTAGTGACCTCTGCCAATGTATGATAAAGCCTAATATACTCCTGCTAAGTCCTTTGTAAATTTCGAGACTCCTCCCATCTCCTTGAAGTCCTGAATGACTTGGTGAATTGCTTAGCAGTTTATGGAGCCTTTCACTCTGGGTCATTGATTTGATTCAAGTCGAAGTCAGCAGTGAACCAAGAGTCATTAACATCTGAGGATAAGTTTGTACTTCACTAAAATGAGTTGGTGGCTTGAGCCAGTTTCTTTTGAGGCAAGGGTAATAAGCATCATCTCATCTGACAATCTTTTGATTCAGTCTTAGCTGAAAAGACTGAATTTTTGACCCACAGACCAATCACTCCAAGTCAGAGAGGAGTGGTACTTAAGCTCCATTAAAACTGCCCACCAACTATTTTTTGGTTTTGTGCAAAAGAGGTGAAGAATTTGTTTTCTAGATCTATTCATCTCCACTGTATTCATGAAGACTATGCATGAAAAAGAGAATTAAGGATTCGTGTGACTGTATAGTCAAGTTGTCATTAACGAAGCTTTCTGAAAAAGGAGGAATGTTATCTTGCCTTCTTGTTCTGATTGTTGTCTGGGAATTAATACATCCTGATTAGGAAAGAAACAAAAAAAATATTAAATCACTAGAAATGGATATGACTCTGAAGGAGGCATTGGCTTTGCCATTGCCTTTAGGGCTGCTTCTGCTTTGAATATGAAATCTGTATTTTCTAATGGAAGGATCTTGTCCAATAGTCTTCCTCACTACAAGTTAATATTTCAATTTCTAATTATTTACAACCAGCTTAAAAAAGTCTGTGCTCATGTTGGCAGTGACCTCTGTGAAATGCTGGGCAATTTCTGATTTGTTTAAATTTATTTTCAGTTGATAATGGAACTCTACCTGTAAGCAAAAAGACATTTATTAAGTGATGGGGTTGCCTTTGCTGTCTGTTCATTCCTTTTATGTCCTTCTCAAATGAGATTTTTGTCTGTATTTATATAATCCCCATCTTCATAGTGTCAGAAGGTCTGGGTCATTTTTAGTCCTGATCCCCTTTTCTCCTAATCGACACTATTTGCCCTTTACCCATAATAGCAATATATCTAAAAATGCTGTCTACTTCAGTTTAATCCCATTTCAGCAAGCCTTAACTGGCAAAGCCTACTAATTTACTGAATAAGGAAATCTCAGATTTACTAAATAAGAAAGCCACATTTTTATGAATTAGTCCTCTTCACCTGACCTTGGTGGAACTTATTAATTCTTCCTTAAAACATATGGCATTGGTGGCTTCCTAATTTGTTTCTCCAGATTACCATTCTAATGATTTTTTTTGTGGTCAGCACCCATGCAAAACAAACCATGCGTCCAAAGAATATTTTTTTACTTATAGGATTGCATATAGTACAAAATTAACATCTGTTCATTAGTTGCCAGACTTTACAAAAGAGAACCTAATGCTTAAGCTGACTGACTAGTGTTCCAGTGTTCCACTTCATTGGCTGAAATAGAAAGCTGTTGACTATTGTAATTCAGAATCTATCTGAAGCCTCTTATTCTGTAAAACACCTTTACACATAAGTGGTTTTACATGTGTGGATAATTATATCCTTTGCAGAATAACTTCCCTGATATTTAAATGATTGTTTAACTTTCTTAGAAAAAAAAAAGTTAATTTTTTAGCTCTGATCACTTTTCTGTGCATTTTAATAACTTATTGGATATGATAGGAAAAGCATGCTGTCTGTGCTACTGTCTATATTCGCATAGAAATATCTGCTTCTAAAACTGGAATGTATGAAGTACAGACCATTTAATGGGGTTACAATACATACTGAAGTGTATGTTTATGAAAAGAAGGAGACAATTACCTGTGTTATGAGATTTATATATGGTATGCTATAATTGGATGACTAACGGGAAATGTTGCAATAATTATTTTATTTTATCAAATGTATTTTTAAATTGGTTATTGGAAAGGGCTCAGGAAGTGCATCACCATACCTGACTTGGCCGCGCTGGCCCTCATGAAGCAAGATGACCATCTTGAGGAATTTGGGGGTACATCCTCAATGTTCCAAAATCTGCCACAGGCCTTTTCTGCTCACAGTATCGAAAGCTTAGGTGAGATCAACGAAGGTTGCATAAAGACTTTTGTTCTGTTCCCTACTCACTGTTTGTGAAGCCCCCCTTGCTCTCAGTCAGTAGCACAGCAAAGCTCTTACATCTCTAGTGGCCTGTGCTGTGCATGTTATACAACACTGTCAGGTGGTGGTTGTGTCTGGGGCAGGCACAGGGATTAAGCCAGTGCTGATTTGTGTGACATTTATCTTTCAACAGCTGTGAGCAGCCGTCCAAGAAGGGGCTTCAAGTTGTTTCCTAGAACATCTCTTTCAAAAGTTCCCATCTCTAGTTGTATCAGAAACACTCAGCTGTGCTCAGAACAGGGAGACACGTGACAATGCACAAGTGTAATAATTTACACTGATGTCTTTCAGAGGAGTTTGAGCTAATTTGCATTATGTTGAGAGTAGAACAGGCTTAGGAAGGAATCAAATGAAATAGGAGGAGGCACTTGCTCTTGCAGAGCAGCTCTGTGGACAGCAGGATCTAGAATTCAGAGATTGAAATTCTGTCCCTGCTGCAGTCAAGAGAACTAGCTGTAAATTGAATAGGACAAGTATCAGGATTTTCTGTTTTAAAATTATTAACTCTTTCCCTGATATAATTTATAGAAAAGCATGCAAATTTGATATAATTTCCTTTTTCTCTTTTCATTTTTTCAAGAAGAAAAAGTAACTAAAGAAATTGCTGCTGGGATGAATTTTTTTTGTAGTGGTTTAAGGCCAGTGCATGGGTGTCTTCAAACTGAGCTATGAAACCATGAAAACTGGGTTAATAATGAACCCCCTGACACATCCTTAACAAGAACACTACTAGCTAGCACCTCTGTAATTACAGCTTCTCTATGAAATGCGCTGAGCTTCTACAATGGATTAAAAATCTTATATTGTGCTTCCTTCTGTTGAAAATGACTCAGTGAAAGCCTTTTAAATATATATAATATGTACAAAGATAGAAGTTTGTGCCTCTGAACTAGCTATGTTCTGTTCATTTTGGAAAACAGAATCTGATTTTGCTTTAGCAGATCTATTTCTTTTTCTAAATTTCATAAATTTGTTGCATTTGAGATGCAGTGAAATGCCAAGTAATACTTCTGTGACATTCCTAAATGATTTAGCTGTCCTATGCCTGTAATGTTCTGTGGAATATAAATCCAGTTGGTAGTGCATTTAGCAGATCTTGGGTTTTGTTACCTGGCTGTTTGCAAACAGAAAGGTTGTAGGAGCTTTAGAAATATTTTGGAAAAGGGCAGCAGGATTGAGTGACATGTGGATGTGCAAGGAACAGATTACAGCTGAGCAGACTGTTTCTTTTTGAAGGAAAATGAGAAGAGGTAGATGTAGTCTCTGTCTACTGAGATCCCACTGAGTGGGAGTTTTTCTGTTGGCTTTAACAAGATGAATCAGACTTTTGATGACTGGTGTGGAAGAGGCATACAGTCCAGATGTTGGGAAATATTTAAAAGGATAAATCAAACACAAAATTTTTAAGTAGGTTTTGTTGTGCAGTGGACTAAAATTTACTTAGTTGTTCAAAACACTTTTAGAAACCACAGCTTGTCAAGGCTGACATAAAGATTCCTGCATGCTGGCAGCTGACTCAAAGTAATCTGCCAGCCCTCCCTTAGGTCAAGAAAGTCACTTTATGGTATGTATATTCTCCAAGCCATAAAGGAAGTGAAAAAATAAGCCCTCAAAACTATGAAACAACAATACTGGAAATACATTTACCTCTTTTGGAGTCTTTGTGTGGCACTCAGCAGTTGGATGTTCACCACATCACCATACAGGAGGACAATGTACGTGCGCACATGCTTTCTTTGACAAACCAAATTGACATGGTAAAAATGCACATTTTATGCTGGCCTATTTCAGAGTTCAGATTTGGAATATATGTATGCTAGTAAAGGACCTCTACTTGAAAAACAAGAGGCTGGTATTTTGTGTGTGTGGACTAGAACGGATCCATTGGTTTGTATGAGGTGATACCGGTTCACAGCAGGTGAGAGTTCAAGTGTTTGGTTTTCAGACTAGAAATTCCCAGAGGTGTCAGAGGTAAAAAATCTACAAACCAATGTATTGCAAACCCATCCTGGAATCATTATTTCTCCTCTTAAAATTGAAAAACTGAAACCAGGAAGACAACTTGTTTTTCTCCTGGGGTCTCAAAACTTCCTTCTTGGCTCTGTTTAATACCCTTTCTTTTTCTGCTCTCAAAACTGCTAAAAACGCCATGTTTGCTGGTGATACTAAGAAGGATACTTGACTTTACAGTATGCTTTTTATAGATTCTGTTTTGAGCTGGTGAGTGAATTAAAACATGTTACCTGCAAATACTTTTCTATGATCTTCTTGGAATTGGGATTTGTATTTTAAAACAGACAAGCTTCAGAATCGTGTATGGGATTTGGCCTAGATGTGTTTTTGAATATCTCAACAAATGAGATTGGTTTCAAGAGACAATTACAGCTCCAGTTCTCCTGATGTTGGTGAAACCCCACCAGAAAATGTAAAGGAGCAGTTTGGTTTATACATCTGCAGTAAAATAGATAGAAAGAACAGACTAAGTTTGTGTAGCAGTGCACCTGTTACTGTTACCATTGTATTAGTTGTACGTGACCATTTGCCTCCCAGAAGTGCTCTCCTTCCATAGCAGCTTTTTTTCTCTCTGTATGTTGGCTATAGGCACCTACAGCCAGCCAGTTAGACAAGTAACTTTCAGTCTCACTTTCCACTTCTTCCTTCTTCCTTTGTGATTACTGGACAGGGTGACAAATACAATCTGAATTGTCCGAGTGCCTTGCTCTCTCAGTGGGATTTGTAATACAAGGAGTGGCAGGGTTACAGCCCAGGAGATTTTAAAGTACAAACTTGTCTGTGATTTAAGGGAAAACAAGTACAGGGTAGATGCAAACAAACAAATACTTCAGAAGAAAGTAGGTATGTAGCTTTCAATTTTAGAGTGACCTGACTGATTGCAGCTTAATAAGTAGGACTAAATCCTGTGATGACCCGCTCAATCCAATCCTTTCAGACCAGCAGAAAAGTGTGCATGTCGTGCCTTACCTCTAGAGAGGCAGTGTCCACCTGCACCATATACCTGCTGGGAATTTAACTATTACTGAGCTGCTGTTTTCTCAGGTGCCAATACACTTGTTAGGGCCCCTACAGGATGTGGCCATGAGCATTGCTTTGCAGGAGAGAATACTATTCTCCTGTCACTGAAGAACAGCCATGTTGTTATGAAAACTGGCTTATGGAAGGACTAGCAAACACTCATATTCTTCTCTCCTTGGGCTAGGTTGCTAGAAGTATAATTTTTGTCATCTTACAGAAGAGGCAATTAAGTTGTGAAAGAGTGAGACTACTACAGTAAGTCAGCGGCAGAGGTTCGAATAGAGCTCAGGTTTTGTGATGTCAAGCATTTCATGTGAATGCTCAGCTTGTTTCTGCCAGAGATGGCAAAGTGGTGACCCAGGTTCTGCAGGACACTTGAAATCTTCTGGTCTACCTCAGGCACAGGAAGCTGACATCTGTCCTAAGGATTGCAAGGAAAAGACAGATCATTGTCCTTTTCCGATGTTGCTGCATTTAGTGTTTCCTGTCTGTCACCTGTGTGTGTGACTGCAGCAATTTCAGCCTGGATTGGTTTGAGTGAGCCAGGAGTTATTCCTGTCGGGATGGCAGTTCAGAAGGCTTGCAAATGTCAGCCCCCACTGATGAAGAGAACATCTGCAGCTAGCATTGCTGCAACCCTTTCACCTTCACCAGCAGCGAACTGCAAAGTCAGAGAGCATGTGCCAGACACCTTCTGGTGGTGGACATGCTGATGTCTGTACACAATTTTATAATCAATAGGAACAAACAGTGATTTGAAGACCATTTTTTGCAATCTCCCAATGTACTTCTTGAGAATAAGTCTTCTACACACTGCACTATCTTGTCTAGGTTGCCTAGGGTTCTTTGTCCCCTTGCTTGTTTAAATTTGGTAATTCCATTCCTTGTTATTTCACTAATGTCACAAGATAGTAATTTTTTTAACCTGAACAAATGCAGCATCTGTTCCATAGTAATTTTTTCCCCCCAGTTCCATATTTTATTGCACTTGAAAACAAATACACTCATCCAATGCGCTCAGCATTAGATTCACTGGTCTCTATTACAGTCATGATGTTTTATCTTGCCCTTCAACTTAATATAACCTATTTGTAACCCCTTCTTTTTACTCATATTAAGTGAGATACTTTTGGAATTGTTGGGTTTTAAAAAGTCATGTTTTGTTTTGCGATTACAGTAATTTTCATCCCTAATTATTAGATTGCAAATAAAGGGTGAACAGAAGTTGGTATTTTAGAAAAGAAAAAAAAAACAGTGTTGAAATAGGAGATTACAGAGGGAGCTTTAAATTGAGAAGTAATAGCAGGTATAATACCTCTTTCCTTGCAGCCTTTTGATCTTTTCCTTCTTGATAACTTGTGCTTTGTCTTATAAATTCCCAGGGAAATTAACAATAGGCACAATAACAGTGGCACCTAATCAACATGCCCTTGTGAAAAGGAGTTTGTTGAATGGATGAGCAGCCACATATGAGCCATCTCAAGCCAAAATATAAGAAATCATTCACTGTAGAGTGGCTTAATCAAATGCAACCAAGTTACTTGCTTTCTGCTTCTACTGTTGAAGTTGTACAGTGAATCACAGAAGTCTCATAGTGTGCTTACCATAGAAGATGACTTTGTGGGTAAGCTTTAGAAGAGCCAATGTTTGATGGGTCTGTCTCCTCTTTGTATAAGAGGGCAGAGAGGCTCAGTGCTGTGTTCTGACAACACATACAGTTCTGGATCCAACTACAGTCAAAAGCAGCAGACAAATTCATTGTTTCTGCTAAGACTAATTTTTCTAATGAGAAGGTTTTTCCTTCTCTCACTGATCTTAAGAAAGCATCAGACAGAATTCAGACCTACCTCTGACAAGCTCCAGCCTTAATTTTCATTCTGGTGTGAACCTTTCTCAGTTGATTCAGATCCTGAGCTGTCTAGGGCCTGGACACAACTCGACATCATTTCTGTGGGCAGAACTGCCTGTGAACTGCTTTCCTGAAAAGGAATTTCACATGCTAAGTGTTGTAGGACCAAGCATATGCCTTATACATAGCTTGCTTTTGGGCATAGTCTGTATACTGTGTTTGCAAAGGCATCACACTGACCGGCTTTTGGCAACTACGGTCATGGTTCACAAGGCTCTGGGAGAACCGAAGGACGTGAGCGCACTTTCTCTGCCTATGATGTCTCACCAAATGGAAGGAAGATAGGCCCTGTAAAGCAAAGCATTTGTAAGGCTAAAAGGAGAGGGGAGGAAAAAAAACATAGCTCAGCAGCATAGCTGGCATGAAGCTTTTATTCAAGGCTCATGGTTCTGAGTGGGCGAACTCAATTAATTATAGATGTTTCAGCTGTGTGAACAGGAGAATTGCTCTGTGTTGTGAAGACACACAAGGCATTTTTCTTGTTTAATTAATGCTTACAAGACCTACCCAGGTAAATCTTTGGTGTATTAAGAAAAAACCTCAAAGAATGCTGTTCTTTAGAACAACTGAACTTTGAGGAATTTTGGTTATTGAGTAATTACAGTGCAAGACTGTTTATCTCACCCTTGTATTTGATAATATAAGAGGTATTTAATGCCAGAATTGTTCTCTGCTACTCATTTCCCTTCTGTAAAGAAGGGAAAAGATACTGTGGTAAAGAATAAATTGTTTTCAAGATGATAATGTGAAGCCAGGAACTGGTGTGACAAAGATCTCAAGCTCTGCTGCACTGTTACTGCGCTGTGACTGTCTTTTGCCTTCAGTAGAGTTACAGTGCCAAAACACAGGTGCAAATGTCCTTGTTTTCTCCTCACACTGTGAAGACCTGTTAGGTGACATGCAAATAAGACCAAATAATCCTCAGATGAAGGAATAGGTGTATGCCTTTCCTTGGGTTGCTCCCTTGTATGTTTTCCTTGCCTTTAATGCCACAGCCTCGAATACTGGCCTTCATTTTAGGCTTCCCAGATTTTGAAAATTATTCTCTTCCAAAATTGTCTGCAAATAGCTCTACTCTGAGATGGAGTCCAGAAAGTAAAGAATATGAATTGTCATATTTGCCATCACATTGTTCTTAGTACATATAAATTACTACCACTTGTCTAAGAGGCTGTGACCACATCTCTTTTTATTCTTCTCTGTGAGTTCTTACTTCAGTCAAAACTAGGATTTTGCTGACTTCTTTTACTTGTGTTAGGGTGTTTGTGCTATGACAGCAATGAACAGTCTTTGTTTTATGATTTTGCATGATGCATAATTCTCTTAATCACTCAAAATTAGTTTTTTAATTTGATGATTAGAAGTAGCAGCAACATACAATAACGTGCTTAGTGTAGTAGGTAACTGAAACCATTGGAGCACTAGAAAACTGCTTCTACAAGCATTTTGAATGTTCACTCTACCATCTGATTAAATTAACCATTTTTTGCTTTGTTGTCATGGAAATACTAGGCTAAAAGTGTATTTAGACATGAGTAGAGACAGGGAATGTGTGCATGCTGAAGTACAATAAGAGTATTAAAATAGAAAAGCAGCCCTTTTATGGTACTGTGAATAATAGTGCTAAGCTCTTGGCTTCTCTTTTACATCAAGTGCAAAGGATTTCTTCTGGATAACATTCACATCTTGTTGCTCAAGGACTCAATTGCTAGACTCCATTTGTGTACTGCATGGCACATGCTTGACTGACTGAAATAGCTCCCCATCAGAGTGAACACTGAATTTTAATATTGCGTGATCTGACAGCTGACTTTTGCTGTAAAGCAACTGTTGTTGTAAAGCATTCTTATAGTGACTGAGATGTTAGCACTCGAAAATATGAAGAGATAAGGCTTCTGACTGGCAGAGGTGGCACAGTAATAGGAGAAAGGATGTAACATGTAAGAGGATCTGGGGAAATGGTGAGCACGACGATGGTTTGTTTCCGCACTAATGTTTTCAAAGATCACTTTCTTGGGGAAAAAGTGAAATACTGACTCAAGGGAATGTTCTGTTTCTAATGTGAAATTCGGTTGTGCTTATCAGACGTGCGATTAAAGACCAGGTCAGCAAGTGCTGTAGCAGGTGTCTTGAATTAAACTGCTATTACTGTAAATGGAAACATGAATCCTCCCTGATTTCCTTCCTAATTGGCCAGGTTTGGAGTTGAAAGATGTCCCTTTCATGTTTTCGTCTCCCTTCACAAAGCAGGCACCAGGTTAAGTTCTGGCTTATGCCTTCCTAAATACTCAAGCTGATTTTTCTGCTTCTATAAATCCAAAGGTCCACCCATGTTTTGAGATCAAGGAGAATAAAAACATGTGATGGAGCGGGCTGTGTTTGAGGCGCTTGGCTTCTGAAGTTCATGCGTTATCTTTTGCTCAAAGCTGTGCCTGAAGGCATAATCCAGTCATATGTATTTAATTAAGACTTTAAACTACTATTGCCCTGATAAAAGCAAAGAGCTGATGGTTCAAAGACATCTGCTCTAAGAGACAGTTAACTTGAGGTAGATGTAATACCTGGAAGTCTGAAGGATATATAGTGATAGGGACAACTGATAAAAGCTTGCTTCATCTGGGACAACCCAGTGGCTGTATAGCACAGTGAAGAGAGGATCGGGGTCCCCAGCTCTGCCTGTCCCTTTTCTTTTGAGGATCTGTGTGTTATTGTGTAGTTTGGAGTTTACACCCTTCTCTGTCATCTCTTCACAATTGCCTTCACAATGCCTGTGCTGATACTCAAAACAAAGCTCAGGGGTGTCAGTGTTTCTTTATATTTATTTTCTGTCTGTCTGTGTAGTGGTTTATTATATATTGATGTAACTGAGAACATGGGTAGGCACTATATCTCCAGTTCAAATTATTTTCCTGAATCTGCCAGTGACTCTACTGTAGCTAAGGGGCCGCTAATACAGTGAAACAGATGTTTTCTGCATGTGAGACAGAAAAGGTTCATTTCCAGTGCACTGGAGGCATAGGGATTTTTTCTCTACAATTCAATTTTGATAAAGAAATGTTGAGTCCACTGTAACCAAGATGATGAGTCATTTTAAAACAAAAGTGTTATTTGAAAACTTAGTCTGTTGTAATCACTGCATTTCAGAAGTAATTTTAGATCATCTCCCCCATAAATAGATGAACTGTGTTTGATTTTGCCTTCAATGTTGATTGTCGTGCACTGCACACAAGTGCTAAGGATCAGAGAGCAAACTTTAGGCATGTTTTTCAGTTATTATGGACGCAACTATCACACAGTTAAAAATGCTTTGATGATTGCAAATTTTTCTCAAATAAACTGCTTGCTTGCTAATGCTCATGGTGGAAAAACTCATCATTAAGCTGATTTACAGCTAAACATTAGACCACCCGTAGGCTCTGGAATTTCATTTAAGTCTCAGTCTTAGTGCAGCCCTTATAATCTGCTGTTTGCAGTGACTAAAATGTCTCTCTCAAACAGTTCTTCCTTGTCCTGATGAAAACTGGTAAGTTGTTACAATCCCCCCCATTCCCAACTTTTATGCATCCAGACTGTTGCCTATCAGTCCTCTCTTTACAGCACTCCGTAAAGGCAAAGCAGATAGATATCACAGTTGGACTTGACTGTAAATGAGCAGATAAAATTCTTGCCTGTCCTGGGCTGAATCCTGCTGTCTTTATGAATATGGAAGAAATAGTTCTGTTGGTTAAAATAGGAGGAGAGATGACTCAGTGCCAGCAGTGATAAGGTTGAGTCCTTGTCCTTCCCTACCCCCAGACCCTCACTTACCCCTTATTTGAAGATAATTTTAGGAAAAAGTTACTATTTTCAAGGATGTGAGCTGTTTGAGCAACCCAAATTTCAAGTCCGTTACTCATGTGTCATGGTTTTTGTGCTCTTAAAGTGAAGTTGGAATTTGTCCCTTTTCCCTGCTTGTATTGGGGGAGGGGAGTTGGTCGGGGCTGTTTCCAAGCAGCTAATGGCCCAGGTTAACGAGCGAGCCGACAGCATTGATATGTTAATTGCCTGGCTTTGTTTCTTAGGAAGCAGGAGAAGGGGGCTGAGAGGGTCTTTGGTTGCGGTGGGGGTGTGTCCTGTGTGGTGGCTGGGCAGCTCTGCGGAGAGCTGGGGGAAGTGGCTGGAGTTGTCAGGCCGTTCTGATGGCTGCCCTGGGCTGTTTTTTACCTGGGTTACTGACGGACTGCTACTGGAAGGAGACTGCGGCTGCCTGTGTGGTCAGAGCTGCTGGGCTATCGAGGGATTGCTGCATCAGTTTTTTTGGAGCTGTTTTACTTGGGTCTTCATCGGCAAGGGACGGAGCGACATCACTGCACGTCTGGGAC
>JAWWES010000081.1:51863705-51879991 GCA_035583135.1 Lophotriccus pileatus
GAATGTTTATTCAGATCCAGCAGTGTCTGGTTAACCCTGTTTCCAAGTTGTTTCTTTAAAAGGGTTAAAAGGGTTAATTTATTAAAGAAATGGTTATTTGTACAACTATAACCACTTACTCATACTCTTATGGCCATGTTTTTAATTTAACTTATTACAGTGTGACAGGCTTTGCACTTCAAAAATTATTTTGTCTTTCAAAAAAAACCCAGGATTTTTTTTTTGTCTTGTGTCCCTGTGTATGGCATCGGGGTAAGTGACTCAGGCCTGTGTTTTTGAGAGCTTCCGACACTTTTCATGTCTCCAGGTTTTGCTTCCACTTGGAGCACTGCGTGGTTGTTTCTTGGATCTAGCAAACAGCAGATCACAGCACCGTAATCTGTGGCCGAAGTCCCAGCTCTTAACATTGCATAGTCTTTTGTCACAGCTGCAGTGATTTAGCTTATATTGTTACTGGTGTTAAAACTGCAATACAATTTTTATGTTAATGCACATTATGTTTATGCCACATAGTTGGCATTTCTTTATTATTTTCCTACATAGGCACTGTAGTTGCAGTGAGCATTGTTGTGGCTCTGCAAGCAAAGGCTGGTGTTTCCCTTGGGCTTCAGCAGCAGCTGCAAGGCAGGTGTTAGGGAAAAACTCAGGAAGAGCACCTTCAAGTATTTTATGGAACATATTAAAATTTCCATGGCATTTTCCAGTTAAAACTAGAAAATATGAGTGCTGCTTTTATTTAAACAGGTGTTTTTCAGATCCAAGGAACATACCTTTTACATATATAACAGTGAATAATTGCTGCTGGCAGGCGGGCCAGGATGTGCTCCAGCAGCTCACTGGTTCCAGGCAAGAAGGGGAACAGGATCATGGCAAATGCTGGCAATTCAGATCTGTTTGTAGTTACACTCCAACAGAGAAACTGGATGAAACTGTCTTTCCTTCTTGTAGCATGCAAGAAAGGGGGTTGTGAAGGGCTGATTAGCAAGAAGCTCTTTTCAAAGCCATATGCTTTGATACAGTTATTGAAATGAGTTTCCCTCACTTAATGTTATTTATTTGAATGTCAGTGCCCAAGGTCAGGATCTTTCCTGTGTTCCTCACCTAATCTAAATCTTTGGAAGTCAGTGGAAATACACTAAGGCAGCATCTGATGGTACTCTGCTGGTGCTGAAAGAAACTTTAATGTTGTAACTGACAGAGCAGTTAATCTGTGGAGACCTATGTCCTTGCCCTTACCAAGGCCAGAACAAATTGGCACAGTGAAACCTGTGAGTGAGCAACTATGTAAAATCATTGTCCTAAAAAAGTTTCCCAATTGCTTAGCACGTTAGTGTTTGGTATGTCTGAACAGCGAGGGTTTATCTGTTCCTACTTTTTTCCTTCCTAATGTAGCTAAAAGAGTCTACTCAGGTACTCTAAGGTCTGTCTGTCATAACTGCTGCTCAGAAGAGGTTTGGGTTTGAACTATTTTAAATCACAGGAACCAAACTCTGAATTTCACTCTGGCAAAGAGGAAGATCAGAGGCAGGAGGTATCCTGTCGTGCCAGCCACACAGAATGAACCATTCAAAATCTAACTGCTTGCCAGTCTTGTGCCTGTAGCTGCAACTGATCACACAGCTTCTCCCTGGCAGTTCTTCTAATCTTAAATGATCCATTTCTTATTTTTTTAGCTGAAACAAAGATCTGCTTCAAGTACTACCATGGTGTGAGTGGGGCCCTACGAGCCACGACTCCGAGCGTCACAGTGAAAAACAATGCAGCTCCTGTAAGTTATGCCGACGTTTTATTTTTTTCATGTATGTTCCCTGTTTGTCACTGTGCTCTGCCTTGCTTTCCCTGCCTGCTTTGTATACTTTTTTATCAAAACTGGACCTAAGATTTGCTCTTCAGTGCACCTTGGTACAGAGAAATATGTAGTCTTTCAGTGAAGATGTGGGTTTATACGCCAGCAGAATGCAGACTCAGGTCTAAATCTGTCACAGATAACCTCTCTGATCTGGGGCAAGTCCCACATCCTAGCTGCATCCTGTCTGTAAAGTTACCTTCTTTCTGCTGGGTGTTGTGACGTTTGCATGACACTTCTAGAGGATTTGGGATCCTTTGATGGTACATACAGTAAGTGTACAGAAAAGAGAAAAAAATTCCTGTTTTAAGGTGTTTTTTTCAAAATCAAGCCATGAGCATTTTCACAGCAGTGTCCCTGAGTTCCAGGAGCAGCCATACTGTGACACGCTCCCATCAGTGGTAAGAAGTGGGCACCCAGGACCCGATCTGTCAAAAGACTGAACATCATTTTTGACAGATTGAGGCTTCTTTGAGAGAAATTTTGATTTGCTGAAGCTTAGCAAAGCTCTATGGCTCAAATGGATCTAAAAAGCTGTATATCTTGCTTGGTATTGGAAAATTTCATCACCTAAGAATGAAACATTTTTAGAAGCCTGCAGAGAGACTTGATGACCTCCAAAGCTTGTCTGGCTTTGCTGACAGCATTTCACTGCCTGCCAGGCTTGGCAGAGACCTGCATGAGCTGAGGAGTTGTAGTCCAACCAGCATAAGAAAAGGATGAGCTCAGATATTGTTTAGTCTGGAAGATGGTTTTAAGAAAGAATGTCTTGCCTGTGGGTGTATTTGGATTTCAATGGACATCACTGAAGCTTAAATTTTTTAATTCTTTTTTGGTGTGTGTGGGGAGGGTTGTTGCTTTGTTTGCTGCTGGCTGTGTTTTTTTGGATGGTTAGTTGGCTGTTTTTTTGGGGTTTTTTTGTTTTGTTTTGTTTTTTTTTTATCTTAATATTTCTAGAACTGAAAAGTCTCCCATGCTGTGTGTTGGCTGCATCTGATTCCACCAGGGCCAGGAGGGATTAGTTTCTTCACCCTTTCAGCCTTTGAAAAGCCTTTGGTGGTTTCTCTTTGCCTTCTTTGGATGCACACAATAGCTACAAACTGGATGCTGGGTAGGGGCTGCTGGCACATCCTTTAGGAATAAAAGGCATTCATATCTTGTGCCTTTCTGATGTGCTCACAGTGAAGCCATTCATCAGTTTTAGAGCCTGGAGAGTTTCCTTCAGCTCTCTTCCGAGGAACATTGTGATGTGGCATTGGATGTCTTCATTGTGTGGGATGCTGAAAAAGTTCTTTTTAGCCTGTAGTGAGTCATATATTGTTGACTCAGGATTTGCTGTTAATTTTCCAGTAATTGTTAATCTGGGGAGACAGTCTATGCCACTGATTTAGTCCCAGTCTTCTCTGAAAGGTAAGCCAGTCAACCAAGGCAATAAATACCAGTAGGCTGAGAGGTTAGAATAATTTTTTTTGCTTTATGTCTTAGACCTGAGTGGGAACCATTTAAGCAAATTTTTCAAGTCTAGTATGAAAGGGTTACTCTTTTGTTATTAAGTGTCAGCAGTATGTATGAAGTCAGTAGGAGAATGTCTGAGGACCTGTGCCTTTGTAATATGCAAATATGTAATCTCTTTAAGTTCTTCAGTTGAGGCCTTTACATACATATGTCTAGGGAAATAAAGCAGCCATTCCCTTTCAGCTGAGAAAGACTTGTGTTTAAAAAAAAAAATCCTCTTCATGCAGTACTCATGGTCTTCCATAGAAATCAGATGAGAACTACCTATTATGACCTCTAGCTGAGTATACTGTGTATGACTGAAAAATAGAATACAAGTAAAAGTGGTATCAGATAACAGTTTTCTGTTTGAGGGCCAAACCAGTGTCCTTGGAAATAGCATTCTTTTTATATCATCTTCTAATTTTCCCTGCCTTTTTGGGTTGCAAAATAGCTGGTGTGTTTTTTTTGCAGACCCGAGAGGCCAGCAGTGTTGTAGGTACAGCATCTTTTTCTCTATTGTTTTCTCGTCACTGTTTTGCTGTGTGACTTATTTGGTGCATTGTAAGGCAAACACTAAGTGAAGACAACAAAAGAAAGGAATGGCAACAAAGGTTATGCAGTACGAACCTGGATGGACCCTTCTGTATGAGTGCAAAGAGCGGGGGAAAGTGTTATGGATTTGAAAAACTCCTTTAGAGTTTAGAGAAAAATATTGGGCTGATTCCTGCCTGTGTGAAGGCTCTCAGCTAAGTGTGATCCTCCAAACTCCGGTCCCAGCTGACACCATCAGGTGGCTTTCTCCATCTGGCTCTCTGCAGTACATGCCCAACCTATATTGCTGAAATATTTGAATGTTTAAAGCACCCTGTACCGTTGGCAAGTGGTGTTACTCTTACTACACAGATGGGGAAGGGGATAACAAGGGATATACCCAGGCCTAACCTTTTCTTGGTTCTTGTGTGCCTCTGCGCTAGATGCTGCTGGGGCTTGCGTAGCGTCATGCAAAGTGCAGATATTACCTTTAGTGCTCACCTTTTGGCTGTAATTTCACTAATTTCACTAATGGACTTTTTTTCTTTTGTGGAAGGAGAGAGGGAGAAAGTGTTTAAGAAATTCCAAAATAAACTTCTATATAAATTTTAAAGTGTATTTTTTCTAGGTATTGACTTGGAGCAATGATCAGAAAATTCTTGCCCAAAAGAAGCAGCAGATATTCTAGTTTGTATTTTGCTGTGGTCATACATCTTCAGTCAGAGAGTAAATGCGGATCTTTTCCTATCCAGATTGATGGGTCTCTTCCCATCTCTCTGCAGTGCTTCCACAGTGAAATATACTGAGGGGGGCAGCCCCATCTCTTTTTTCCTTTGTTTCCTGTGTCTTGCATCATAACCTGGGCACAGCTGAGCAGGGAAGAAATACCTTGTTTTATTTTCCCCTATTCTTCTATGTGATTAGTTAAGGGCTGTGACAGTCTAGTGCCATACCTGTAGCTCATCTGAGGTCCTTGAGACTTCTTACCCTAGTGAGACTTGACAGACAGGGCCCTTCTTGATGGAATAGGATGCATCAAATTCCTCAGTTGTTTTCATTGCCTCAGTGATTCAGAGCACTGCCCCAGGGTCCAAGGCATGGCATTTCTTACAGTACCAGCAAAAGCTGGGGTCTTCCAACTGCTGTGGCCTGGGTGCAGAGAGGGGCTGTGCTGCTCAGAGGAAACTGTCTTCAGATCCTGGGGCAGGTTCCTGCACATCCTTTCTGCTGGAAGAAGGGATCCTGTGGTCTCTGTTGGAAATTTACCCTCTACTGCAGTCAGTAGGAGTTTTAGCAGTGACTAAGGGACGTAAGTGTGTTAGAAAAAATAATTTTACTGGGAGAAAATTTCATTAGGGATTCTGCTGTGGGTGTAGAGGCTCAATTTTTTTTAAAAGATGGTTGCCTTGAACCAAAAAGAGTGTTGCTGTTGTAGTGACAGCATCACAAATTTGAAGCTTAGGCTGTCAGTAGGGGAACAGAGGGAACGAGGCTTTGTGTATTTGACACAAGCAAACCTTTTTGTTTGGCACAGCTTAGGAAAAAGATCCAGAGCAGGTGTCCTTTGAGAAGCAGCATTTGGGGACAAATGCCCTTCGAGGGACAGTGTTTTTCACTGTTAGCACAAATTCATCTGCAGCTGATACCAGAGCCACCCAAGTGGTTTCTGAGCATGTGGCACCTCCTGTGGCAGGGGCAGCAGCTGGCATATGGGCAGCTTGATGTGTGTCCTGTCCTGCCCATCAACCAGACCTGAAAACACTGAAAACCAGCAGTATCCTAACTCTGCAAATTAAACGCACAACAACAGACAAAACACTCCATTGTCTGTCTGACTGCAGTTTGCTGCAATTGGAAAGGGAAAAGAAGCTTGAAGTAGTCATGCTGGGGGCTGTAAGTGGTTGCCATTCTTGTTCACGCGCTGCTGAGACCATCTTTAACTGGCAGTTGAAAGGAATCCTGCTTCCAAAGGGGAAAAAAAAGTTGCTGTGTTATTTGGATTCTTTGTATAGCACCAGTGGTCCTTTAGGCTGAGTAGCATCTCGCATCTCTTGTCTTATGAATGTTCTGTTCCATTTGAGTTTATCTCCTTGCGCTGTAACCCAGTTATTAGAGCTGCCTTGCCTGCTGATTAGGATGCCCTGCAGTTCGTTTTTGGTGAAAAGTCCTGTCACATTTTATCGCCTGTGAATCATCAAGCTTGAATATCTGGGAATGAAGGGCTGTGCACTTTGGCCAATTCATACATGGCAGGAGTGTAAATGTGAATTTGGGGCAGCAGATAGGCCTGGGGGTAAAGGCAGTAGAACAGAGTACCTGCAATTCTGGAGGGGGGGGGGAATCCTGGATGGCTTCCTTTTTTCTGGACTAGTGGAAAGCAGTGCTTGTGCACAGGAGTTTATACTACTAAAGCATAAACATTACCATGATATGGATGAACAAATAGTTTTCTGAGTAAAAAAGGACACTTTTACAATATCTGAAAGGTTCCTCTATTTGTTACTCTTCATTTATTCATAATGTCACCACTGATTCATCCTTGCATCAGACATTGTTGTAGGAAAAAATAAAGGTTACAGCAATTAATTCTAGCAATAGAAAAGTGTTATCTTGCTAATATGAAAATGATTTAACCTGAACATGGTTTACTTGCAGTAAAATAAAGCTGGCATGAGAACAACATACAGAATGGAGAAGAACCTTTTCCCCTAAGAGTTTACAGCCTAAAAAGATAAATTGAATACATCATAAATAAAAGACAGTAAGTGGAGAATCAATTCTTTAGCCTCAGGACAAATGTCTTCACTAAATCGTGAGCGTTCACTCACTGTGTATTTGATGCAAAGAACCTTGGCTGACTGAACCTCTGGAGCTTTCATGCCACAGTTCCTGTCTCAGAGATCATGGTGGCACTCATCAAATACACTTAGCATCATGGGGAAGGCTATGTAAATTGGAGCTAATTATTGAAAGAGACCTTCTCTGTGTTGTGTTTTTGTGGAAGTGCTGCTTCAGCTGGGTTTCCCACATCAGGAATTAGTGCTTGATAAGCTTCTGCCATTTAGTGGTGACTGATCATTCCTGAGGATTTCCTGCTATAAATATTTGCATTATGTGCTGTCACGTCAGAGCGTGGGCTGCCGAGGAGAGTTTGATAGTGAAGCGTTCTGCCTCATTTAGATGTATGTGCTGCAAGACAGGATTTTATGAGAGTGTGTATGTACACTGTACAGTGTGCAGCTGTATCTCTCATTCGATCTTGAAGGCTGGATTTAAAAAATCTCATCTGTGTCTTCTTTTTCACTTCATGACTGATTCTGTGAATTTGAAAACTGTCCATGTTTCTGGGACATCACTACAGAATACATCTTAATGTCTGATTTTGAGAATGTAGGAATAATTGTACTTCAAGAAATAGCAACTAAACAGAGAGCAGAAAATTCTAGTGGCTTCTGCACTGTTCAGCAACTGAGGTCAAAAAAAGGGTTTATGGAAAACACAATATCAGGCTGCTGCAATTAATCACAGGAAAGAATGCAAATCAGATACATCTTTAACAAGTGTAAGTGGTGTACCTTGGAAGGCTCAGCATTTCCAGGGAGGGAAGCAGCACTTCTCTAGAAGATATGGGTATGTTTAGGTGACTGGGTATTTGTCAGGAATGACCTAGAGAATCACCTTTCCTTATATTGAGATGAGAAGTAGCCAGGGCTCCCCCAGCTGCAACTGCCTTAAAATACAAGCCAAGGAACAGCATTGCTTAGTACCACCTATATTCTATCCATGCCTGTATATGTCTCCCCCTATTACCTGCAAAGGAGATTAAGTCATTCAGGAATGAAAAAAATCAAGTCAAAATGAGCAGGGGAAATAACTGGAAATACTCACTCAGCTGGAAGGAAGCGTAGATTCCAGCAGTCAAATATGAAGTGCTCTCTGCCAGGATACAGTCCTTTTCCAAAGTTAAAGGGCACCTAACAACGTACGTATCCTAAGAAACAATTGCTGAAAGAGTGTGGATTCCACTGATTACCCATTTGAGATTAATATTTCTGGAAAAAAAAGTAGCTGATTCATAAACTGTGGATGGAAAGTGACCTGTGTAGGCTTCTCATCTGTTGGAAATATCTGCCCATTTTTTGTTTTCTTCTGGTGTGGGATTTCTTTCACAATAGCAGCAGTGCCGTCCACAACATGCCTGCCTTATGTGCTCATGTTGCCACTGGTGTAAGCTAACATCATGAAGTGGTACAACATGAGCATATGAGTCTTTGAATGTAAAGAAACTTTTACACTGACTGAGGAGTTGCTTCACCATTTTAACAGAAAGTTATGTATGTCATTTGTTTTCTATAAGCATTCAAGGAGCAATTTGGTCATTCTGTACAAAAGAACATTATGGTATCTGGAGTTAAGAAGGTGTCATAGCTCACAATAAGCTGATCAGAGGTAGAACAAAGAAGTTTAGTAGTATCTCTTAGTAGGGAATTGGCAAAGATTTTATGTGCATAGGAAAGTTCAGCACTTTCATGTTACAAAGTCCTGACTGCATTCATTGTATACGTGTTTTGAAATGTTCTAGAGAATGGATACACTACCCACTACAGGAGCTACAACTAACATGCACTCGGAGGGAAAGGCAGGTTTCCTGGCAGAATTTGAACCCCCTAGTACAAAATACAAGGGAATTATTTTGGGTGTCACAACAACCCTCAGCACATTCCTTACAGCTGAAAAATGTCCTTAATTAACTTTTTAGCTTCCATGTTGCATCATTATAAAACCACGGTAGCATTTTACAGCTTGATTTGGTGATATTCAGTTTATGTTCAAGCATACTTACTCCCATGAGCAGCCTCTTAATACTTGCACAGTTGAGCCCTTAGTTCAGTGTAATTACATTTTTGGTTATGCTTTTCTATATCCTAATTATCACTGATTCAAAGAATTTGAAGGTTAACGACACGTCCAAATTAATTCTTATTGCCACCTCAGTAACACCGATGCTTTTTCAGTATCCAGTCATATAAAGACTATTGTATTTACACTGCAATTACCCTGTCGTGTAGCAAGCACTCCATTTATATGAATTAGTGGAGTTGGAAAGCATAACCAGGGTGTAATTGGTCCTCTGACTGCAGCATAAGTATAGTCACTGTGTTATAAATAATAAACTTTCCCTTCCTTTTGTTTTCTCTACTCACATATTTAATGGGCATGGTCGAGATTTTCTTTAAATACTAAGAAAACTCATTTGCAATGAAACTCTCTTCTGAGTGCAGTCCAATAATACTTGTTTTTATAGTCCTGATTCAGTAAAGGTGCAGAGCATGTGCTGAAACCCCACTGACTTTACTGGAAATGTAATTTTCTTTCAAATTGGCAGAATTTTTCAAAACAGAATAGAACTGGCAAGTAGGGTCACTTGCATTTTCATTATGACAGACTCCAGATATGTCAATAGCTAAAGTAAGAAATGATCCAGGTCTGTGCTCCTGGTGGCTTTTTTCTCTATGTTGATATTGTCTTCTCAGCTTAGTATGGTTGAAACTCCTATTGCCAGCCATTCCTAGATTTAGACCATTTATGAGAAGCAGGTGTTCATAATTTATTATCCAACAAGCACAGATTGAGCAGGGGAGGTACAAACAATTTTCTCTGTGAACATCAGCAATGATTTCCTGAGCAGCAGCCTATAATTCCCAACATATAGGTAAGTGCATTTTTATTGTTCCAACCCATGAGGAATGTCTCTGCATTCCAGCACACAGCTGTTAACATTTTAAATGTTACTTAATTTTGCAGTCTTCGTAATTTCCTGATCTGTGCGTATGAAAGGCGGAGGTGCAGTGTATTTGATCATCATAATGAAATTTCAAGTGCAAGTACCTAAAATTAGGCTTGGCATCAAAAATAAGAATATATTGGAAAAGACTTGATGCAAGAAATGCGCCCAAAATACTCTTCAGTATTTCTTCTGCACAAATCCTCTGGCATATTTCACACACATCTTCAAGGACTGCACATCTAGGAGAGAAGGGAAAAGAGCAGCTTGTGTGGTGTGAATGCAGTGCAGGGCAGGGGGGCAGCACAGACCAGCACGGCACTTCCCTGGAATGCAGTCCTTGTCACTGAGCAGGACGTTCAAAACACTGGTTCTGCCACTTTGAAACAATCAACACCGAGTGCTGTGCCAGGCAGCAACTCTGCACATATTGCTGAGGGAGGCATTGGCAGCCAGTGCCCTTTTACATCCTGTGGTGAATCCAGGTAGTATATGAGAGCATGCAAGAACCTATATATCAAATATATCCCTGGCAGAGTACCAGGCACTTGAAGCACAGAAAGGCTGTGTGCCTATACCGGCAGTGTGGCTGGGGCAGGTGTCGTGTTCAGTGCACTGAAGAGTGGAATGTGGGTGATCTGACATGGAAGTTGTGGAGGTCCTGACACTGTCATCTTTAGTCCTCTTTTAGCAGTTCAGACATGCTTAAATTCCTAGTAGCCTCGCATATGATGCATTGCTGTAGGCATAGCTGCAATGGATTTAAACAGGAAAGAGGTGACATTAAAAAAAAGTTGGCATCTTTTAAATTATGAAGTAAAATAATTCTATAAGTGCTCATCCATCAGGTTTTTTCCTATTTGGGTAGTCTAAACGTGCAGTTCTGCAGATTTAAAGCAGAGTAGAACAGAACAAAAGCCACTTGCAGTTTCTATTAAAATGTTGTCAATGTCTTGCCCTCTCATGGACTCTAATTAAGCAGCACTAATTGTGGAGCTGCTGAGCCATCTCTAGGTATCACTGGCTACGGTCTAATCTTCACTTTGCAGGTCAGTTGCACCAATTTTGGGCTTCTCCCTGTTGCCCTAGTTTTTTCACAAATGTTGTTTCAAAGAAAACACTTGGGTCAAATTTAACCTTACTGGGCATCTGATCCTGTATGAACTTTTAAATGTAGATTTGGAGTGGTTTAATTAGCAGACTTGCAGTGCAGTACAGAATTGAAGTGAAGAAATAAAAAGTATAACAGATGCAAACTGCAGTGATTTTATCTCGGCAACACCGATAAGACCATTACACAAGCCATTTTTTTGTTAATGGGTTCAATAAATGTCTGGTATTTCGCAGCCACTTTGCTTTCTGAATGTCTCTTTTTACAGTCACATAATAGCCACAGTAATATCTGCGCATCACATTACTCCCTTCTGTGGTTTAGTAAATGATGGAGAGATCAGCAACTGTTCAGCACACTGCACTAGTATAATCATTCTTGCTTTGGCCTTTTACATTCTTAGATACTCCCTCCTGCATTTGGTCAGATTAATGAAAAACAGTGCAGTTCCTGACATTACACAGTGGGTCTGCAGTCAGCTATTTTAGTTGTGTTGAAGGGGGAAGAAAGGAAGGATTTAGACCTGCGGAGTACACTTCAGAGGTGAATGTGATAGACTTCTGAATGAAGCACCTCCTGCTTCCTCTCTTCTGGGAGCAAGGCCACTGTGATAGGGCATGAATATGATTGTGGGTGAACACCAGATAAATTACTAGAGGTAGTTTGGGCTATATGTTGTTGCAGCAGG
The DNA here is from genome assembly GCA_035583135.1 of Lophotriccus pileatus. Classification (NCBI taxonomy): domain Eukaryota; kingdom Metazoa; phylum Chordata; class Aves; order Passeriformes; family Tyrannidae; genus Lophotriccus; species Lophotriccus pileatus. Next base: position 51,875,164 of record JAWWES010000081.1, read on the forward strand.
GAAATAATTTTGAGCTCGTCAATTGTATGCTTTCTGTATCCCCACAGGGTCAAATTTCCCTCTTTAATTAGGTCCTGCAAGAAAAAAAATTTTGTTTTCCTCCATTTTGCGTTTACCTCAGTTCAATTTTGTTGTCTTCTCCCATGTTCCAGGATTAGCGAAGATGGAGATAAGAAGATCTTGATCTCTAACTGTTTATCAGTTAGCATTGCTTATAGCTTTACCATGTTTCCTTTTACTGAATTTCTTCTAAGGTGTTTTAAAAGCATGTGTATTAGCTGACACATGATTCTGATCTGAAAATTTTCTTGCACAATTTTTAATATAAAATGAAATTCTTGTTGAAGGCATTAAAAAGCATTTTTAGGATCTCTGATAACCTCTGAGTTGAAGTTCTTTGTGTGTTTATATAACGACATAGAGAGAGGAAATTTTGAGTGTGGACAACAACCTCATGGTTTTGTGTAGAATTGCAACTGAGATACAGAATCACAGAACAGAATCATAGAATCGTTCAGATTGGAAAAGTTCTCCAAGATCATCGAGTCCAACCTTTGACCAATCACCACCTTGTCAATTAGATCATGGCAATAAGTGCCAAGTCCAGTCATTTCTTGAACACCTTTGGGGATGGGTGACTTCATCATCTCCCTGGGCAGCCATTCTAATGCTTGACACCCCTTTCCTTGGAGAACTTATTTTTCATGTCCAACCTGAACCTTCCCTGCCACAGCTTGAGGCTATGCCCTACCCTCCTACACCCTCTTTTCAGGTAGTTGTAAAGAGCAGTAAAGTCACCCCTGAGCCTCCTCTTCTCCAGGCTAAACAACCCCATCTCCCTCAGCTGCTCCTCATAGGACTTACCCTTTAGATTCTTCACCAGCTTCATTGCCCTTCTTTGGACATGCTTCAGGACCTCAGTGTCTTTCTTGAAATGAGGGACCCAGACCTGAACACAGTACTCAGGATGCAGCCTCACCACTGCAGAGTACAGGGGGACAAATTCCTTCCCTAGTCCTACTGGCTATGCTATTTCTGATACAGGCCAGGATGCCATTGGCCTTCTTGGCCACCTGGGCACACTGCTGGCTCATGTTCAGCTGGCTGTAAACCAGCAACCCCATGTCCTTTTCCAGCAGGCAGCCACTCTTGCCCCAGCCTGTAGCACTGCGTGGGGTTGTTGTGGGCAAAGTGTAGGACTCAGATGTTGGCCTTGTTAAACCTCATACCACTGGCCTCAGATCATCAATTCAGCCTGTCCAGATCCCTGTGCAGAGCCTTCCTACCCTCCAGCACATCAGTATTTTCACCCATCTGCAACCTGACTGAGGGTGCACTCAATCCCCTTGTCCAAATAATCAGTAAAGATATTAAACAGGATGTGCCCCAATTACTGAGCCTTGGGGAACCCCTCTAGTGACCAGCAACGTGGCATCATTCACTATCACTTCCTAGGCCCAGGCATCCAGCCAGTTTTTAATCCAGCAAGGAGTACACTTCTCCAAGCCATTGGCTCCCAGCCTCTCCAGGAAATGCCGTAGGAGACAGTATCAAAGGCTTTACTTCTACCTTCTGAGGTAGAAGACTTTTGAAGTAGGAATGATGTTAATTAGTTATGGAATTTGAATCACTTGGGAGAGATGTACCAATTGCTGTATCTATTGGCCCCCATGACCCAGGAGGTAATTTACAGTCGTGTTTCTGGTATGACATTGTGCTTTCATCAAGAAAAGAAGCCTGTGTTCTGGCGGTCATTAAAATAATACTGAGACTTTTTCAAGACTAGTTAATGTGTGAATTCTTATTGTTCAGATTCTAATTTCTTAATGATGATCCATCTTTAGTACCTGCAATTTCAAGTTACTTTAGCCTTATTTTTTATGTTTTGTTCGGTTTTGTTTTAAAGTACTACTGTCGGTCATCTTTATGTTTCATCTCAGATGTGGGTGGCAATGTATTACCTCTCAGGTATGTGCTAAGAATTAATGTTTTCTGAAAGGGTTAGAAATTCTTAAGTGAAGGTTGTTGTCATAGATTTTAATCTGCTATTAATTCCCATTAGCTTGATGTGACAAAGCAGAGGACTTAATAGCAAGTATTAGCCATGCTGAAAAGTGCAGTGGCCAGGTTTCTGACTGACGTGTCCATTCAGGAAAATTGGCATACTAAGCCATGCTGATTAGTTTAGAACAAAGAAGAAATTACTCGTGTTGAAGAAGGAATGCACATATTAGCTGAGAGACAACTGTTTGTGTGGATAAGCCTTCTTAAGATGTTGAATAAATTTTAAAAGGTGTACAGGGAAAAGCATGAACTCACTGCTTATTCGAAGCATTGAACAAAATCCCAAATGGCTCTTTAAGAGCTTACAAAGAACAAGGCAAAATAAGTAGATGGAGCTGGGGCAGCAAAGAAACTTGTTTCGTAAAATTCTTGTGGTACCTCTGTGATGACACAAAAATAGAATATCAGGGAAATGTGGTAAATACAGCAGAATTAGTGGTTTGTGGGAGTGTTTTTAAAATATCTGATGTTTTTAAAATATCACTGGTATCTTAAAATATCAATATTAGGATGTCAGAGGCTCATGTTGTTTCTTGAATGAAGATGGTCTTTTGTTTAACAGTGTCTGCTGCTGGGTCTCAGACACATCAGAGTGAAAAGGAAAGAGGAGCGTTAATCTTCAGGGAGAGATGTTAACAAAGGTGTGGCTATGGGTTTTTAATCTATTGGTGTGGATTATGGTAATCTGAAAGCCAGATCCACTGAACTAATAGAGATGCCCCTGCCTATTAGTCTTTCTCTCAAAGGCTAGGTGAGCTATTGCACAAATGTAGGCTAGATACAAGTTATTTACATTGTATTTCATTGTCTGGCCATTTTAAATGACTTAATATGCTATGAGGCATGTCGTTTTGGACAGCTGCTGTGGAGTATAATGCAAACTTGAGTAAAAATGGTTTTGGTGGTTGTTTTTGGTTATGAGTTTTTGTTGGATGGTTGGTTTGTTTTGTTTTCTTTCAGAAAAGAGCATGGAGACCTATCTGAGGTCTCTGTCTGGGAACTCCTGATGCACTGACCAAACTTCTTGCGCTTTGTGTTGCAGTGAGAGCTGTAGCCTGCGGGTTTTCAGACGTGAGGGAAATGTTTAGGACACACAGATGGGAAAGCTGAACATAATAGTAAGTGGTGTATTTGCTGTGCAAAAACAAGGTATCATTTTACAAAGCTCTGATGCATAGTTGAAAATACTGATAAATTCTTGGGGAGGTGCACAAATTATAAAGTCTCTGAACCACCCACAAATGAAACAGATGTGGAATCACACATTCTTAAGCTAAAGGATTCTGTGTTTCCTGTGGCCAGCTGGAAAGCTGACACAGTGGGAGGAAAGCTGGGAGCTAGGTACCAGTCTTCTTTTTGTGTCCATGCATCTGTATCACGTATATCTAAATACAAGCTGCGGGAGGAACTTAAGCTGAGATGAGCAATTGTGTGCAAGGTCTCTCATTCAGCAATTTTCAGCAAATTTCAGCAACTGCCGTTCACCAGCATGCCTGTTTTGAAGCACTTGGAGGATTTCTTTACCTCAGAACAGTAGTCAGACATGGAGAGGGAAAGAAAGAGACCATAAAACTTGTCAAAGCCAGATCTGCAGCCTGCACCGAACCTGCCTATGTGTAGTCCTGCAGTGAAGTTTCATATCTACTGCAGCTGATAGATGCCATACCATCAACTTTAGTCCTGATTGGATTTTCAGTAACCAAGGATATGCCAGTAGCCAGGGTAATGGAGAAATATAACTTACTTTTTTTGAAATATCTTCCTTTTGTTTTCTTGTCTGCTTTTCTTCCTCCTGGGAAGAAGGGGGGATGGGATAAAGATTTGAAGAGAGAAGAACATTATTGTAGTTTTACAATGCACAACCCTTTATAGAAGTAACCAGTACTTAAAATCTCTCCCTCTCTGAAATAACTCATACCCTCAGATAACCTATATAAAATCAGCAGACTTGACTGAGGAAATCACTGAGAGGTGAACTTGCACACATTTATAACTGGGGGATTTGTAGGTCATTTTGAATGTTTGTGGCATAACTCATGGTTGTTTCAGTAGAAATACCATAAGTAGGTGATAAGGAAGAGAAGAGCAGAGCAGGTGGTGACTGAAAGCCAGAAGGTTTTTCAACATCCCAGCACACATTGGTGCCTGCAGGAATCTGCCATTTGAGTGCAGTGTGCATGAAAGTTCTTGTTGTGTGTGTGTACATGTCATGCATGCAAACCCTATGATGATCATGTCATCCTTTGTTTTATCTGTTTGTTGAGTATATCTTGGATTGCCTGTACTTAACTTCACACAAAACCTGGGTGATCCAAAAATACAGTTACAATGTTATATTGGGAAAAGGTTATGTTTGGAGACAGATAAAAAGAAAGAAGCATTACAATTTATATTCATCAAGAGGCAGACTTTATGCTTCACAGTTATCTTTTAGGTTTGCATCTGGTTTCTTAGAGCTTGACAGGATAATCATGTTCCCTTAATGTAGTTTTGCTGATGGAATAAAGTTATATCGTATTACACAGTTTCCTAAATATTTTTCCCTATAATTATATATGGACCTCTTTTGTTCTTAGGCTTTCATACAGGTGGGAAATGGATGTGGGTCAGTATGTTATGTATCAACAGGTGTGCATTAGAATACTTCTTTAATAGAATTTGTGAACCCTTTGTTAATTTTTAATCCTTGAGTCTCCTGAGATGCATTTTCCACTTCCATTAAATGTCTGGGCATTTCCCCTGCCCCCCTTCCCCCCCCTCCCAC
>JAWWES010000081.1:51891765-51901989 GCA_035583135.1 Lophotriccus pileatus
CCTCATTTGTGTCTTAACCTAACAGTTGTGTTGTTTAATCCCTGCTAGCTGGGCTTCAGTGCCCCCATACATTGCACCAGCTTGCTTTCTAAGTTAAGCTCGACTACACAATATTTAATATACCAAGCAATGAGTCACAGCTGAGTGGGACTTCGGTTACTGTTTCCTGGCAGAAATTGGAACTTCACTGCATAAATGCTGTTTTTCTTTTTCAGCTGACAGCTGAATTGGCAAGAGTGGTGAGGAGCTGCTGCTTCCTGGGGGCAGAGCAGCATTTGGTTTGACTCCAGAGTGAATGGGAGGCAGTACTAGCACCTCCCTGCTGAACTTGGAGCCTGACACCTGAGGGCATCTCCTCTCCCCTGTTTAGGGTCTCAGAAGTGAAAACAGGTGGATTTCTGCTGATGCCCCAGACACTGGCTCAAAGGCATTCTTGCTTTCCAGTTCTGGTGACAGCCAGAAGGCAGCTTGGGTCCTAATTTGCACAACAGCAGATCACCAATAAACTTGCAGAACCAAAGACTGACATTAGAACCTAATCTGTGGAGTACAAATGGCCATCTATGCATTTTTAATTTCTTTTGTTTTGTCAGATCACCCTCAATGCTTATTGTTATCAGAATTCACAGCTGGTTGTTGGACAGGGTATTAGTAATCTCTCAGAAGTCTTTCTTGCATGCATGCAGTTAGCTTTCTGGAACAAGATTTTCTACACAAGTAATAAGATGTTATAAAGGTGGAAGTTGTTTTAAGAGTTGATAGCTACATCCCCATCCTTATGTCATGATTATAAGTAGTTCCTTTTTGGGTGATGAACTGCTATGTTCAAATTACAATATTTTTTCATAGTTCTTTTTCTAAGCTTCCACAAAGGGATGACTTAGGCTATTAATGGTTAAATGATTACCTGGACAAAAACATTGTTTTGATTCCTGGTCCTTAATTGATTTTTAGTTGGAAAATTAAGATTCTACAAAAAGGACACGTAGTAAGCAATTTCTCTCTTCGAGAGTTGTTGGAGACTACTCTTTCTCACCATTATTTGTCTTTCAGCAGATTTTTAAAAGTATCACCAATGAAGACTCAATCCAGGGACAAGGAAGTCGGAGACTGATAAGTTTTTCGTTGTCAGGTAAGTCACTGCTGATGGGAAAGTTTCAAGCCCAAAGAGTTCGAGACTGGAGTTTCTAGAACCTTTCATGTGCATGTTTCTAAAACCTTTCATTTGTGGTAGTTATGTATATATTTATGTATGGGGTTTTGTCTGTTGCTCTAGAAGTGATACTGAGACAGAATTAATATCTCTGATTATTGCAACTCTCTCTTCCTTCAGTGAGAGTTACATGCTGAAGTATGTTGTTCAAGTAGAGTTTTGTGGGCAGATTAGGTTTTCCTGTTCACAATTAAATATGTAGGTCAGGGAAAGCACGATCAGAAAGCATGTGCTTTACTTAGAGACCACCCTTGTGATTTGTAGTAGTACTTTGTTTCTTGGAGAGCACGTTCCACAGTCATGGTCTGGACCTGAGGCACATCTGTGTGCTGTGGTGTGGTGCACAAGCTTGTCTGTATTGCTTCACAGTGACTCTCTGACTTCTTGAGCCAGAACACTTCTCTCACTCCTCTGCATTTCTTGAAGAATGTTCAGTTTCATTACTTGGCATGTCACTGCAGATTTTAAAGGCTTAATATGGTTCCATGAAACAGCTATGAGCCATTTGATCTGGTTTTGGTAAAAACAGTCTGCAAATCACACCTGTAGACAAAAATCAGTTTGTCAAGAGAGTAGTTGTGAGCAAGATTCTCATTTTGGAGTTTTATGCTTGCTACTTGGTTTCTGTATTTTTTTAGCTCCTGGAAGACAAAGATGCTTACCTTGACTTGAAAGTTCTTTGAGGAAGTAACACAGAGTAAAAATAGGTCAAAAGTTTTACAGGCATAGGCCTTTCTGTATAAAGTCCTACACTTAGGCAAGTATCTCATTATATGACTAGTTTTGGCCATATGATTTATTTCAAGCTTCCCTCTACTAAGCACACAAGTTAGTGCTCTTCCAAATTAGATATCCAGTGTGGTTCTTGAGAGACTGTATATGGCAAGTTAGATGGGTATTAGGTGGGGCTGTTTTAACAAATCACTTATTTTTGTGGCATCCACCCATTTGTTGATAAAACCGTGGGTTTAGCTCAAGAGAAATAAAGAAGTAGGGTAATATTTTTTAATGTTCCTTAATAATCTTATACAGAAAATGTGGCCCAGAATTAGTTACGATTTTTCATTCTCTCAAATTCTTTGGCCTAGTAGACCAGGAGGTGTCAAGAGTAGTAATTTGTGAGACTGATAAATAATGTGATCTCTGTTGGTCCTTTTATGAACTGGAGTATCTAATTTACAGCTTGATTCAAAGTATATAAAGACCATACCTTGTACTACATTTGGGGTATTTTATTCTAGTGGTTTACAAGCAATCAATCTACATTTATATCACATCCATATTAATAGCATCATTACAGCCAGGTATTTGAAAGGCTTTGATAAAGTAATTTGGCAATTATTTTACCAAAATCTGTGGTATCAAAATAGTTCAATTTCAGCCTTTCTGAAATTAACAGATTAACACATCACAAGGATTTATTTATTACCTTCTCACTTAGTCAATACCACAACAACAAAATGTTGTCTCTCTCAAAGCAAAATTTTTACTATTCCTATATTTATTATGCTAACTAATAGAATACAAAATTAATCCAGACCTTCCAGAGGCATCAGCAAGAACTGGGATTCCCTTCTGTTTGCACTACTGTCTCAGCAATAACTTCTCTATTGTCATGAGTCCTTTTGGCTTGTATAGACTTTTCCTTGTGAATATCTATACTTTGGTATATTGTCATCTTCAGTATCATTACTTAAAAGTTACGTTTCCAAATTATGGTTGATTTAGTGGCAATTAAAAAATAAAAAAGTGTCAGACCATTAGTGTGACTGGGGACCATTGCATTAAGGGCTGCACCAACACAGAGCCATCATGCCTTAAGCAATCTGTCATGTAAAGAATGCAAGAAGAGCTGTGCCTTCTACCATATCAGTTTTTAAAGAAAAAATTATTAGAATGGGAGAGAAAAATGTCAAAGTAGGCCAAATTCATGAAATGCTGAACAACATGAGTGCATTTCAGCTGACTTGTATTGCATGCTGTACTGCCGAGGTTCCAGTGAAACCCTATGTGGAAATGAACTGTGCAGAAACAGGTTTTTTTCTAAAAACCTGGTGACAAAGTGCTTTTTTCTTTCTGAAACTGCTTCTTTGTAGAGTACTTGGTTGGACAAAATCCAACTGGTTTCATGGGAAGCTTTGCTTGAGAAAAGATTTCTAGATTGAATAAAAATGTCAAACAATGAAAAAGGTGTAAAGCAATCCTTTAAGGCACACGAAGATGGCTAGCTTCTTGAGAATGAAAATAGCGGAGAGTTCACATTATGTCACTAGTAGGATTTTTTCCTTCATGTTTCCTGTTTTGGAGACTGGAAGTTGGTCCTGTGAAGGGTTAGTTCAGATTAATATGTTCGCTAGCAACACTGATCTCAAAGAAGGTAATTTCCTGCGATTAAGCCTCTTAAGTAGATTTTATGATGACAGTATTATTGTAGCTTTAATTATTTAAAATACCAAGAGAAATATTTTAATCCTAATTTACCTAGATTGAAAAAAGGTCTTTAAGGAAAGCTATGCAGTCCACTTTGCATTTCTTTTTCAACATGCCTTTTCTGCTGTTACCAGTGAATGTCACACTTCTGATAAGGTGGTTGAAAGTGTCAGAGCTCTCTTGCATGAAGTATGGAAAGAAGAAATGTGATAAGCTTCCTGAGATGTACCAGCTACTTCACTGAAGGTTCATGGTTCAGCAGTATAACAAATTTGCTGAAAGACCTTAAAACCAGTCTTTTTGGCTGGTATATTTAGAAAGTGTTATCATGAGGTTTGCATGATATGCCTCCTAGCTTTATGTTGCATCAAGTGAGTTTTTTCAGGCTTTAATATTTCACATATCTAATGTGTTTGCACACTTTATTTATAAGTGTTCTTGTAGAACAAATGACCAGAAGATTTGAATATTCCACAAACATTCAGGCATTTATCCTCTTCACACCACTGTGAGAATGCTGTTAGTTATTTTTGTGTGTCTTTCAGATCAGGTATTCAGGTAGTATCAGTTGTCAGTTTAAAGAAGTCAGAGTATAAATGAGAACTGAAAATAGGATAAGGTCCACTAAGGGTTATTATGACAGGAGTTGTTACTGTGAAATGCTTGTTCAGAATGCATATATATAATGCACTTATCTTCCAACAATATTTTTAAATCCTAGTGACTGATTTTATAACAGGAGTTCTAGCCACTAAATTTTGTTTAATATTGTTATAAACCTACTGCCTCTTCTGCCCTCCCCAGCTCAAGCCAACTTGCCCAGATGTATTCTTAATAAACCTGACAAACTAATCCTTTGACTTTTTCTTATCTGTTCAATCTTGTGTGAAGGTGAGGTGACCTTCTACACCACTTCCAGTACACCTGTGCCTGCAAAGTAGTGCTGTGCTCCAGACTAATTTTGAAAGGCCTCAAAAGGCTTTGAATTCAACTACTCCGTTATCCTATTTAACACAGGCCACCTTGCTCCATGGCGTGGAGCTTTGTGCGAGTTTGGCTCAGACACATCTTACAGACAGGCTGTAGTCTGGATCTGAGGATACTGAGAGATGGTACTTTGTTCCAGTGGTTAACCACTTGCAGGGATTAAAACAACCACTTGCAGGGATTTAAACTCCCACTTGCTGTGATAAGCTGTTCACTTTAGCTGTTCAGACTTTTTATGTTTTCTTTCTTGATGTAGACAATTAAAAAGATAGCCTGTCTTTCAGCCATTTTTGAATAATTAATTTCTCTACTCCTTTTCATTTATTAATAGACCTGTTTTTTCCTAATAACTCTGTTGCCCTTTCCTTACAAAAATGAGAATCCTTCTGTTTTTGTTTATAGCATTTACAGCTAGAAGAAAATATTTTCTCTTTTTTCCACTGTCTTTAATATTTTGCCTGGCAGCCCTGTGACAGAAATGTTTTGGTTTATCTGATCCACTTAGTCTTTTTTTTTTAAATCTTAGATCATTAAACACCTCCTTGTGCAACTACACCAGCCTCTTTTTTTTTCTTACATTCTATTTTAAAAGGAAAGTGAAATCTGTCTATAGATCTGTAGATTTCTGAGAGCAGGAAGAAGCACTTTAATTATCTGATTTAACCTCTTGCATATCACCAGTTGCAGAATCTCATTCACTAACTGATCAAGTCAGTCATCTATTGTAGTTTATGTAGTATTTTTCTCAATTCCCCTGCATTAGTTTGCAGTGTTGGATTAAAGACTTCCTATCATTGCACATTAGTGTTTGTTTTCTAAAATTCCTTAATATTTGCTTCTTGAAATCTGATACCAGATGCAATACTTCTGTGAATCCATGCTCACTTTTCTTATGATAAATTTTAATATCATATACTGCTGCATGAGTCAAATTGTCATTTCAATAAATGCAATATTGCTGTTCTTACAACTGAAAGGTTGTTACACTGACAGTAGCTAAAATAGTTTCTCTTGCTTTAAAAGCACATGGATGAGAGGCAGTATCTATGTGCCTCCTGTTGAATCTTGAGCAAGTGGAGTTTTGTTGTTCCTTCTTTTGAAGCCACAACTATGTCTTGGGTAGTTCAGGCCAGTAGATGAACTGCTACCCTCTAAGACAGGTCCTACTTGTTCTGTCCAAGCATTCCAAAGGAAACACTGTACAAAAGAAAGACTGACATATCAGCACCCTGGCAATTACCTTCCCTCCTTGGTAATCAATCCAGATACCAGTCATGTTCAAGTACATTTTTTCAGTGTCAGAAGCCAAGCTGACAGCTCTTTGGGAATTTACAAAGGGAAATGTTGGAGCTGTCCACTGCCATCCTAATTAGCAACTCTCTTGTGGTGATAGATTATGATGGTTTACTGTGCTTTGATACATGAACTGTCAGGATCTCAGTAAGATGACAGTATTTTCTGCTTTCTGCCGTTAATGAGCAGAACATGTAGAGAATCCATTTTGGTATTCATCAAGCTAGATCATAATCTGAATTGACTGTGGTCATTCCAGTGACACTTGGTTCTTTCCAGTGTCCTGCTAACTCCATTAGTGCTGTTTTTAGGTATGTTCTGGGCAAGTTTGGCCTAACTGAAGATGTCTTCATTTGCTCAAAGGGTTGGGTGACTCATGAGGAATACAACTTATTTCCTGGTCCCGAGATCATGAGGCTAGTATGCTAAATAAGAAAAATGTGAATTTGGTGAGTTGACCATAGAATTTGTAGGGTTTAATAACCACTGCCACAACTGTCAGTATAGATAGCTGGAAGACATCAGTTGTCATCTGTTTGATGGTTCTTGGAATCAGGACAGTCAGTACTTGGCATTTGTTGGATGGAATTTGCTAACTGATTTAGAATATCAATATCAGTTTCTCAAAACTAATAGCTCTGCTGCTTGCTAGTCTTTGACCCTTCTGCTGGTTTGTAGACTCTGGATTTTTTACTTCAATAAAGTAAAATATGCACTATCAAGAGACTAGAGGGACTTGGTCTTCTTGAGACACATTTATGAACTGCACAGAATAGCCTTGTGTATTATTTCTAGGAAAGTTCTTCCACAGCTATTGGCAAAGTCTCCTCATCCCTTGGGGAGAACAGCTTCCAGCTTCCTTAACTTATTTCTGACATATTGATGACCAGTCAAAATGTAATCAATTTAGAAAACAGACTGCTCCGGAGTCTGGTTCTTTCTCTGGTTCTCCATCCTCTTCTGTTATGCCCCTTTGTGCAGTTTGGGTCTGGACAAGTACCTCGCTATGTCTGCAGGTGTATATATAATATATACATATACATATATATATATATATATATATATGTATGTATATGTATATGTATATATATACACCATCCTTACAGTAGTTTTACTGATCATTACTGTCAGAGAATCTCTGTGTTGAGCATGACAAAATATGACTCACAAGCCTAAATCATGCTTCTTCCCTAACCTTTTGAAAGCTTAATCACTTGTGCTGAGGCAAAATCAAACATGGTAAAACACAGATGTGCTCTAGCTGTATTTGTTGGAATGGACATCGCCGTCTGGTTCCAGTAAATACATACTAGTTTCCGGTTTGCCACAAGAATACACTGTCCATCACTATCCAGTTACCAAAGTTTGTGATGCTGCATGGCAAATAGATTTGCCAAATGATCCTTTACAAGGCAGACAGGAAAGTCTGTGGCCCACCTCAGGAACAGAGTACATGCATGCAAGTGACCAAGCGTAAAGCTTCCTTAGGTCTCATCCGGACAGCTGGAGATCAGCATATATGGAAGGGAAGCTCTGAAGCTGTAAAAAATCCGTAATTCACTTGGTGTAAGCTGCAGGCAGCAGTTAGTATAAATCACTTTCCTCTAATGAAGTGAGCCTAGCTGTATTGGGTGCACGTACTTGCAATTACTGCAAGTCTGTAGCAGTGAAGGAGTCTGTGGTTGTTCTGTCTCTACCTGGATTCCTTCCTTCTGTCATCTTTCATGGAGATGGCCTGACACTATTATACTGCTAGATGAATATAACCTCTTTCACACTGAAGTGTGATTTATGACTAAACGGGAAACTGACATATGGTGTATTAATAACTTCTTCTTTTTAAGTGAGTGGATGAAAATACACCTTTGCAAAGCATAGATGAGTTATCTTGGTAGCATTTCCTCATATGCCTCCAAGAAATACAATGTAGAAGTAAAGTGTACAGCAGGGCATATCTCTGGAATGCATTGGTTTCAGCAAAGAATTAAACTCAGCCTCAGACCATCGCTCAAATATTTAGTATCTTCAGAACCTTTTTTCTGAAGATGATAAAGAGAAATATTTGCATTTGGGAAAGCAGAATAGCTGGGATTCTTCTGTTGGGACGTTATATAGCAGTGGTAAGAGAGTATCTGAGCCTTTGATTATGTGTTCCAGCAGAGAGTTATATCACTTATAGATAGGTTTTGCTTCAAATTAAATGGAATTCTGGTTAACTGCAGATATCCGTGTAACTTTATTCAGAGCTATTGCATTTTTGATGCTCCGTTTTTCATAGTGATGAGTATTTGTGGTGAGATATATAAGCAGGATATTTGTCCTTGAGAAAGCTATTTCTGCTACCCCTATGCGTACTTTGGACATTAAAAATTGAAGTTTCTAAATGACTTTTTAACAAATTTTGGTGTGTTATGTCATTTAAGCAAGGAAATGACACAAAATTGCCTGCTCTGTGCTTAGCTAAATTATATTTTCTTCCTCATCCAAATACAAAAATGAGACTAGGAGTACCTTCATTTTCATGACTGTGCTTAATTCCTATAACTGGAAAGAGGCTGGTAGGTCATCATAATAAGTATTTTCTTTAAGATACATGATATATAAATATACATAATTGAGTGCTAGGTATTTTTTATCTATCAATAGACCATTTCTTTACTCAGTGGTATGGTCCCTATTTGAAGGAAAGAAAATCAGAAACATATACAGCAATAAATATTTCAGTTTCAGAATCTTTTGAGGAAACATCAGAGAGAAAGAAAATAAGATCCCAGAGGTCTTTCTCTCCTCTCATATGTTAGCAGCCTGATGCTAATACACTGCTGGGCCTTGTTATTCATTGTGCTTTTGCAATCTTGGTTTCTAGTTCTTGAATGCATTTCTTACAGTATGACTTCCAAAGCCAAAGAGTTTACCATATAGGATTGCAGCAGGGCTTTTAGATGAGATACATGCTGGTTACACAGAGGTTGTGCACTCAGGGAAAAAAAAAATAAAAAAAGGAAAAGAAAATCAATGTTATCAGTTTGAAGCAGATAATTTTCTTTGTGTGATAGCATTGCTAGGACCATGGCAGTGCATACTGTCAACAAAGTACTTTCAAATAAGCTCTTAGTAGTGATATCCTTTTTTTTTTTGTTTTTAACTGTTAGAGAATGCTTCAAGAATGAGATTCTTAAAATACAGTCTGTTTCAGGACCGTCTGTCCAACAGCTTTTGAATATCTGCAACATGAACTGCGTGCTGGAATAGATGATTAAAACCAACTGAATGAAAAGCAGTTGTTTTGAACTTGCACATTTTATTGTGTTGGCTATTATCATATGTTAAGAAAGCAAAATACAACTTGGTGAACCATATCCCTGTGTTTGATATAGCCATTTTCTGGAAAAAATACTGATGGTGTGCAATATGTATGATTTTCAGATTCATCCAAAATATATGCCTGGAGGGTTTTACATGGTCTCCCACAACCTGCCAGAATAATTGGATTTTTAATCAGAAGAGAATTAAAAGACTGTGAAAAATAATGTTTTCAAAACCTGCCTAAAAGAAAAAATTTGTGTTTGAATATTTAGGTATGCATCTAAGTAGTTTTGGAAACTGTCTTGTGTAATGCTTTTTTGTCTCTTCAATACAGCAAGAGAAAATAGGCAGAATGCAGTACAGTGGTTATAGCCCCGTGTGAAATAAAGCTTTAAACAGAGGAGAATCTCTGTGCAGAGAGTGGTGGAAAATAAATTAGTTACTGACCTCGCTAGTAGGAATAAGTGCTCATATACTCCAAAGAAAGCTTAAAAATGCATCTAGAAAAAGAGAAGGCTAGAAGGTTTAGCTTGTGTCTGTTGAGCCAAAATTAGTGATATACTAGTGGATTGGTTTGCATTTCATTGGCTTCCCAGGGACAAACAATAATGGGCTTTGTATCTTTCTTCAAAATATTATGAGTAAATTTTCAAATAAGTGCATGGAGACTTTTTGCCTACGTCACACATGTTATGCTCCCTGGGAGTTCTGCAGCTACAAAGCACTGCTTAAAATTTGGACATTATAGACAAGAGCTTTCCTAAGTTACTACAGGTAAAGTTTAACTCATGCAGGGAAGAAAATGCTTTAAAGTGGAAAAAACGTAAATTGACTTTTCATGTAGAAAAAGAGGTGTAAAAACTAAGATTTGTAGAAAAGTAAAATTGATACCTAGGAGAAGTGACATACATTGGGTACCTGTCGTGGGTTAGCAGGTTCCCCCCTCCCGGGGGACTGTGAGATGGTTTGTCCAGGTTGATTTCCGGGACAAAACC
>JAWWES010000081.1:51902089-51920953 GCA_035583135.1 Lophotriccus pileatus
AACCTTCTCTCACAGCTTAGACCAATTTGGTTGGGGGGTGTGGGAAAAATTGTCACCTGGACAAACCCACGACAGTACCAAATGCCATGACTTTGTGGTTAAATGACTGAATCCCTTTTTTAGACTGCTCGTTCCACTAGAGTCAGGCTGAGCAAGTGCTTAGCTTATTAGAAAAAACAACATATCACTTAAAGTTGCATAAATATTGATTTTGAAGCCAAATCATTCAGCACAATTAGGTTGCAAATTTGCAGTTTCATTATATAATAATTTGTAAATCCTAAACCACAGCATCATTGTGGTTTGGTGTTACATTGCCTCACAATAAACACAGTGAGTTTTTTCACATTCATGCCATGTTATTTGGATTCCTTCCTGGATCCCCATATACTGTTCCTACCATCCCAAAGAGATAACTGGAATGTGAAAAATAATCAGGTTATTTACCTTCTTTCAGATTTCCAGGCTTTTGGTCTGAAGAAAGGAATGTTCTTTAATCCAGATCCTTATCTGAAGATTTCCATCCAGCCTGGAAAACATAGCATCTTCCCAGCACTTCCTCATCATGGACAGGAAAAAAGATCTAAGATCATATGTAATACCGTCAACCCAATCTGGCAAGGAGAGGTAAGCAGTCTGAGAGTTGATCTGAGACTTTTCTGAAAACATGGGCATTGCTCTACTGCTATCCCTCTTTTTATTTTCTTTTTTTTTTTTTTTTTTTAAACTACTTTCTTGGTTAAATAGTTGTTGATCTAACTGTCCTTGATGTATTTCATGACTTCTGCTTTTGGTACAAAAGGCTTAATTTGCTATAAAGATGAATGACACATTAAAACTTTCAGTATGGGTTGTACTTCATGAATGTAATTTATGAAGTTGTTAATTATTGAAGGCAGACATGAAACAGAATTGAAAAATAAACTTGCATGGTGTGAAAGGCTGCTAAATTCTCGTAGTGTTCGTACACAGAGAGGAGGCATTATATAAAGCAGAACAAGTATAGCATGCAAATAAAGAGAAGCCATGTGATTGAAAAGCATCAGTACCAATATAAATTAAAGGCAACTTCAGCACATTTGCCCATCACCTTGAAGAAAGTCTCTTGTCTGCTTCTTGTTGTTGGAAGGACTCATAGATAATAATGAGATCTGAGAGTTCAATTGCTGCCTGCTGTTTTTAAATTACAGGCGAAATGGCGACAGGCAGCAAAGAATAAGGAGTCTCTTTGGAATTAAAGGAGCCTGACACAACGGGTGTGATTTACTGGCACGCTCTGTCAGACCAATATCTCCACTTCAGGAAAGAGTAAAACTGAATAAATAGACTACATAGATTTATTAAAATTAAAATGCAAATTGGAAAGAAGTTCAGGGATAATTAAGTCAAACTGTATGGACATGGAACTGCGAAGGGGGGAAAAAGACAGCAGAAATGTTACTCAGTGCTCCTACCCAGAGAAACTAGATACCACATCAGGTTATGCGACAGGTGGGGGAGGTTATAATGACAGGGGGGACAACCTTGAAACTTGTAAGAGAAAAATGCCTTCTAACATGACTTAATTGAAGACACTGTTGTGAGGCATCCATCAAGCCGTAACTTCTTTGTGGAGGCAAGCATCAGATGTATCTGGTTGAGAGGTCCATGGTCAAGCTGAGGAGCTAGAACTGACATGGAGAATCAGGCAGTTGGCAGAGATCTTGCAGTGAAGTGCGTAAGACACAGACCTAGAAGCGGACAGGTATGAAGGGGAAACTTGCTATGTGAGTGTGTGTCATGCTCAGTATAAAAGAAAATGACCCTGATAAAATGTCACGGGTGTCTTCTCCTCAGGCTGTCCCAAATGGCTGAGTTTGTGGGCTGTCATTTCTTTTCCAAGTGGAATTTGGCAGCGAGAAAAGGAGAAACAATGAAATGACCTAATTATGGTCATCAGAAAGCAAAAGAGCGCAGCTGGTTTCCAGCTTCCTTGTTCAGCCCCCTGGTTCTCTTGATCACATGCAAGCACACTGCTTCTCCCTTTCTGCTCTTAGCCTGTTAGTGGCAAAGGAGTGTAAAAGAGCCAAGCTGTCATTCAGCATGTCCTCCTGCTGCCTTCTCTTCAGCTGATATTGAGATGTTCAACTGTGTGCATTTGTGTTGCAGTCTGTGCACATCAACTCATCTCTTTGCTTTGTTACTGAAAACCCATGCTGGTTTCCACTGCGCAGAAGACTGTAGGCTTGATTTTCTGCAACTTTGTTTCTTCATGGTACAAGGGGATAAGAAAGGCTGGAAACTGTTGCTGAAATGTGGTAGCAGACATTCTTCTGTCCACCCTTTTTACTGATAGGTGTGAATATATGAAGTGAAAAAATATTGAGGACTTGCGGCCATTTCATTAAAAATATCAGTCACTAGTTGGTTTCACAAAAACATATTTTAAGCAGTATATTCAGAACGGTCATTCTTTCCTTAGGTACTTTTATTCTGTGTGAATAGAAGGCAGATGGGGCTTTTTAGTAGTTTTTTTCGTTGAATGAGCTATCTGATGTGTTTTGGATGCTGAACTGGAAAAAATCTGGAATAGGGAAATAAAATTATGGGAATAGCTGCAGACTAGGATCTTTATATATGTTCTTGATTACCCTCGAGCAAATTCGGAAGTGAAATAGTCAACTCAGTTTTGTAGGGCTTCAGGACCATAAGTCCTATAGACTAAAAGATGACTAATTTACTTATATTAATTCATTCTGGTATTCCTCCTCATATACTTCCCAGGTTGTTCTATTTGCATAGTAAGCACCTGCATTAAGGAACACTCCGGGAGCACCATGATACCTCAGGCAAATTTTCATCTGTCTCATGTAATATTGATGATCATTTCACATGCAGTTCAAATGTTGTTCAGCACAAGTTATCCTGACTTAAAGCTACTTTTCCATTGCTCTGATTTGCAGTACTTTGTACAAGAGGACAGAAGGAATAGAAATTTTTTATTAGATGAGGAGTAGCTTGTGACAATTTGACATTTGCAGCAGGGCTCTCTGTAGAGGTGAAAGAGGCCTCACACTGAGAATTGTTCACTGAGACAGACTAAAGCCCAGGTGGTATCTTCTGATGATAGAGAGGCATAATTTTGTGATGTTTCTATATGTTTTCACATGCTCCTCAGAAACACCTGTACTGTTAAATAAATGAGTGCCTGGAAACCACGTGCCACTGGACAGCTTGACTCTAAACCTCTAGATTAAGCAGGCGTTGTACTGGCAGTCCAGACTGTTGCAAGAGTGTAGAGTGTGAGTTGTCCTATCATGCTTATTTGAGGTAAAATGCAAAGAAAATCTCAGAAGGAAGTCCCACTTCCCAAGTATTCTGCACAGCTAGTAGAGTTGAGAAGGGTGAATGTTGATCATAGCCCTTCTAATATTGATGTTAGAAGAATAATGGCACTATTCCCATGCTGTTTCACACTGAGACAATGTGTCTGTTGTCACACTGTTCAGGAAAAGTCCTTTAAGAAGATTTAATTTGTCAGAAAGCAGTAAAGTGATAGTTCAGATAGGCAGTACAGACCATTTTGGATCATAAGAAACAAAGCAAAGTGGTTTCAAAAGTAGTTCACATACCTCCAGCTGGATAGGAAATTCTCTCTATGTTTTTTAAGATAAAGTACTTCAGGCTTCTGGGACTTTCCCCCAGACATATTTAGGTATTTCTTTCTTAGCTATGGCAGCTTGAGCAGACTGTTTCCTCAGTTTTCATTTCATGTATTGGTAAGGGGACAGAGAGCCTCAAGGACTGACCAGTGAGATGACTAAAAATTGGCTGATGCAACCATTCAGCATATATAAAGTGCTAAGTGATGCACTGAATTTCAACTCCAATAATCTAGCTCTGGAAGAGTAGATTGCCTTAAAGTGGGAGCCCAGTACTAGGTTAAAACTCCCTGCAGCTTCACTATTTGTTTCTTTGCCTCAGCCTTTACAAACACTGTTAAATTATAGCTGAGACAAAATAGTGTTTGAGTTGGCTGCCTATCACTCTGAAGGTAGCCACATTTCATTGGCGAATGAATTGATGTGTATGAGCAGAGGTGTTCAGCACTCTGTTGCAAGAGCACTTAGCAAATAGTAGTTAATGTGTCAGATCTCATACACAGATTTACAGTATTTTCATCTGTGTAACTCATGCTCTCTGCACCCCAGCTAACTCAGAACCTTTCAAAAATGTTGCACTTGAATAATTCCTCACATAACCTGTCTCTTGAGATTACAAATGCAAAATCAGAAGAAGGAAACACTCAGGGGCTTGAATGCCAGCGGGAGGTAGTCTGGGGAGAGGGTTTCTGTAGTGCAGGCCATCATCAGTGATAGAAGCACTGGGTTTGGATTCTGCCTCCAGGAATGCCAAGATGACATGGAAGCAATTGACTGAGTACTGGTCTGTAATTAATTTTCTTACGATGCACAGTTATAACTCAGGCACTGATTCTGTGATCCTGAATGCTGGACCGGTGCATGATAGGCTACCCAGCAGTTCTGAGAGTGAAAGACACTTTGTCAAAGTAGCCAGATCGTGCAGTAAGGGGTTTATGATAGCTCTCTCCTTCTCTAGAAGCTTTATGTTGGCTGATACAATGGATACTGTCTGATGTAGGATCCCAGTCGTACAAGCAGGGGGCACTTGAGCAAAGCTGAATCTTTCCAAAACAGAGTTAAGCCATTGAAGGTGTTTTAATATATTTGAATCAACAGTATGAATTTAAACTAAAGCAGGTTATATTTGATCTGATTTTGGTCTAATATTCAGGGCACTAAATGCTAACAGTCTTAACCATGGCTTCACAGAATCCTTCAGTGATTTCACTAGAAATCCATAATAAAAGCAATAGAAACATCACACTGATTGAACTACTTACTATTTATCTTGCATAACCTTTCCTCCTGTTTCTACTGGCAAATACAAAAGAATATGCTGCAGAAACTTGGAGGACTTCACATCTAAGCAGAAAAGAAATGTGTAGGTGAAGTGAAATCCAGATCTGGAATTTAATGTGAGTTTTGCCAAAGGTGTCATCGGGACTGAGTAAAGCTTTGTGGGTGGTACCTTCACTGTATAACATTTCTGCACACATGTCCAGGTAAAGTGTAAAACAGTTTGACTACACAGAAGTAGTCATTACCGCTGCATTTTTTTATTTTCTGTTGATGAATGAAGTGCAAAAGCCCAAGACAACTTCACTTTCTTTCAGGAATGGGTTATGGTGTGAAAAATTGTCTAGAGTTTTTCGAAGATGTTATCCTTGTAGAAGTGCATTTAATTGCAACTTCTGCATCTAGAAGACTATTAGTCTTGCTAGTGTTTATATTAGCGCTCATGAGAGTCCTCAAATATTTTCAGTCTCTGCTGTGCTTATACATTTAGAGACAATGTGTGGAAGAGAAAGAAAAACCCTGGCTCTTTAAGCAGTTTTCACTTGATTTATCACGGAAGTTTGTGTAAATTTCTAATGTCTTAGGGCTGAAATTTGCCATTAATAAAGTAAGAGACATCCTTTAAGACTATCCAAACCATCAGAGGGAACTCATGATGAGCCTATTAACTAGTAACACTGAATGTTGTGGAATACATGAAATAGACGAGAAGGACTTTTTTTGTTCCTTGTTTCCAATAGAGAGAGGTAGTGAATCTGAGGAAGAAATCCAGAAGGCCAGTTTGCTGAAGGCCCTGCCCAACCTTGAAGGAGTTCAGTAGAAAAGACTTAATCAGACTTTAATCATCATGTATTTATGTGCACCCCTTTTACTGTAGGGAAAAAATACCCCAACAGTAGTTCCATGCCAGAATATTGGATCTGGTACCCTGCAGTCCTTGCTGTGTTACAGAAGTCTCTCATAGTAGGTATAGGCATGTCCCTGCCCTTGACAGCAATGGAGCTCTGTGCTTGACACTACTGACTCTGCATTATTTTGTCTTGTCATTGGGGTCCACTGTAGTAAGTTTAAGTAACTGCAATTTTCCATGAGCTTATCCAGATGTTTGTGTAAGTAGTGCTGTATGGGATAGTAGTGATACGTAGAGAAGGTTTTTGAGTGGAGAATAGAATAATACAGATGGAGAGTGGTGTGTGTATTAAGAGTATAATTGTTTCACTGGAGTATTTGAAACAAAAAACCTACTAATGAAATATTCAACTGAAAGAATAAATCTATCTTCATCCATCAAGGGTAATTTAAAGCCTTTTAAGATCACCCTGATGCGTGATGGATATCGCAAATAAAATTTCATTTTAATTCTATTGCTTATTCAACTCAAAATCAAGAACCTAATTCTTCCTGTCACCAATATATTAATTTCTTCCTGTCACCAGTGTATTAATTTATCTACCTTTGTTACACTGACTTTATTATCCTAACTGTCTACCAATTGTTATACTGTTTTTAAAGAACTTGACTCGCACTTAACTTGTATAATTGGTGCTAAGGGATGTACTCCTTGATAGTGTTTCTGAGTCACTATGATCCATCTGTATTCAGGGATGCAAACAACTTTGGTAAAAATAAAACATGAAAGTGAATCATCATCAGGAGTTGGCTTTCTATGAAAACTATTCTCGAGCTCTGGAAATGGTTTTGTTATCTTATAAATGGATACAGATGTATTCTGCCAGGTCAGCATTAGCATGGGCTGATTGCTTTACCACATTCATTCTTTACCACATATGTCATGCTTTAAGCCCCAACAAGATCTGTTCATGTTAATAAAATTAATCATCTGTGTCTGCAAAACCACTGTTGGGTCTGGAAGCAAATAGGCACTGGGTTACTGTCTGAAACTCCTTCGGTGGTGTTTACTACTGAGTTTTCAGATCTTGCTTGAAGATGCCAGCAGTAATGTAAAATCAGATTTACATTTAGATCACTGAGATGGTGTGAGACTACGAATGTATCAGCTGATTCTAGGTAAATTTGATTCTGATCTGTGTCTCTGTGAGAGTGAATCTGCAGGAGGCAACTAAGTAAAATCTGTGTAAATGAGAGGAGAATCCTAATGACTTAATATTGACCAGAGACAAAACTGATGATACACTGCTTAGCCCAAGAGGACTTAATATGTTGCTGTGGTTTTCTTCATCGTGGCACTTTTGCTCTTTCCTCTCCCTCCATCCTCTGTATTTCTATAGAAGTAATTGGTTACGGCTTTTTGGTGCCTGAGAAAACACCATCTAAAGCTTTTCCTTTGGCTGGGGCATTTTGAGGCTGTACATGGTACAGATCTTCCAGTGTCTAATAAGATGAGCTATAATGCTGCAGCTTTTCTCTTAGTGAGGAATTAAAAGGAGATCTCTCTCCTATCCTACTCCATCTTTGCATTAAATGTGTAGGAAGAAAGAAATTGTTGAATCTTTTGCCACTGTAACAAGTGGGACAGGCATTGACAAATGGCTAAGAAAGTGGGGAAAAGTAGAGAGATGCAATGACTTTGCGTTTAGAGCAAGTCTGTGTCCTTCTAGTCATCATCATTCCAGAAGGATGTAATAACACCCTAAAAAAATAATTGGAAAAAAACCACACATACTAAGTTAAGTTGTTCTACAGATCATGGCTCTTAACAATTCAATGGATCCATCTACAACAGTATTTTTGTTGCATTCAAGAGATCCGTTTAAAAGCAAATCTCCTGATCTCCCTGCTAAAGACACACCGGACAATCTTAAAGTGCGTGAACTTAATTACTCTCAGCAGAAGAGAAGCCAACAGATGTGCTACAGGAGTGCACCCAGCACCTTTCAGACAATAATGGGAGTTCAATCCAGGGCACCAGCCTGGAGTCACTTCATGTTAAAACCCTAGCAACATGTCTGGATGTAGTAATCAGGTACACAGCACCAGCTGCTTTGCTCTCCAGATCTACTCACATTGCACCATAAGTCTTCCTAATGCAGACACGGCCAACATACTCCAGAGATAAGGAATCATCAGTCACTACAAGGCCTTCTCACTGCTGCTCACATTAAGTGCTACTTTTCCCCAGTATTCCAGAGATCTTCGATCATTCTTTGTGCTCAGATTTTCTGCACATAGCTTCGTTTTAGGAATACACCTGACAGATAATGATTTCTCCCAAGAGTCCTAAAACATTTCTAGAGGAAAATAAAAATATCTTCCCCTCTGAAGCTCTGAACTTTTCCAAACTCTGTCTCTGGGGGTTTTTCAGTCTGGAATTCTTCTAGATTAGATACAAGGGCATCTGGGTGACCGCATCATCCTTCCAATAAAGGACCACGTCATTCTTCCTATAGAGGAGAGCCCTCTCATCCCTAGTTGGTAGGGGTCAGACACTACACTGACAAGATGGGATCAGAGACTATTTCTAGGGCCAGGCACGCTGTGAGAAGCAGGTTGTTCCTAATGGCATTTCATTCTGTTGAAGCAATCTGCCATCTCCCCTGTAGAGTGAGCTGTGTCGTATATCATCTCAGGTTCTAAAGAGTCATTTTGCACCAAGTAGATGTGATATGCAGAATGTGGCTAATGCAACTTTGTAGGTAATTTCTTGTCACATGAAAAGGGGCAGAAAAGAAGAATTTTCTGTCCAACCTGTATTAATTTATTTTTTGTCTATTAGTGTATCTCCCAGGAGATCAAAGCTACTTACTGTCCAAAATGGTCTGTTAGTGTCTCACCTAATGAGACCCTTCACTTAACAGCTTTGCTGAGATGGACAGTGTTATAAGTTACTAGCGATGCCCAGAGCAAATTAAAGAAGCCAAATTATAATAAAGAGTAAATTTATTAGCAAGCAATAGACAAGCAAAAGCGGCACGCCGGGCGGCTGTGGGGAAAAATGTTCCGCCAACGGCTCGCGCCAAGAAATCTTCACGCTCCCCTTTTGTACAGTCCCCACTTCCGTATTCGTGACTCCTGGGTTGCGTTTCTGCACATGCGTGCCCAGTGGGTAGGGGTCGCACTCTGTCAGGCTGGGGTCTTTGTGATGAAGTAAGGAGTCTTCCTCGATGAAGGCTTGAAGTCTTCCTCTGTGCTCGCTAGATGACCCTGCGTTTGCTCATGCGCTGTAAAAGGTATTACCTTCATCTCCATGCCTTATCAGCAACCGTTTGTCATTCTGACTATCTGTTAGTTTTAGATAGGCATGTCTGCAGAACTGACTCCTCACAGGATTATGATCAAAGAATGCTTATTTTTCTTATCATTAAGTTATACCAGCTGTACATAGTTTTTATGAACAAAAGTTAATTAGTTTATCACAGACAAAATTAGTTTATCACAAAAGGCATTTGATGCCTTTTTATATGACTGCACTCTATAGTGCTAGAAAAACCCCTCACAAGGTTTCTCTGATGACTTACTTTGCTGTCGAGGAAACTGTCAGCACCTAAAAATGGACTCACTCTAACAGTGTTCACGAAATAACATGTTTATTAATACAAATTTGTGACAATATATGGGATTCATTGTGTCTGGAATAAGGCCTAACTGCAAAAAACACATATAAACTGTGTAGTAATAATAATAGTGCAAAGCGTAGGCACACACGCTAAAGCAAAAGCAACTTACAAAGAAGTAGAACAATTAACACAGAATACCAATAGCACAAAATTTAACAAGAAACTGTAAAGCAAAAGCCACTTACAAACTTAAAGCAAAAACTAAAGATACTATGAAGCAAAAGTAAGCTCTAGTTATTTAGAAGCAAGTAATTGGCATGCCTAAGATACATCTCACCTTCCAGGCATACCCAGAAGTTGAAGGAGAAAGGCAGCCTGTCAGCTACCTCCTCATAGTTGATGAAACTTCTCCTCTGCCCCGCCTTGGCCTCCTCCACCCCTCCCCCCGATTTTTGCTTGGGTCCAATCTCTTTTGATCCCTTTTTTCTTAAGGCAGTTTGACTGGCTATAGTCAATAAACTAATTTTGGGGTGATAGGCAGATGAAATAGGCCCAAGCCTCCACTTCCTGAGTTCTCGGCAGCCAGGATGTTTGAAAAAAGGCCATGTTATCTCCACATCACTTGTTTCTTCCTTGTAATCCTTTTATCAGTTTCTGGGAATGTCTCCCCAGGTGCTGGGGTTTTCCAGGGAACCATTACCAGTTTTTTTTCTCCTTTTGTGTAGCCTTTCTATCACCTTGCATTACTGTCTTGGACTAATTAGAGAATAGAGATTTAACTTCTTTGTTTGTTACCTGTTCATCCATTGACTGCTGTAGATCATTTATAAATGGTGAGTCTGCCAATTACTTGCAAGAGGTTTGTTCCCTGCATTTTATGTAATGCATTTTACTTGAATTTTGGTTATGGAACTAGTGAAAACAATCAAGTTCCAGTAATCACTTAAATTGTTGTTAATTGTTCTTTCCAGGCATCCTGTTGTCTGCTGTTATCCAAATGAACACATTTGTCAAGACTGTCATTAGACAAAGTTTTCTTCTTGAGTGGGGCTTTAGCCTTGAAACTGTAGCTGTTTTGGTAGAAGAGTTTGCACTTGTGTAGAAATCTGTGACTTCCTATGTGATCTTTGTATTCGTGTACAAAGAAAGGCTCAGACAGAGTCACAAACCACTTCCATGCAGCCATTATCAAGTTTGGTGGACCTCTGGCATTTGGAGAGGCCTAAAACTTTGGAACAAGTTAAGTCATAACATCAGAATTCAAAATCTGCCAGAAATGTGAACTGTGACATTTTTGACTATGAAAAAACCCCCATCTATGTAAACTTCAGTATACCCTTCTAGAGTTAGTCTCAGTATCAACTTTAGTTAAGTGTCTCTGGATTCCAGCAGGTTCCATTAAGTTCCTGACCAGTCTTGAAGAGTTTGCACTTAATGATTGTTATTAAAGGAACTTAAATTTTGTTGGGGAAAAAACCCCAACAAATGAACAAGCCCACAAAATGAGCTGTGGCCCCAATGAAAATATACTGCTTAAAGATTGCTGGTTTAAATTCTGGAAGAAAGTATCAGTAAGTCAGTGCCAGCTGAAAAAGATAGAAGAATCTGCCTTCAAGGAGTGACTGTCAGAAATATCAGAAGTCTTTTAAAAATAATATATTTGGGCTCATTGTACTAAAGTTTTTGTATTCTCATTTTTCTTCTGCAACTATGGATTTTATACTTCTTTTTAATGTGAAAGCTGAGCTTCTGAGTTAATTCTGTAACACTGAGTTACAACATTATTATTACAATATTAAGAACTGGAATAATAAAAAAGTCCCAAATAACAGAAAACTTAAAGTAAAAATTGTAATAGTAACATCAAAAAATGTCAGCAGAATTGTTCTGAAAATGCAGGTATTTTGGTTACCAATGGTGAAGTTTCTGGGCATGTGTATGAAGCAACATCAAGCTTTCATCATCCTGAAGAGACTTGTTTTTTTTTTCTCTCTTGTGATCCTGTAGCCTCCTTTTCTTATCCCTCCATGGGATGAATTATTAGTCACAACATCCCTGAGTGTGAACCCAAAGGTATTGCAGAATTTATAATCAGTGGGAGTTTGTTTGTGGTTTTGGTGAGGTTTTTTGTTTTGTTTGGGATTTTAGGTTTGGGTTTTTTTAAACTTAGATAAGAAGTTTATGCTGTCATTTCCACAAACTGGCTGTTGCTGTGTGACAATTAGAAAATATTAGGCAAGGAAAGGATTTAATTTATTCCAACAGTAATACTTTACTACTTTACGTTAATTACGTTGAATAGGACCATGAAACACAGAGTCTTTTCCCTTCCAGATAGATAAGACAGCAAAGACCAAGGCTTTGAACAGTGTAAATGTAGCCAGTGTTTTGTGGCTAAAGTACAGGGTCTGTTACTTGTCAGAAAAGATCATGAAGGAAGAGAGGGAAATTAGGATTTGATGGTGATTTGCTTCCACATCCAAAGATAAAATTCCCATCTTTACATATCACAAGAAACATCTTTTCAAAAGTGATTGGTGATTTTTGAAAATGCATTTTTAAGTCTTGGAGTTCTCAAACCTGTGTATTTTGCTGGGATCCAATTTTTTCAGTGGGCCAGAGGTCCATTTGTTCTGCAACCAAGGATTCCTTTGGGCTTTTTAGTGTGGATGGCATGAGCCTGAGGCATCCACACTCAGAGATTGCCTTAGAAAAATCTTGCCCACTAAGAATTAAACTAGATGAGAGCAACAGCAGGAGCAAGTGCTTAAATAAAGGAAAACTGAATTATGTAAAATGTAAATGTAAAATTGGTTTCCAAACTGTGTCCAAGCCCATTTCAGTGAGTTCACTTTTGATCTCAAACTGCAGTTGTTTCCAAATGGCAAAGCCTTTGAGCTCTGCCACAGGACACTTCTGGTCTTAAAGGTTTAATTGTGTTTCCAAAATGCAGCTGGTTTTATGCATCAGAACATTCTCCTAGAAGAAACATTTGGAAATTGTGATCATGGACCAGAGGCTGGTCTCACTGCACTCTCTTGTATCCCAAAATGCAACGTGTTGGCAGGTGATGAAATCAGAACACAGTTTTACAGTTTGTATAGAATACTCTGAAGTTTATGTGTCTTTGAGGCACAGCTGTTCAAGGGATAAGGGACATTTTCTTTTGCTGATTCCAATGCGCCTTGCTCCTTGGATCCATACTTTCTGCTTAGGTGTCTGGAAAATGTGCAAGAAGGAGCTGTTAGGCTTGGTTCCACCTGATGATGTGAAAATAAATATCCATGCAGATTCTGATTTGCTTCAGAGTTGCACCACAAGACAATATATTATTAACATTCAGATCATTAACCTATGTTTTACGTTTCACTTATGAACCGTTCACTCTTTACTTGTGTGTGTGCATGCTCTACAGTACAGTAGTCAACAGCACAATAATGGAGAATTCATTAAGTGGTAAATGGCTGTATGTTACAATAGCCTCATTCAGTTAAACATTACTTCTCTTCTTCTGCTTTCCTTATAAGTGTCATGAAGTGGCAGTTACCCAGGGTTTTAGCAGGTGAAACAGTGATGGTAATACAACTTATTTTTAAGACAACGCTCAATATAGATGGCAAATTAATGTTCTCCCCTTTGGTGTGTTTATCTCCCTGTTGCAAAGATGTACAGGAAAAGAGAAGAAAATAACACTTTAGCTCCTGTTTGAATTGTATTTCTCTGATTATTTGTGGTTTTGCAGGGCCTGATTAACAGAATATCCCACTCATGTTGGTTTCACTTGAAGCTGTTTGAATTAAGCATTTCTGAATTAGATCATGATTCAATAGAGCAAGCAATTTAGGTCTTAACTCCAGGCCTTGATAACCCAGAGCATGATTCTGTTGTGAAGATTGGTTTTGGCAGTGAAAGCTAGAAAAATCTTTCCGTCCATCTTAATATTCACTTACTACAGATGTTGTCTTCCAGTTCAATACTGACCTTTCAGTTAGATGAACAGCACTTTGTCAGTTTTCCTACTATTGTGCACCACAGTACAGATGCATTTTTTTTGATTGATGATATAGTAGCAGATGTCTGGAAAAATTATTGTGACCTGTGTTACCAGCTCCAAGCCTGTACTGAATTTAGCTGGTCTAGGAGGAAGCAAGGTCAAGTTATCTAATACATTTGCTTTTCACTATTACTTTTAAATTGAGCTTCTCCTTCCTTATGGGGAGATCTTGGCATCTCCAGGTGCCCTAATGCTCCCATGTTTGAAAGCTGTATGCATGGACTTCCTTGTTCCTACAACCTAAAATGTCCCTCTTCTTGTTCCTACCCTCGTTTTGCATGCACACAGTCTCTAAAAGCTTCTTGAAATGTTACTTATAAATATACAAAGCTGTTCTTGTAACCAGATTGGCTGAGACAGCTGTCACATGTTTCAATGCACTTGGTGACAAGAGCAGTTTTAGGTGGTGCCTTTTCTGTTTCCCCAGTGTCATTTGTGACAGTAGCTTACCTTTGGGTTTAGCTCTTTGTGGGGCTGTGGTGCGACCCAGGTTAGGAGATTGATCCAGATAAACGATGTTTTCAGAGTTTTTCCTTTTGGAGTTGGGGCACAGATGAACAAGAAAAGGAGAGTTTTCGAAACAGTCTGTCTGAAAGCAGTGATCACGTATCCTTCACCTCACTGGATCTTCACTTCTCAATTGCCAAGGCGTGCCTCACAGCTGAAGTACTGTGTGTTGTTGTGGCCCGGCTTCCAGCTTAATGTTCTGTGCTCTTCCTTTATTGCAGCAATTCAGCTTTGTCTCCCTGCCCACGGACGTCCTGGAAATAGAAGTTAAGGACAAATTTGCAAAGAGCCGACCAATCATCAAACGTTTTCTGGGAAAACTCTCTATGCCGGTTCAACGCCTCTTGGAAAGACATGCCATAGGGTAAATTTTGCTGCTTATGTTGCTTTCTGTTGTTTGATGAGTGTGTTGCCGTTTTGAAGTCTCTGGTGATATATCATTATTGTGATACAGCGATGTTGAGGGGAAGTTATTAAACTGACAGTTGTGTGATAAATGGTGTTGGTCTTAATTAGAATTTATAGGACTATGGGCCAGACAAAGAATTCCCTCTATAACTCTATGCATAGCATTTTGAGAAATGAGAGCTGGCATTTAGGAAAGAAGACTTTTTTGAGTATCATGGCTGTGAACCTGGAGAGTGCAATATTTTCAATTTGAATATTCTTTGAATGTTGTCAGCAGGATTTTTTCATGTTTCAGGAAATCTCCTATGGGCTAAAATCATGCCAGATCTGGTTCTCCTCCCTTTAATTTCTGGAGAGTTGAAATATTATTAAAAAATATATGTGGCATGTTGTAACTAAAGCTTCCTGACCCTACCCTGCTGCCAAGGAACAACCTTGAGCTCACAAGTCCTGCCCTGCTTCCCCATTGCATGAAAGTCCTGGGAAAGTGTATGCTGCCAAAATAACACAAACTAATTTGAGGAAGATGGATAGTATTCAGACAAAGCCAAAAAGTTGGCTCTAAGCCTGTAACATTCAGACCTTGAAGAGCAAGGGAGAAAAAGAGTCATCTCCTGAGGAAAGCATAAACAAAGCAGTTTCCAAGGAGGTATTTCTGAAAATTGTATCTGAATTCAGCAGAACAGCAGGAAGATGAGCTTGTTGCAAGTGTTTTCAGCAGCTGGTTCAGAAACTGGCTGTGATATTGACAGCTGAATCTACCAGAAGGGACTAAGCTACCTCCTTGTTTCTCAAGTAGGGAAGATAGAGTAGCTTTTTAGAAACCAGATGGAAAAGAACAGCTTGGGGAAGTTAGAACCCCATAACTGGTATCACTGGCTTTCCTCTGTATGAGAAGATTTCTTATCATCTTCTGGTTATAGCTTCCTATTTGACTTCCTTATGGTAAACACTGTCTATCTAAGGATGTACTTTGCCAAGAGCAATGCCTCCAACCTGCACACTAGATCTGGCTTAGTTTTAATACCCTATTGCCATTTATATCTCAGGTGGGCTCAATGACTATTCACACTAATTCAGAGAGGATATACACAAATCTTGAGATTATCTCATTTATATGAGTTTCTGATGCATGTGAAACTATCCTAGCAAATATATTTGGCACAACTGGAAGTGAACTATGTTTCTTCAAAAGATGTATAAATATTACTATTTAGTGAACCCGTTACACTCAAAAAATGCTTTGCAAAGACTGATTCAGCCGCATTGTGGGCAGCTGGGAAGTTAATCTCTTCTATAGTTTCATTCTGTTCTGAGGGGTGGATGAAGTGTGGCAAAGGGAGGGACCTGCACAAGGACAGAATGGAGTCATTGATCAACCTTGTCAGGAAGGTGTTCTCCTGATATTTCAGCTTCATAGAGGTAAGAGGGGTGGAAAGAGATTAAGAGCAGTCACTCAGCCAGTTTGAAGAGAAAAGGTGGTAAGCGGGGATTAGACAAGAACAGGAAAGATTCATAGTATGCACATGGTGAAGGGAAGAAAATACAGAAATATGAGGTTCTACAAAAGGGTAGATATGGTCAGATCTACAGGGAAGCAAAGTCTTTTTACAATAGCTGAAGTGGGAGTTGTCTGCTTCCCATATTGATATTTTCATAACCATGCTGCAGAAGTTTCATTCCCACCATTCTCTCTATATTTATACGTATGTGCTTGTGTATCCCAACAGCCTGTCCTATTCGCTTACTCAGCTGTTCCATTGTAATTGAAGACATTGTCCTCTCCTTCTCTGCCATTCGTTCTCTCGTATGCAAGTCAACATGCCCTCATGGCTGGGATGAATAGCCTTTATGTATTTTATTATGTATTTTTGTAGGACACAGCAGATTTATCTATGAACAGTAGACATTGGGTAGGTTATAGTCTGTTGTGACAATATTTGTTTTCTTTCAGGGACAGAGTTGTAAGCTACACTCTGGGTCGCAGGCTTCCTACAGATCATGTCAGTGGCCAGCTGCAGTTCCGATTTGAAATAACTTCTTCCATCCATCCAGGTAACTTTCAGTCTTAATCCATCTTTTTTTTGGTGGTGGTGCTTTTTGGTTTGGTTTGGGGGTTTTTTGGGTTGGTTTATTTTTGGTTTGCATTCTTTCTCTTCAGAAATCTGAATTCATTCCTGGATGCTCTGGGACTTAAGGTACAGTCATAAGCAAAGGGAAGTGCAAAAAGTCCCCTGTCACAGGACATATCATGAGTCACAATTTCTTCCCTGTTTCCTCTTAGCTTAGGTCTACTGGTGTCTCATATCCCCCTGTTCTTGGCTGCTTCAAATACTCTGCCACTTCACTGGGCAGAAAACTAAAGTTTGACCTGCTCCTCTATCACCTGTCCTAGTGAAGTGCTATATGGGCCATTGTTTGTGGAGTCATTGCATTTGAGCACTTCATAAATAAAAATGGACAACGTAATAGTAGAGATAAGTAGAAACTTCTTTATTTTGATTATTTTTAATGAAAAAGTGAAAATAAAACAAAAAATAATGCAGTGTTCCATTCCTTCCCTCCCTTTTGTGGTTTGGTTTTTGTTCATATTGTGTCTTGTAGTTATTCAGAAGTACTGTCACGGTGTAAGGTGGAACCTTGGTTTTCATGTCACAGTCTCAATAGCATTTCTCAGGGACTCTCTGCCTGAGGGACTCTTTGGTCTCTCTGGTACACTTTGTCAAGCTAACAGCAGCTGCATTAGTGGCTGGAAATCGTTATTTTCCCCTTGATGGAAAACCCAGATTTCTGTCTTTTGACCATTTAGATGGCGTAAACTAGCCCAGGTTGTTTGGTGTCTGGAAGGAGGTGGTACAGATGAGGATCACATCAAAGGATATTTTGGGAGAAGTTTTCGCCTTTCAGGGGTGTGAAAAACAGTTTTTTACATTCCCTGTTGTGGAGTCTTGCCAGCTTCAACATGAAAAGAAGAATTCATTAAAATCTCATGAAGACTTCCTTGTCATTCCCATGATATTCCCTCCAATGCCAATTTGGCTCAAAGAGGAGTTTCAAGAAGGTGTTACCTTCAGGTTATGCTGCAAGGGGGCAGGGTGCTGCATACAAATTACCACCATGAGTAAGCCCATGATTAAATCCTGCTTAGCAAAAAAAATCAGCAATTCTTGATAGCTGTTCAACTGCCCACTCATTTCACACTGTAATTTATGCTTTTAATTTTCTCAGATAGCTGTGGATGCTTGTGCCTCCCCAAGCCAACCTCTGATTCAGTCAACGCTTCTTATTAAAGGCATAATTAATTTCTTTTACTGTCTCATGCAGATGATGAAGAGGTCTCCATTAGTGCAGATCCTGAGCCAGCTGACCTCCAGGAAAGCCCTGTGAACAACCCCACAGAGGAAAGCCTCGGTGAGCCTCCATGCATCAACACAGTGACCTCAGAAAGTGCAGCTCCAGAACAGCTAAATGGATACAGTGTGAACAGTGTCGATAGCCCAGGGGCTGTCAAACCACCTGGGGAAGTCAACCAGAACAGCTTAAATGAAGAGCTAGCAGGAGATGGGGAGGTTGATGCGGTGCCAGTTCCTGAGCCCTTGGAATCCATCCCAGGAGAAGTGCTGCCTTCTTTGAGTGCTACGGACCTCACAGAGCAATCGGCTCTGATGGCTTGCATGTCTCCTCCTGAGACTGAAGTTAGGGAAAATAACAAAGTCAATTCTGGTATTCAGGGAGATGGTGGAGTGACCAGCATAGAAACATTAGATATTGATGAGGTGAGTGCAGATGTGCATGCTGGCAAGGACTTAGAGAAGAGTCAGGAAGAAGATGAAGGGGCTTCAGCCCAGGAGGAGGAAGACAACAAACTACAACTGAGGACCACAGCAAAGAGGA
The DNA here is from genome assembly GCA_035583135.1 of Lophotriccus pileatus. NCBI lineage: Eukaryota > Metazoa > Chordata > Aves > Passeriformes > Tyrannidae > Lophotriccus > Lophotriccus pileatus. Next base: position 51,920,347 of record JAWWES010000081.1, read on the forward strand.
AAAACAGGCCATGCTCCCTGCCTGTGTCTGAACTTGAGACAGTCATAGCTTCAGCCTGCGGTGAGCCAGAGACCCCTCGCACACACTACATACGGATTCACAACCTGCTCCACAGCCTGCCCTCGGCACAGATGAGCAGTGATGGGGAAGAAGAGCAAGATGGTGGCAACAGCGGGGAGAATGATGAGGAGTCTACAGTCAAGGAGGTGTTGGATAAGGAAGTGGTCAGTGAGAGTGAGACAGTGGCAGCAGAGCCTCCTCTGGAAAATGAGGCTGAAGAGAACTTCAGCCAGAGCACAGTGCTTCCTGAGACCTTGTATGAGCAACTCTCCAACTTAAATGATGGGCTGTTGGATGGGGAGCCCCCCATGACAGGAAGCGAGAGCGAATCAAGCTCCAGGCCCAATGGTGACAATGAGTGCGAGGCGTGCGACACCTCTTGCTACAGCCCCTCTTGCTACAGCACTTCCTGCTACAGCACCTCCTGCTACAGCACGTCTTGCTACAGCACATCTTGCTACAGCACCTCGTGTTATGACAGTAACAATCGCTTCTCCAGCCATACGCGCTTCTCCTCCGTCGACAGTGCAAAGATTTCCGAGAGCAC
>JAWWES010000081.1:51921053-52015005 GCA_035583135.1 Lophotriccus pileatus
TGTTATGACAGTAACAATCGCTTCTCCAGCCATACGCGCTTCTCCTCCGTCGACAGTGCAAAGATTTCCGAGAGCACGGTCTTTTCCTCACAGGATGATGATGAGGAGGAGAACAGTGCTTTTGAGTCAGTGCCAGATTCAGTGCAGAGCCCTGAGCTGGACAGGGAGCAAGTGGATGGCTCCTCCCAGTGGCCAGATGAACTAGTAGCTCATGGTGGGAATCCACAAAGAGCCACAGAGGGTCTAGACACCCCAATAGCAGGTCCAAGCAGCAGAAGAGAAGGTTAGATCCTGAGAATCGATATGCTGAGCAACCCTGGTTATCTGGATGTCACAGAAGGCATGAGATAGTTGAGCTTTCAGATAGCTCACGGTTTAGTTCTTACAAATTCTGGGGCTATGAACTGGGCCAGATATCAGGGAGGGTTGGATAATTGAGCCTTTCCTTAAAAATCCCAGTAAAACCAAATAAATCAGGTGGATATCTGTCTATATGGATTCCTGTAGATATATATGCATCATTATAAAATCAAGATTAGCTACTGTAGTTACGTGGCAGATCAGCATTATCACATCCACCAACTCATTCCTTTTTTCCTGGGATTTTTCCATTTCACATATCTGATGCGCTGCCATGTCTCTGATAGTTAGTGAAAGGACCAGCATCTGCCTGTCAAAGGGCAGATATGCTGATCTGATCCAGATAAAAATCTGGGCCAGTTTTTGTATATGTTTGTTAGCCATGCATAGTCAATAAGCTCTCATGAACCCAGTTTTCTAGCCCCATTTGTTGCAGTTTCCCAAGTATCAAACAAATGTACCTCAGATGTCACAGATCATAGGGCAACTCAACAGAAATTTACATTTTTTCTTAGGCACTTTGGAAATTTAACTGTCTTGAATGAAATTCTCATCTCCTTATCCTTCCCTAGAAATAGAGTATACTTTAAAATGTACTTTTTTTGACTTTGTTATTTAGGTACTGTTTTTCCTAATTCCTCCAAACAGTTAGATTAAATCCCTCCCTTTGGTACCTCATTTTGTGTTGTATGCAGTTACATAAAGAGAGGGGGTTGATAATTCATCTTTTCTTCAGGTAGTATATTGTTTTTCTTCAGCTGTAGAAGTAAAGGACTCAACTGCAGCTAAGGAGTATGCAGCAAGGTCAAGGGGTAGTCTTTGCATTCCCAAATTTTGAGTCATCTGTCTCCTTCTGTGACACCAAATTAAAATGGCAGCAAAAGGATGTCCTATTTGGGGACCACTGGGAAACCTCAGCTAAAGCATCCTTCTACATTTTCCTTCTCCATTCCCAGTTTATTTACTCCCACCTTCCACTGCCACAGACCCAGCCCATGCAGATAAAAGGTGTAAGGGTGGCCTTACACACAGGCCTGTGTAAAGACTTTGTAGACAGCTGGGACTAGGGAGTTACTCAGTCTGTAGAGCAGAATCTAGCCCAAAGAATTAAATTTTCAAATGTATACAGTTTCCTTCCCTGCAGGTGAGAGGCTTTGCTTGTGGACAGCACTTATGTGGAAATATATACCTAAGTGGGCATGAGCACGAGTATGTATGAGACCATACTTACAGATTTGGTAGTTTTTTTGGACTGTATGTGCTTTTGATAGGGGATGTGGTGGGAGAGGGTGTCTTGTGCATATGGATTCAGTACAACACCAAGACTTGAGCCTATATAAAGGGCACTGCAGTGTTCACAGTGGCTGTGCCTTGGTTAGCTAAGGGCAAGCCAATCTCTTAGCACTCTCTTGGTGTCACCAGGGGTGCTTCAGTAAATGTACACGTTGCTTCATGATTTGGCAGCTGTTACAAATACGGTAGATGTGGTCACCTCCATCCACTGCAGGTGACTGATACTACTACCATGCTTCTGCTGGCTTGGCGTAACTATCTTGACTAGGGGAGAATCAATTTCGGTGAGGTAAGTAAAGAAACACAGATGGGTGATCTGGTAGTCGGTGCTACAACACCTGTAGTAACAGCACAGTTTTTAAGGCCATGGGAGATGGACTTTCAGCATTGAGTAATAAACTTACATAATCTGCCGTCTGTTCCAAACATGCAGCAGATACATCTGTGAGATATGCCTATACACAAGTGGTTTGATGAAGACGTTTAACAGGCCATACGGTATCATCAGAGCACCTAGAAGAGGGAGTATTTTTGTCTAAGCAGTTTTTCTCACTTCCGAATGGTGTGAGATTTTTTTTACAGTTTTATATAAAATTGGCTTCTGCCTTCTAGCTGTTGGTTGTTTAAAGACAAAAAACCCCCCATATTTTATATGTTTTTTGTAATTTTTTTTTTTTACATTTGATAGCTATGTGTTTGGGGTTTTATACAAAATGTTTGTTCTTAGACTGTTAAGATTCTGATGTTAAAGACAGATAAACCAGCTACCACACAATGAGTTTGGCTTTGCATTCCAACAACCCCAGAACCATTCTTTTTTTTTTCTCTGCATTTTCTGATGCATGTAAATATTATATTTGTGCAATTCAGATTGTATCTGTATTAACAAGCCTATCTGGAGCTGGAGGTTATAGTGACAAAGTGTTACCACATAATATGAAAATGTGTCCCTTAGTAGGATAAATAGTCCTGGTTTCTAAGATTTTAAGGACAGACCAAGAAGGAATCTTTATTCTGGAACCTTTGAAGTTTTAGTGAGCAGGTTCCTTATTCTTACAGTTAAGTCTAAGACAAGGAATGCTTTTTCATCCCTACTGTAACTTCTTAATGTCTTAATGGATTCTATAAACATTGACCGGATCTTAAGTAACTTGTTCCTTTCAACCAAATGTCAGTGTGGACATTTACTTAGGTTTCATTTGTTTCATATTTAGATATGGCAGGAGGGTTTGAACTAGAGGATCTTTAAGGTCCCTTCCAACCCAAACCATCCTATGATTCTATATATGGACATATATACAATATTAGTGTTTAAAAACTTCCTCTGCACTGTGTGACTCCTTTTCTTCTTCTTCTTTCCCTCTTCTCTATCTCAGGTCTTCTTTCCTTATCTCAGATCCTGACTATTTCTCACTATCTTTTTTCCTTCTCTTCTACTACCTGTCTCCTACCTGTTTCTGGTCCTTCTCTCATTCTCCTCCTTCCATGAAAGATGGACTCTGAATTTTGAAAAATACCTCTAGAAGGGGATGATCTGCTTTGCAGGGACTGCAAAATCCTGTCATTCTGGTACACATAGGCAGCCACTGATTCTTTGGAAAAACAGAGAAAGATCCAAGGCAGCTTTTAGCCTCTTATTCCAGTGGTGGGATAATTTAAAAGTTGGAATCAGGATTTTGTATATTCCTGCCAATTTCTGCAGCAGCTTGAGTTTGGTTATACATGAACAGTGTTTCTCAGAGATCAAGCCTGATTCTTCTCTCACTTACACTTGTGTGTCTACGAGTCCAGAATCTGTCCCATAATAGTTTTGCATTGACTTGACTGCATTATTGTAATTCTTCTTTACAAAATGAGTTGTTATTAAAATAGGGCCTGAAAATAGGAATGCCCAGAGATACTAGTACAACAGGTTAACCTCTTTGCAAATAGTTACTTGTTTTACAGTAGCACATTTTTTGAACCACATTGTGAAAACAGTGAATGACTGTCAATGTCTTGAATATCTTGTCCATAGGTGATTGTCCTTTACTCCATAACTCTCAGCCAGTCAGCCAGCTTCCTTCTCTGAGGCCTGACCATCATCACTACCCAACTATCGATGAGCCTCTTCCACCAAGTAAGCTTTAGTTTTTTATTTTATTGCATTTTTCCAGCTTTTCCTGTTAACTCAAACAGTGTAGAGGTCAGTATGTCTTTCTAATGAACCCTGTCTGTTCAGTCTACAGAACCCAAGCAATATGCCCATTTTTTTCCCTTATTTGATCCTGACTTTAAGTGTTGTCATGTTATTTTGGACAAGCTCCATAACCTCCGTCTGCCTTGGTTCGTCTTCTTCCTTAGCTATAATGAAATGAAAATTATGTTTCCCTGTTTCCAGTCAGTGTGTTTAGGCTGGAATGATTGAGTATTTGCCAGGTGTTCTGGAAGCCTTACTATAGAGCTTTCTGGGTGGTGTTTCAGCAAAGTACTCTGATTTTTCTGTAATGTTTGTCTCCAGGCTTTCCATAACCAATTTCAAAGATGGTTTGGGATTGCATTCCCTGTGGTCCGTCAGGTCTGCAAGCAGGTCCAGCAGGAACCCTTTCGTGGTCAGGGTGCTCCTGGGATAGATAGGTACAAATCTGAACAAAACCAGCAGAAGCTGGGAAAAGATAGCTTATGTAGAGTGTCTTGTACTGTCTTTGAATTTGATTATCAGTGAATTTTATGTTCATTATGGACTGTAGTGAATTCTACACTTACGTTGAATAAAAATGAGAGAGTCTTGTAGCAGGATTGATTAGTAGCCTGGTAATATGGGATTTTTACCATGGAAGCAACTGCTGGAGGTGTTCTTACTTGTCACTGTGGCCTTTCCCTTCTGTATTCCTGGAGGATTGCCCTGCTTTTTGCGTTGGCGTTCAGTGCCCAGTAGAGCGCACTCTATGCCCTGCAAGTGCTGCTGATCACCTTTCAACTTGAGCACAGGATTTCACAGCCTGAAATGTGCAGTGCCTCGCAAAAACAACCAGGCGTATAAACAAAGCACTCTATTTTCTTCAAAGCCCAAGAAGAGAACACACTTATTTGGCCTGTGGTGCCCTTCACAAATAATTCATCATTTGCCAACCATGCTGTCAGTATTCCCTAAGCCGAAAATAGCCCTGATGCTGGCGTCAGCTGCACAGTTGCATGAATGATTCAAATGCCTTTAACCCAATGAAGTCTTATTAGAGTCCCACTGTGGCTTGCCAGTGAATGATGAAATGGGAATGGTTACTTCTGTAACAGGCAAATATTTCTCTTCCTCACACTCTTACCACAACACTTTGTGAATAGGGCACATTGCCCATTAGCTGACTTAATGAAAGGACACTGACACCAGCTCAGGTAAACAAAATATACTGTAAATCTATTCCGTATTCTTCCATCATGGATTTAATATCGTTCTCCTTTTATAATTATCCTCAAAAGGCAAGTATTTCTACCATCAATTTTCACAAGTGCTTTCACAACAAAGGACGTGAAATGCAATGTGTGATGATAAAATACGGAAGTGATATCCCTTTGCAGGATTTTGTTTACATTTTTACAATAAAGGCTGACACTGTGGGCTTAAATATATTGATCTTAATAGAAATAACCGTACAAAGTTAATGTTGTGGAAAAAAAAAAAAAACTTTAATTGAATAATATCACTTAGAAAACCAGTTCCCAAAATCTCTTCATGAAATTTTACAGGATTTTCCAAATGAAATCTATAGCCTTAATCTAGAAATTTTTTCTTCTAGATTTCAGTATCACTATCTCAGTGCTTTTAATGCATCTTAATCCTAGATAAATAGTTCTTCAATCATGTGAAAGGAAGAAACTTTACCATTTAAACCTGAGTTGTATGATCAAACCTCGCACATGCAGTGTTAGCTTCCATCTATAAGTAGAGGTGAAGATAATTTGGTGCAGGTTCAGCATTGATTGATTTTATTTAGGTCATAGACAATCTTCTGGACAGTCTTCTTTGGCTTTTGAGTAGTTTTCTGAATAGCTTGATGTCATCATAAGCCCACAACAGTTGGTCTCAGAGAGGAAATTTAGTTTCAGATAGTTCTATTTAGGAAAGTAAAGTAGAACAAATTCATGATTTATGTAGGAATTTCATAATGACCAGTCTGAATGTCAAGGTTGGTATGAGATTAACAGAAGATTTGCAGAGTTTGTATGGTCTTATGATGGCATGAATAGTCACGCCTTATTAAGCCTGTCTTTGCTAGTACTGATGGAAACCCTATAGAACTGAAGCAAAGAAAAATACATGTGCCCAGCTGCTCTTTGCCAAAGGTGTGGCTGCTTGGAAAGGGAAAGACAGTGTGCTGATGTCCTGATGGTCCTGCCCGAAGAAGTTGCATCTTCTGGTATAAATCAGAGCAGTATCAAAGCTGCTGTGAAATATGACTTGGCTGATGGAGGGGGATCACCTGAGAACAGAACCAGTACTGTGCTCTAGCATGCTCTTAACTGTGAAGGTTAGATGGAGATTAGTCTTTGTAGTAGTCACAGTCTTATTTTACCTGAAAAAGTTAACAAAAGATCCTGAGGAAATCTGGCTGCTTCCTAGATCACCTACGCCCCTGAATTAGCAGGATGGGACTTGAGCACAGCTCAGAAGCAGAGTTCTGTCTGTCAGTTCACCTGTCAGCCTGTTTGTCTTACTGTGCAAGTATCCATCCATCTGTCCACAAATCCGGTATCATATGCAGGCAACCTCAGTGACTTGTGTGACTTACAGGTTGTCTTATGGGAAGTTAGAAGGTACACCTGCCACCTGTGTACAACAAAAGTTGTACCTGACACCCTCTGACAGCCTTCCTGGGTGACCAGAAGAAGAGTTATTCAGTGGATTAGAAATACTATCACAAGGAGCATGAGACACACAGTTCCTAATGTTTTTAGCAGGCTAATGGCAGTGTCAGCCCATGGTTTCAGGTGTATCAGCCCATAAAGCAGTGAATAAAACAACACTCACTGTTAGGTGTAGCTCATGTCTGTACATAATTCTTCTTTATATCTGATATATCCTACAGAGACAGCCTTCCTGAAGTCATAATCTAGTCTGCATGATCCTGACCTGGTGTTTTCATTGTGACCTCCAAGCTCTGGACGAGTTTCCTTACTCCTAAGTTTCCAAGTATTATGCTTAGAAGCTTAGGAACACTAAGTTGTATTTAACTAGAGAGATGCTGCGAGATAGACTCTAGAGCTGGTAGTGCACAGGGCTGGTTCATAAAACCTTGTTTGACTGTGTAATTGGGTAGTATTTTTCTTGCTAAGTGTCCATCAGCAGGCTTCAGACCACTATAACCAGATGGTGTCTTCTGTAGGCTATCTAGAGTGATGATCTACAGCATTGCTGTAGATCATCAAGATTACAAGTAGATTACAAGCTTCTAATTATCCAGCGGTCTTTATTATTCTCAACTTGTTACAAGGTGCAACAATAGTGTGGGGTGAGGGCTAGAATTTGTCCTTTGCCAGACAACAACAAGAAAAATGAAGATCTTCGTGATGTTAAGGTACATCATCTCACCTTTGATCTGGCCAAGATTATTTCCTTGAGGATATTGCAGATAATGCATAGCTCCAGAAGGACCATTCCCTACCCAGAGTGGTACACCTGCCACCAGTGCCAGCATGCTCAGCAAGGCTCTGGCCTTCGACCTGCCTTATGTGTCAGTGTGACTTACTTCAATATGCATATGTTGTACTTGATGTGATTTTTTTTCACTGTCTTATGTTTTAGACATGGTTTTCACAAAGCTGTGATCTTGTTCTTGAAACAGCTACAACATCCTTGGGAAACTTTACCTGGTGGAGTAAGAGAGAGTCCTCTCCTTAAATTTTATAGTGATGTTCACAGTGAGAGACACTGCATGTATACCCGTGATGTGACTATAGGTTTTGCATCTTTAAGGACTGTGGTACTTACAGTCAGCTTTGAAAGAAATAATGCATGTGCATATAGCTCTTGTTGCCTTGGAGTCTGAAAGAAAATTTCTCCAAGGACTCTCAGTGCCCATCTTTTAAATTTTGTGGGATTCACCTGTCAGGGGCAGCCAGCCATAGACTTGAGACAGCCTACAATTTTCTGGAACCAAGTATAGGAAGTGGGTTTAGCTAGAGCCAGCATTCAGGGGATGGGAATTGGTCATGAAGGATATGTTTCCAGATACAGCAGGAAGAGGTGCAACTTCAGTCCTGCTCTTAGAAAGTAGGAGATAAAATACATAAAGTATGAAATCCGGCTGATCTTGAATTTGATCATAGAATACCATAGGACCCATCAAGGAAGATGGTATCATAGTAAGAATATGAGAAGTGTTTGCCCTCAAAGGTAATCACCATATGTGCATTTGTGTGTGAATGTGAGTGAGGTTTGTATATAAATTTGTGTAGAAGGTATGTGCATGTATTTCCGTAGATATGTAGTCAGCTGATGGGTCATGTAGGAATATGAATCTAGCAAGCCTGATTTATTCCACTTCTCCATACATTCCAACCCGTTCAATATGTGGCTTTGCTAGCTAACTCACTTCTGAATTTCTCCTGTTTCAAACACTTTTTTTATCAACATTACCATTTTCCACAAGCCATCTATACTAAATAGGTTTTAGTTTTCAGTCATGGGACAACATAAATATTATCAGGAAACAATAATGATAGAAGGCTCAATATTATGCTGAAAACTCTCAATCTAGTTTGCATTCATCAGAGCAATAGATTTACAGTACTCTGTTTAGAGAGATTTCTAAGGTATGTCCAATTAGTTTGTGATCAGCTTTCAGGGAAGCCTTTGATTGCTCTGTGGTGTCCTTCAAAGGCACTTAATAAAAAGGAAAGAAATGAAACATGTTTGTTCTGAAACACAAGGAAAAATGAAAACATGGGATTTGCCATATTAGCGCAGGTGTAATCTTTTTCTACTAAGAGTCAGTTCTATGTGGCTACTCTGACCTGCAGTGAATCCAGCCAACAAGTATCACCAACTGAAAAATTATCTAGCCCTTTTGAAAATGCAGCCACTACATCACTAGCTTTTCATGGGCTGTGGTAGTGAATTCCATGGCCTACCTGTGAGCTGTGTATGAAATGTTTATGTATATGCATATACTGCATATATGTATATATAGATAAGCACATAGTATATATGCACCTTTGAATGTATACTTTGAATGTATACACATAATATATATTGCACGCATGTAGGCTATATATATGGTATCTCCTCTGTGTATATACCCTGTCTGTGCATATGTGTGTGTCTGTATGTGTCTCCCACGTTTAGGTTTTCTGGAAGGCATCACACTGACAGCATCACCCCTTCCTTTTTTTCCCACACTAGATTGGGAAGCTCGGATAGACAGCCATGGGAGGGTATTCTACGTTGATCATGTCAACCGAACCACCACGTGGCAGCGCCCCACAGCCGCAGCAACACCAGATGGGATCCACAGGTCTGGCTCCATCCAGCAAATGGAGCAGCTGAACCGGCGGTGAGCATTAGCACCTAAATTCCTTTGAGATCTGTGCTCTCCTTTTTCCATACTGGTGCAGTAGCTTCCTTCTTCCTCCAGTGCACCGCATTGACTCCCTAAGGATTTATCTTTCCTCCTTGTCCAAGTTCTTGTCCCTGCTGCTGATCTCTTTCCGCCTGCAGGTGTGCCTGCTGTGGGTGTCTGGTACCCAAACTTGCCCAGTGTTTGTGGGGTGTTGTTGAATGAATGATGTTGCAAAATGTTTCAAACAGCAAGAAGAGGTTTTTTGGAGAAGTTTCCTGAAATGACTGCCAAAAGGGAAGGGAGGATTCCTCTAAAAGGTGGAGTCACTTTTGCTATTTAAGGATAGGAGGGGTGTTGATGGGTCAGAACCTCGGTCTGTGCTGCGAAGGTTTCAGAACTGACATGCTGAAATTGTTGTCATATCAGTGTGGGATTTCTACTTGAGCTAATAAGGCCAGCCCTGCTCTAATAGGACCATGCACGTTTCTGGATGTAGACAGGTCTGCCTAATGTTGCATTGGGTCCTGTAAATCTGTCAGTTCGTTCTGAGCTGTTTGAAATATCTCTTAACGTCTCTTATATTTTCACTTTATTTGACTAGTTTACACATAGATTTTATAATTTTCTTCTCATGTTTGATTTTTAGGCTGAATTTAAGAGTGAGGAGAAAAAATAAATGGTTGGTCAAAAATCTTCCTTTTTTGTTTTTTTTGGGGGGGAAGGTTGTGTTGTGTGGTTTTTTTTTATTCCCTGCTTACTGTAATAATGCCCTTTCTAGAAAAGGGCAGGCAAAACTAAAATTATATTTTAATTATAGCATGTAAAATGCCACAAAAGTTTTTTGGTCTTTTTTTCTGTGCTAAGAGAAAGATCTGCAACTGAGAGAGGGATGCAGAACTTTAAAGTGCTCCTTTCAGAGTGCTTTGAATAGTTTGGGAGCTACTATGCCCTGAATGAGGCAGTCTGGGAGAACTGTGCCCTGAGTGACAACAATTAGAAAGGTAATATAACTCACGGAGAGCAAGCCAGCCTTCCCAAAGTGGTTGTTTTGCAACTTATGTTGACACCATCAACACGTTCTTGAAGAATTAATCTTTTTTTTTTACCAGAATTTGTCATTTTGATTAGCATTTCATAAACTGTGTTATGACTTGCAGAAATGAGAGAACCCGTTCAGTATTTGTTTTCATTATAGCTTTGCTCATGAAGTCTCAAGCTCTCATGTTAATATAAAAACCCCCAAAACGCTATAAAGAAAGTGATTATTTTATGTAGATTCTTTCATGAGGTTGGCATGACTTCTCTGCCATTTAGCATTGGTTTTTAAGAGGGATTTGAGCCATGTCAAGGCTCAGAATATTTGAGCCATGTCAAAGTTTAGACTACTTGGCTGCCCCTTAAGCAAGTTATCTGCCATAGAAAGCAGAAAAGTTGTGGACATATATCAGATGTTTTAAAATTTTTTTTGAGGTTTTGCTCATGGAAGCACATCCCAACCATGGAAGGAATAAATGCTTGTGAGAGTGATTTACCATTCTGTTAGTTAATACAGGTTAATCCAGCAGGTTAATCCAGCAGGTTAAACCAGCTGTCACAGAAGAAACTGAAGGATAGACATTGTCTTTGTGACCTCCTTCTTTCATATTATGCCATGTTTTCATGTACGCTGTCTGACTGTCTTGGTTATGATTTGATTATCACTGGCTTGTGTTGGGAATTGACAGTTAATAAGACTGATACTCTTTAGATCTCTCTATTTTTAGTATTCCAATTCTCCAATTCCAATTCTCCCAAAAAGGGATAAGTATGGAGGGGTTTCAGCAGTGGTGTATCTCTCCTTACCCAAGTCCCATTGGAGACTAAGCACTTTGCCATTTATTAAACATGAACTGTTATGACTTCTTGGGGCTAAGGAAAAAAAGCTGGTGATTCTCTACTGTCTGCCAGTGAGCTCTGTTGATTTAAGAAGTTGAATATGAAAGTCTTCTATTGTTACCAAGTTTGGAACATTTCCTAACATTCTAGTAAAAGAGATTCATACTCCGAGCATTTGTCCAGTGACAAGTCATTTCTGTAATTTCAACCTGTTTTTTTTTTTAATTAGTGTTGTCCTAAATCTAATTCCATATATTTTATATCTCCACATTTCAGGATTGTGAGGAAAGACACTTTTCATAAATAGTTATTATCAACACTGTGAAGGATTGGACTTTGTTTTGAGCACTCATTTTAGAAATATTGTTTTGTTTTATTTCAAACTTCATGATTTGAAATGTTTTTCAAATGAAGGAGCATTTTAGGTGAGGCAACAGCAAGCACAGACCTTGCTGACGGAATTAGCAGCAGCCTGAACTTTTGCACTAACCTCAAAGAAAATTTGGACTCAAAATCACTCAGCAGTTTGAAAAAACTCAGTGACTTTTCTTTTTAAATCAATTTACTTACTTTTTGGCTTCCTGGTTTCACTTGTGGAAGGGAATGGAAAGACCAAAATATTACAAGGAAGCCTGGTATTTCCAGCCCAGCCAAAACCACAAAGCTTTGGAAATTCAGCTTGAAAAAGAAACCTGTGGCTGTGATTAAGCCTAGTCCTGCTTTCCATCTGTACTCCAAGCTTCTCTTTAGCTGTACTAGCCACTTGAGGATACATGGAATGCAAACCTGGATTCAAGGTGTTGGGCAAACACCAAAGAGACATCCATACTTCTTCTTTTAGAGGCTCTTACTCATTTTCTGCAGCACTACCTGACTTGCTTATTTGTTGGCAAAGCCGATAACAGCCCTTGTTGTCCAAGCTCTGTTGAGAAGAAACTTCACAGCATATGTATGTCTAGATTTATCTGTGCACTTGTTTGAAAGATAATAAGTAACATAAGAAATTATAACCGCAATAGTTAAGACAGCCACAGGGTGGTTATTTCTTAACCTCCATTTCTTTGATAAATCACTTTGAACAGTTACTGAAATTTCCAGAGGCATTCCCATAACTTTTTCACTTTCAGTGTTTTGTCCAATTACTTTGGCATTTTCTGGTATTTATATAAGGTGATTTTATAGTATTGAGACCCAAAAGAAATGCATAGCCTTTTGTTGGCATACAGCTGGCATTACTCTTTGAGGGTTGCCAGTAGGGATTTTCTACCATCTAATTAAATTGAAGGTACAAGATTTTTCTAAATGTGTGCTTGTATCCCTTGATTATATGAAACTGGGGGTTTTTGTGTTTTGGGTTTTTTTTCCCTTTCTTTTTCCCTTTTCCCTTTGTTGCATGTGGGTGTTGTAAAACTCCTCCAGAACTGGAATGGAAAGTTCATTCAATTGCCTGCAGTCAAGTGAAAAAAAAAACGTAAGATGTAGGTCTAAAACAGGGGGTTTAAAACTGCGGTAAATTCATGCTGTTGAAAAACCTGCTATTAGAATTTCCTTGTAAGGATAAATGTTAACTATCAAAATATATGCTAAATGTAGCTTCAAATGACTTTGAGTACTGTAGGGGCACACATAGTATTGTGAAAGTTTGGCATAAATCTGTTAAAACTTTGATTATTTTTCTTAGTTATCTCCAGGCCTTCTGCCTAAGATTAAGTTGCAGTGAGCTACTTGAGAAGATGTCTTTTGAGATATCAAAAAGCCAAATCCTAACTGCTTGTCTTTAATGATCCTGTGTCCCCTTGAGGAACTAACTTCAAATTTGGAATAAAGTGTGTATTAACAAATAAAGAGAGAAAAAGTAATTAAAATATGCAAGTCCGAACTCAAGCTGAGGAAACAAAAAAGAGTGTAAGTCAGAAAAATGAAAGACAAACAATGCTGAATCAGATTAAATGCAGTCAGTAATGCCATCTCCTTCAAATACATAGGGCAGTGCTATCCATAAAGAGGGATTAAAACTCTTGGGATAAAGTAAGAGATAATTAAGATAGCTAATTAAATAATTAAGATAGCCCCTGTTTTTTATTTTTGCTTTTCTTTCTGATTCTAGTTCTTTCTTTCTCTTTCTCCTTATTTCTCTTCTCTTTTCTCTCTTCTCTATCTAAAGTATAATATATATAAGACAAATTTTTAGCTTGTCAGTAGAATCAAAGAAAACATACTCACTCATTCATTTGTGAGTATGAGTGAACTAGTTAATGAGAATTTGCTTTCTGTGATGTGAATTCAAAACACTCTAGGATATTTGTTCCTGGTCTGGTAAAGTGTTTTGGATTGAACAGATGCCTAAGACCATGATCAGTTCCATTGACAACAACTAATATGGCAATTAACAAATTTATTAAAATGGAAATGACATTATAGTTTTTAAATATATTCACGTTTCTATTCAGAATTTTTTTTTCCACCACCCTCACTGTTGTTTGCTTATCCTATGTTGTTTCCCCTCGTTTTACAGCTAGTCACCACCAATGCCGAATCCCACTGATTTCCAAAAATGGACATAGCAGTTTTATCTTCACACTGTTCACTTAGCTATCACATTACAACCTATTCTACATTTTTGTGGCTGTCTTATCAATTAAATTGTAGCTCTTTGAGGTCACAACATCTACTAGTTTACATTCCATTGCCTACCAAAATGGAAGTGTTCAAAACTGCAGTCCATGCAGCATCATAATAAATACTTTGTGAACACTCTTAATAGCTCTTGCCTTTTTAGGGTGGAGCATGTGCATCCAATAATTTAATAAGAAAGACTGAAGGGTACTCAGCGTGTCACAGGATTGATCCTTACTTCATTGGTTATGCTTCCATAAGGCTAAATGAGAGGAGGAACCATCATCCACCTGTTGTTTCAGGTTCCAGGTGTCCAAGTGTTTTAAAGGGAAGCTTAGTAGTAGCAGCCTGTATCCAAAGCATCTGTTTAAATTTACCCTTTGAGCATTCCTGACTTTTCATTCTCTGTAGCTGTTTGTTAGTCACTGCAAAATGCCATGTTTGCAGAGCAGTGGTTGGCCCAAGTGTGAGCAGCTACACCAGCTGAAGGAGAAGAGTTGGGTGTGCTCTTACTCTGCTGGATGCTGAAAACAGAAGTGTTGGAATCCTTCAGAAATAGTGCTGATTGTTAAGGCAGAAAGCAGCAGAAAGCTCTTCTGTTAACTAAAGTATGTTGTTCCTTTCTATGACTATATCTAGATACCAAAACATCCAGCGAACAATTGCAACAGAGCGGACTGATGATGATGCTGGAGTAAACAACAGGGTGGAGAGAATTCCCACTGGAGGAGGAAGTGACTCTGAGGCAGAGCCTTCTCAGCCAAGCTCAGGTATGGGGGGGAAAAGCTTCTGAGTGGCATGTTCAGTGCCATTCAGTTCTGGGAAAATCTCCATTTCCAGGGGAGACAAGAACTTTATTATACAGGTTGCAAAAATTAATTAAAATAAAAAAAAAAAAGGACTTAGACTTGAAGCAACAGTTTTTAGACCTGAAGCTACAGGTATAAAGCTAGATACAAAGGTCCTCTGTTCTTTTTTAATGACTACTAGACAGACAAAGCATTTTTACCTTGGTAAAGGGCTATTTGAAATTAAAATAGAAAAGGCATCTGCTTTTTATTCACCTGGTAGTTGTAAAAATGGTGCTATCTTATTTTTGCTGCAGTGTGATTTTTAGATTGGGGCATTGCAGTTCCTTTTCTCTGGACCTGACTTCTGCGCTGCCACATTTGCTTATGTGATTGCACCTGCAGTGGCCATGGCATCAAGTATGAAATACTTGTAGTTTTCAAAGCTGCAATTTTGTGATAGCTATGAGCTGATCTAAGTGTGGGCTGTGGACTGAAGGAGGCACAACTGTCTTTTTGCTCATCACTAATTTATGTGACAGGACCCCATACCAGAGTGGAGAACTGATCTGCTTGAAAAATAGCCTCCTGGTTTCTTGTCCTTGTCATTTACAGACAGAATGGTTCTTTCATCTGTCTTGTTAGATGACCAGACAAGAATGAGTGTCTCTACCAAGAAGAGGAGGATATGTACCCGAGGCAGGATGTGATGGCAGGGGTCTCTTCTACTCTTTTTGATGGTAGTCAGAATCATGTTTTCTTAAAATATTTGGGGAACCATGGCCTAAGTGTTTGTTTCAGGTAAGAAACACCAGCAATCAGACTAGTGCCCACTATGCAACTTGAGGGCATGCAAAAATAACTCTTCTTTGTCTGAGAACTTGCACCACCAGAATGATTAATCAGTTCTCTTCCTCTGGATTATGCTTACCTCTACCTAACTTTGTGTTCTATATTGTCTGCCACAAGTAAATCTGACTTCTTGCTAACATTTTGCTATCCCTCTCTTAATACCACTGGCAAAGGGAAAGAACCAACACAATATCTGCATGAATTTTCTTAGTTTTCCATGTTGAATAGGAAAAATTACAAAGAGAAATAATAAACTTTTTTAACAAGTTTAGAAAAATACTCTATTTTGTTTGTTTTCCTGATCCATTAGGTGTTTTTAGCTTGAAAATGAATTTTAAATGTTTAACATTAGATACTCAAAGCTTCCTTGCAATCTTTTGTGTTGCAATTTATGGGAGACTTTTATGTACACTGAATCGTATAAGCAGATCCCAGCTCTCTCTGTTAGAAGCTGAAGTGGAAATGAGGTACACATTGTATTTTTAGTATTTATAGGTAACGTAGCCATTACTTGTAATATGTATAGTCATTTACTGTCATACCCAACATAATAAAATAGTTATTTAATAGGAGTTGCTACCAGTAAGTATTTAGTTCAGTTCATTATGTAATATTCCCTCTTTTGTTTTAAACCAAATAAGTTAATGGGTATAATAGATGTTATCATAAGTTATTAGGAAATGGTTTTTGCTATAGATAATTGCTTTGGTTTTAGGAGAAAATGTCAATATTGTATAAAATGCTAAGAATTAAAAGGTCAAGGATGAGGAAAAAAGAAGATGCAGTATGATACATTTACTATTTGTCTTTTAATTTAAATGAAAAATGTCAGAGGGAATACAGTTTAGGCACACTAATCCAGATTCTAAGCCAGTATAAATGAATTTAACTCCAGCAATGGATACAGTCTGCAGTTTTAAGTGGATAAAATAGTACAATGTGTCCAGAAGGAAGGAAACTAAAAAGTTATAATTAATAAGGAAACAAACAGGAATCTATCTTTATTCTGTTAATAATGTCTGCATCCAATTTCCTTGTACTGCAAATAAAATTTGGCTTTATTTGAAAATGACAGAACACCCAAGACATAATTCCATGGTAGGAAACGTTTTTCTGGTGGCTGTAGGTCAGAAGTTTCTATCTCTACAGAGTTACCTTCTCAAATTCTCAGTTCTGATCTTGTGTTTCATTACTTTATACAGATTAAAAATAATCCTGTTGTGTCTTGTTTTGTTTTCTTTACCGTACAAGTCCCCAGAACCATGGACTTGCCAAAAATATTGCAATTAAAGTAAAGAGCAATGCTGGATTGGGAGACCAGATCTCTCTAAAATCAGTAGTGGGGGGAACCAGTATGGACCTGGGTGACAGTGCTGAACCAAACCACCAGCTGGTAAAAACTGCTGAGGTCACATTATATTTAGAGACAGAAGCAGATGTGACACAGAGTTTCATAACCTACAGTTCAGAAAACTGTCCAGCCCCTGCACTGCTGTGGTAAACATTGCACCACATCTGCCAGTTTGCCAGCAGGCTTGTCTTGGGAATGCCAAGAAGGTAGGTGCATCAGGCAGGTGGTAACTTTTTTATACTGTCACTTTTGCAGCTGTTCATTAAAGGTTAAATAGTAGACTGTCCTTCCCACTACATTAAAAATATTTTGTGGTGGTTTTTTTTTTTGTTGTTTGTTTGGTTTTTTTGTCCAGAGATTAGGAGGGAAGGTTCCCTTTCTCCTGTGAATTCTCAAAAAATCACCTTGCTGCTGCAGTGTCCAGCTGTGAAGTTTATCACCAATCCTGAGTTCTTCACTGTGCTGCATGCAAACTATGTGAGTAATGATGATTTGCTCTCTCGCACTACTGATTTCTGAGTCCAAATGCCGCGCCCCAGGCCTTTCGGGGAGAATGCCTAGTGAATTTGAGTTATGTGACATGGGGCTCAGCTGTCCTTTCTCAGCACCAGAGTAGGTTGGGGACACTACAGGCAGGATGATCCAACAAGACTCTTGCTGAGGTTCTGCCTCACACAAGAAATTCCATGGTAGAGAGAACTCATTAATGTTATCCTCCCAGAAATAAGCCGGAACCCTTGGTTTCAGCTTCTTTGATCCTGCTGTCTGTTGCTGCAGGGAGTGAGGTTATTGCCTTTTGAGCCCACCATCCTGAGAAATCTTTCTCAGATACCACCAAGTCTCAGGGAAATAGAGGAAAAAAAATACCAACTGCAATTTGCATTCCCAAAAATCAGGCAGGCATAATGGAGTAAAAGGAAGACTGACTTGAGTTAGTGAAGCTATTTTGGAAAAAAAAAACCACAAATAAAAATGAATTTTCAAAATTGAAATATCTTCTTTTGTTTCATTAATACAGTAAAACTACACATTTTCTTGCAAACCTATTGTGGAGTGGAAAAAAATGTAATATCAGGAGAAAGCAGATAGGGGAGTCCTTTAAGGAGAGGAAGTCCTACTTTGCCATATCTTAAATGTAGTTCAACTAAGCATCTACATGTGATTTCTGAATATTTGGAAAATCATTCATTTCTGGAGAGCAATGACCTTTCTTTTTGAAAGGAAAAGAAAGTAAAACACTTGGAGAGTGTGATAGTTCGGACCTGGCTCTCTGCCAAGTGTCCGAACCCACAGTGACAACCCCCTTCCCCCTCCCTTCTTCCCTTAGGGCAAAGGAAGGAAACTATAAAAATTGAAGAACTCAAAATTAATCTAATTATGTGAAAATATGTATGTATTTACGTATATTACAGTTATATACAATTAAAATATTATGTACACAGTGAAGGGAATCCAAACATCCCCAAAGGGAAAGGGAAAGGGGAAAAGGGGAAAAAGAGACAAAAAGGGGCATGGAAAAAATACACACAAGCAAACCCGAGAACTAGCAAAATAACTAGCAAAACAGATCTCACCACATCCCTCAGAGAAGCAAGATCGCAAGGCCAGCACTCTCCGACCTCCGGCTTGGTAGACCAGCGGTCATTGCTGGCCTCAGCCTCCACATAAGCGAGACCAACGCAAGGACACACTGCTCCTCAACCTCTCCGGAAGAGAAGAGAGAGACACCTCTAATCTCTCCCTTATTTATACCCTGATTTACGTAAAAATCGTATGGAATGCTGGGAACATGGTCACTTCCCTGGTTACAAGCTGGTTACCAGGAAGGCCTAGACCAAAACCATCACAGAGAGTCACCTCAGCACAGGTTTTTAGCAAACTACAAACATCAGGTTTTGGCTGTGGCACCTGGTGGATTGAAGCCAGGTGTCCATCTCCAAGTATCTGCCAGAGATTATTGCCCATGAAACCCTACCAAAAAAGGGGATATATTGCCTCATCTGACATTACATGAACTAAGTTATGGAGTGCAGACAATTTCTTACATTGAGAGGGTGATATATGATGATTTATATCTGAGAACAATGTAATTTCAGTCAGTAGAGTTGTTTGAAAAATTAGGAACTGATTCTGTAGTTGTGTAAAGAAAGTCACAACAGATTAAATCTCAATTTTATTTCTCACTGAAATAAAAAAAAAGCTAAAAGAGGCCTTCAGTATGAGCTTATAAACTTGTCTCTAATATGAGAACCAGAATAATCTATTAAAACATCTGTCAAGTGGTCATACAGATTCCACTTGTACAGAAATAATGGCTCACATAACTTTTGGCTTAACATAAGTGTAATATTTTAACCACAAGCCCCTGTTAAAATTTCAAGGTATTAATTATGCCAGTGAGGTTGGGATTGGAAAATATTATCTGGCAGTTAGAATTAAAAGGGAAAGGCAAGGCACTTACTTTTCAGATATTTTATTTCCATGGACAGATAAAACTACATTACACTCTTTGGTTCCCTAATGCAGCTAAGAGATACTGAAGACAGTCACTGATCATACGTTACATCAAAATACACCTTTTGTTATAGAGTGTGCTGGGATCTTAACAGTTTGTGAACATGAAGCTTTCCTGGGTTATAAGCAGGTCATATCTTCAGGGCAGAGATCATATCTCTGTGATTTCATAAGCTTTACCAACCCTTGCCATAATTAGGGACTGTGTGCTACAGGGATTGTTCTCAGTGGTGCCACCACAATAAATCCTTACATAATAAAGCTAATACTTATAAATTTTTAATTGCATTATAGTGGTTAAAATGCATTAAAAGGATACAGAAATAGAGAATTCAAAGCTGTTGGGTCAGATTCTCTCGACAGATTCTCTGGACATATTCCAGGTCTTGCACGCTGGGGCTCACTTCACTGGAGACGTGAGTCCTACAGTGATCCTTTATTACTCTTATGAGTATTTCAATCCTTTGGGCTGACCAGCAAACCCAGGCACTCATTTTCTCTCTAGTGAAAGGCTCAGGAAGGTTGTGGATTTTTGTGACGTTCCCTAGCCTGTCTTGAGGAGCTTTTTCCCTGAAGTGAAAGATTCCAAGTATAGCCTGTGGATGTGCCTTTGTATTGTCACCACAAGCATTATTTTGTGGCACTCTGTCATTGAATATATTGTGGCAACAAATCTAGTTCACTTTAGCCCCTCTTCTGTAATCAGATCGGCACGAACTCACTTGAACTGCATCAGGACATGTTCCTCTATGAGGTGCATTTAATGCCAATTGTGAGATACTACTTGCTGCCTGAGGGGTGGCATTCATCTGACTCATGGAAGTGTCTCCATCTGACGTGCTTTGTAGTTATCACAGAAACAAACATTCAGTTATGTGAAACAATTCACATCTTCCAAAAATAGACAATTAGAAGTGTCTGTTCCTGTCCTGTGGCTATATAGGGACCATAGGTAGTAAGCTTTGGTGTAGACTTCTGCACTGCAGTCCTCTTGAGTTCATGAATCCTATCACACATATTTTGATTTTAATTATAGCATAAATACATGTTCACAGCTGTCTTTGCATTTCTCCGGCACATCCAGGCATACAAGCAGTGTTTCTGTTGACCAATAGAAGTAATGAAATGGGCAGAACTACAGGCACCTTGAGTATGTGATGTTTCAGCTAACTGGCTTTTTGAAGTGTATTAGAAAGGTAGTTCACGCACAACCTAACTATGGACAATGTGTGGGCTGTTTCACTTTCCAGATTGTATTTCTTAATTCTGTGTGTTCATGTAAAGTAGTCGTTTAAATCCAAACCATGAGACAGAAATGTTTCTCAATTCCAGCAGGATTTGTTTTCGTTCTTTGGGCATATGTCCCATGAAATAACCAAATATGTTGTTTTTCCATCAGAACTGGTTTTCCTCACTTCTGTTTTTCATCTCATAGAGTGCCTATCGGGTCTTCACTAACAGTACCTGCTTGAAGCATATGATTCTGAAGATTCGTAGAGATGCTCGCAATTTTGAGCGATATCAGCACAACAGAGACCTGGTAAATTTTATCAACATGTTTGCTGATACCCGACTGGAGCTTCCTCGTGGCTGGGAGATAAAAACTGACCAGCAGGGCAAGGTAAGGGTGCCAATAAAACTAATCACTTGTTTAACGCACCACATCAGGCTACATGATTAATAAAGGTTCCTTCCTTCCTGACTCAAAATTGGTGATGGTTTGGTTTAAAAAACACAAGCAGCAAGCAGAGTTATTTTAGAAGCAGAAAAAAGAGTTTCAAGAACAAATGTTTCAAAGTATTTCTAGATTTCTGCACAGTATCACCGCATAGCCAAGGCAGCATTGGACTGGCAAAACAGTTTGAGCCAGAGTAGATCTGTTGTGCCTGCAAAATTTGACTCAGTGTCTCTATGTCCAACGAAGCTTTGCTGAGTGACTTCTGGAACCACCAAATAGGCTAAAGCACCATTTACTGATAATATTATTCTCTTCTGTCTTGTTTACACCATGTCCATTACACATGATTTTGACTTACACAGCTTCAGGTATTTTCCAAGAGCTATTCCATCTTTAAGTAAGACAGTCCTTTTGTTTGCAGATATCTTCCACGGCCTGTATTTAACCAAGGTATTTCTGACAAAATTGCCAGTGGTTTTCATGTCATGTTCCCACAATACCATCATATTGTTGGCCGTCTTCTTATAAAAAAACATTATTCCTTTGTGTTTCAGTCTTTCTTCGTTGACCACAATAGTCGTGCTACCACATTCATAGATCCCAGGATTCCACTGCAGAATGGTCGTCTCCCCAATCACCTGACTCACAGGCAACATCTTCAGCGACTTCGTAGCTACAGTGCTGGAGAGGTAACTGTGCCAGTATCAATCCAGGAACTTTTGACAGCAGTCTTCTGTAGAACTAAAAGCACTTCCTATATTTGGAAAGCATTGAAACAGACTGTCTTGTGAATTTTTATCTTGTGAAGACAATAAGTAATTTTCTTTCTTTCTGAAGGGTTTATTTCAGAGCTTGTTGGTAACAAAGGTTTGCATTTTGATGGCTTCCAGAATAAAATAATAATCAGTGAAACTTGCCTGAAGTAAAATGATGACAATATAGATTTTAAAAGAAGAATCCATATATGACATTCTGGTCTTGCTTTACTAAAGTCAAGTAATTCGTTATTTTTGTAGCCTGATACTTCAGCAGCCTCATATGTTTCTTCAGTCCCCACTGGAACACTGTACTCTGAAATTATATACTCCGCAGCAGTAGTGTAGTAATGTGTGTTGAGGTTTGCTTCCCTAGTTTTCAGTCACATTAAGCATCTTTCTTATGTTTCATGGGGATGACTTTTATCACTGAGGGCCATGGACATGATTGAAAGAAGCATAAATACTGTGTTGTGTATTGTGAATTTAAGGAGGAAAAAGTACCAGCAACCAGATTCTTTGTATAGCAAATCCATACAGTTGAAGATTTGTAGAGATTAATGCTGAATAGGAGTAGAGATGAATTATGATGAAAGGATCTTCCTCTTCTGGAAATATACCCAGAGGAACGCTTGAGCAATTAATTTATTGCAGCAGGACCTGTCTGACACCTCTCGCTGTCAGCTGGGGTTGGGATCAGTAGCTGACTAGGGTACAGGGTCAGTTCTTCAGGATCAAAGGCAGACCAGGCATGAGTAGCTTGGGCATACTTTCTCCATTTTGGGTGAATATGCAAACATATTTTCTGAAGATAGAAGTGTATCAGTGGATCTGTTTCAATCACATCTTCCCACCAGTTTAGCAACTTCCCTCTGCCAACAGCCTGCAGTTTAGTGTTGCTATTGTGGTTGAATTACTGGCATGACTGTGATAGCCACCTGCAGGTTGGTTCATATTTGGGCACATGCTTGCCTGGGGTTTGCTTGCAAATTCACCATGCCAGGGATGGAAAGACCACCGAGCAACTCAGATGACCTAGCTCAAAAAATACACTTGGTTCTGCAAGCACTGGCAAGGCTGGCAAGGAACAATTTTCAATAAACCCAAAGTATCAAGTACAGGGAAGGGAGTCAAAAGTATTTATTACTTATGAGTAATGATTCTCTGGGGAAATTATAAACTGTTCATTGAGGCCACTGATTTGGCACAATCAGCCAATGAAACAGGGCTTTCTGTCTCAGGAGCGCTGTCAGGGATGGCACTGTCACCTCACAGTCTCAGTGGCCCAGGTACCACAGTGCTTCTGCACCCTTGCTGTAGTCAGTAGCTTCCGCTTTGGAAGCATCTGCTGCTCCACCAAAAAAACTCCCATTCGTATCCAAGGACTTTGGATTGATGCCTAAAAGCCTGCCACTTACAAGGGAAAAATGCAACCCTTTATAATTCAGCCCATTTATTAAGAGCCTCAAGTTTCATGCCATTTCCTCCAAGTGTATTTGGATGTTCTTTTGTCCTATAAATCATGTCTGTAGAGTCACACTTGGGGTTTTGTCCTGGCCATGTGTCAGCTATCTGCAGGCCTTATGGTTTCTGTGGTGAGCAGATGGTGTGGCCTCTGGAATCTGGCACCTGGATGGTATGAAGGACCATGAAAGACAACCAGCAGTTTTGAACATTATGTACAGATGTCAAATGAGCGTGAAGGAGAGCAGAATAGTGAAGCTTGTGGGTGCCAGAGAGGGTATAAAAAAGACCCAGGGTAATGAAATAAAGGACCACTGCAAAAACTTCCATGTAGATTACTGATATTAAATAGCATGGTATGTAAATTTGACAAAAATGCTACAGATTCTTTAGTAAGCACTTCTTTAAGGTATCAGTGTTTTACAGGAAAAAGGTGGTTGATGCTACTCTTGGTTCCCTGATTTTTGGAAGAAAAGTTCAGGTAGATGTAGTGGCCATCAGTAACTAAAAGAAGATGGATCACTGAGTGATTCATTTCCTTCTGCCACTGCTATAAACAGAACAGGTCAGAATTGCTTTCCATTCCCTCTAAGGGAGTTTCCATCTGCAGTGAAAATCAACCTACATGATTACAGGGTAGATATTTTAAAGACAGAAGGAAGAAAAAAGCAGGCATCCGCAGTGGAGAGGCAAGAGTTGATGGTTAGCAAGATAAGCAGAGGAGTCATTAGAATATAGCAGTATACAAATCTTACTGACCCAAACCACAACAAGCAAGTAGCAGGATTCAAACAGGCAAGGGCCTCTCAAATACAGCAGTGATATAAAACCCAGGAAAGAGTATTATGTCGTAAAAGGCTCCTGTGATAGTTTGGACTTTCCGCTCTGGTTGCAACATCCCAGTATCAATGTCACAGCTGTTAAACCCTGACATAAATCTATAAGATTACTTTGCACTAGACGAATCCAGTCACTAAATCATTAGAGGGGTCACTCTTTTTTTTTTTTTCCCCATTGGAGAATAATGTGCTAATCAAAATTAAGTCATTCAGTTAGAAAGTCAAAATAGGCAAGGTGATTGCGATTGAACATTGAGTTGGAGCAATTAATTGTACTCTATTAAGCTAAAAGATTGGAAAGAGAAGTGTTAGCAAAGTGAAAGCTCAGAATTTTCCTGTTGTGTTGCCAGAGAAAAATTGTTAAGAGGTGTAAATGTGTGAAGAGCAAACACAGCATTAACAATGCCTAAGCATGGTGATGAAGAGAAGCACCACAGTGTGCATTTTATTTTATTGGGATGTGTACAGAACTGAATTCTTGCAACCTGGCTTTAGCCGTTAAAACAGAACTTGGAAGAAGGGAAGAAGGGAGTGAAGGTTTCTTTTCAAGGGCACTAGGTATGTTTTCTTTCAGAATTCTTGCTTTAGGAGAAATATGTCCAGGCACTGGAAAGTTAGCCAAAAGAAAAAAAAATATACTTCAGGTGACATGAGCAAGGGGAAGAACTAGGCCCAGGCTGGGCAGAAGTACCATACAGTTCCCAGCTGCTGAGCAAACACCAACTGGTGCTAATTTTTATGGCAGATGTGTGTTTAACTCCTCCGTTACTACTCCCTTTCCGCCTTTCTATCTTCTGGTCAGTAAATCCATGTGTAGCAACAAAGGGATAGGATTTGTCTTTGTAAAGTATGAGTCAGAGATCACCCTTAAAAACAGGCTGTACACCCATGCAAATCTGTTCTACAAGGAACAGAAGTTGTACAAGGAAGAGGCATCCTCACCTGCTCTCCAGAGCTCCCTAGTAGTGAAGAAGCTGAGCACAACACAGTGCCTTAGTACCATCCCACACATCCTCACTAGTACAGCTGATCACAGGCCAGCATGTGATTCTGACTGTCCTGCCCACAGACAGCCCAAGAAAAGGATGCTGCCACAAGGGCTTCATGCCCATGGTGGCAATGAATCCTAGGGCACCTCTTGGACCTAAGCTTCCTCTTTCTTCCACAGCATGGAGTGAGGCACAGTGCTTGTCATGGGGGAGGGTCACAGGGCGAAAGCTGCCTAAGCCTGAGCTAAACTTGCAGGGTTCATGGGGCTGTGAGAGGGACACAAGGGCAGAACATGAGTGCAAGGGAAATCATAACTGAATGACGGAGCAAAACAGTCACCATGCACTTTCACGACAGTTTTGTGTTTTAAATTACAGTATGTTTAATTAGAATTGTTAAGATTTTTCATTGTTTAACCTATGTATTGATATGGATCAAGTGCATTGACTGGTATCTTGTTACATATAAACATTTTATGCTTTATGGGTTCCAAAAGGCAACTTGCCAGTCACATTTAGCTTCTCGGTTTTCATTTATATCCAGTTGGAAGACCTGGCATTTGGCCGTACCACTGAAAACGGGTTGGCACCATTCTCTTGGATGCAGAACTAAGCATTTAAAATATTGGAGCAGGGGCAATTTCTTCCTGAAGTGGTTGCCAAGTACTACAATTTGTGCAGTGAGAAAGGAGCAGCTATTAGCCCAGTAGAGTAGCAATTGGAATTCCTAATGCACCTTGTCCTGATACAGGCTGTACTTACACTGCAGTGACAGGAAAAGGGGGAATGTCTTTAAAATGAAAGAGGATAGGTTTAGAGCAGATGTTAGGAAAAAATTCTTTACTATAAGGGTGGTGAGACACTGGAACAGATTGCCCAGAGAAATTGTGGAAGTGCTGTCCCTGGAAGTGCTTAAGACCAGGTTGGAGGTCGCCTGAGCAATCTGGTCTAGAGAAAGATGTCCCTACCCATGCCAGAGGGGTTGGAACTAGATAATCTTTAAGGTCCCTTCCAACTCAAACCATTCTATCATTCTTCTGCGGGCTTCACCGTGGTCATATTCTGGAGGAAGATTGGAGGCAGGTGAGTTCCCCTCAATTTGCACAAGTCCCCAAAGAGTTACCCAGGAATGCCTTACTGAAGATTACCAGACCTGACTGTTTGGCTTTTAATATCCTCACATAATATCCTCAAAACGTGTTTACCCATCTTTCAATGTATCCACCTTCCTGCTTCCCTTCACTAGATAGCAGGTTTAGAACAGTGGCTTTCTTTAGGTACCTCAGTTAAGGGGCAGTGATAAATTTCTTTCTTCCTATTCCTTTTATCTGCATTTTAGATTGTGTTCTTTTTTTCAGTGTATACAATTCGAATTCTATTTCCTGTTGTGCATGTTAGGCAATATGTTTTTGGGATGATACAGCCTTTTTCTGTCCCGTGTTCTACGTAGATATACCTACCTCATGTTATTTCCAGTATTAAATTTCCCTTCAACAATGCTGAATGAACATGTTGCAGTCTTGTGGGTTTGTTTTTTTTTTTCAAATTAACATGGTTGTAAAAACCTTGAAGTAAATGCAATTATGGTAGAAGAGGAGACTATATGATATTACAGAGATTTTATTTTTGTTGAACCAGGGAACTGCATCACTGCAATACCTTCATTATCTTGCATTTAATTCTGGATTCTGGTGCCTTCACTGCAGCATCAAAGAGGTGCAACAGGTGTGGATAATGGTGCACCTCCATTTGGAAGCGCAGGATTACTTAGCTCTTTTAAGTTGACTGTAGTATAAAGCTATAATTTTCATGCATGTTTTCTGTCCTTCAGTCAGCATCATGGACCATTGTGAAAGTCACAGAAGATAAGAAACCTTTTAACTGACTGATGTGCTACCTATTGTCAGTTTTAATCATTCTTTTCCTTTCTTCTGATGTTGTAGGCCTCTGAAGTCTCTCGAAACAGAGGAGTCACCCTGTTGGCCAGACCAGGCAATAGTCTCGTAACAGCTATTCGAAACCAGCACCATCACGAGGCATTACCTCTGGGTAAGCCAAGTTTCTCTTTTCTTCTCAAAGCAGTGCTCACAAAAGTGCTTTTTAGAACTTCTCATCAACCACTCACACTGCTTCACACTGGTAGCGAGGTCACTGTGCCCCTGCAGAGTAATGGTGATGTGACCGGGCCCCCTCAAAGGTAAATAAAGCCTTGGGTTTGTTTTTTTTCCCTTTTCCAGCTTACAATGACAAGATTGTTGCATTTTTACGCCAACCCAACATTTTTGAGATGCTGCAGGAGCGTCAGCCCAGCTTGGCCAGAAACCATGCACTCAGGTACCGCTTTTTTTCCAGACTGCTGAAACCAAGTTCCAGGAAAGATTTCTTGTAGTGGGGAAAACCAAATTCTAGTAACTATGGTATAAAAGATGAACTTGGGCTCCATATGGAACTGTCACCATTAAAGAGTAGGTGTGGACCACCAGGATCCATGTAGTTACTATAGTTATTTCCCACAGGCATTCAAGAAGTAAGAAGAACGAAAATAACTGTAGGCAAATAGTGGCATGTCTAATCTCTGTTCTAAGTATTACTGAATAGCAGAAACTCTGTCCTCACCTAAAATTATCACTTTGCTTTTCAGAAGATAAAATTATAATTATGTTTGGATGGAATTCAGCAGCAAAACTCCAGTAACTCCAGCAGAACCAGAGATTTTACTTCATGGTTAGGTTTAAAACCATATCATGGGCATAGTCACCCAGATTTTATAAATAAAAAGGAGCATTATTATGAAGTGGATTGTACTCCTGCCTTTAATCTTTTTCACTTGACTTAATGGTAGTCCTTTCCAAAGTAGTTAAATTGTATCTTTATTTTTCTTATACCTGTTCCTTTCATATTAGGTTTTTTCAAAAGGAAGAAAACCAATTGCCAGTATGATTTAAACTTATTCGAATTCCAACATTTGAATTAATTGTTTTGGCCAAGAACTTAAGCTTGTATTTATCAATCTCAGCAATGCCAGTATGCACCCGCTAAGAGTTTTACCAAGAGTTTAGTTTGTACTGTGCAGTAAGAAGCATGGCTGCAGGATTGCTGAAGGAGGGAAAGAGGAGCAAGGAAAGGACCTTCAAATTCCTGCAGTGGAGGAAGTTCTGCTGGTAGCCTTTACTTACTGGTAGCATTATTTACTTGTGAGGGCCCCACAAAGAGTTCTTTGCATGTAAGGATTAGACTTCCTTCCTGGAGGAATTGATACATTCAAATAAAATGAGAGAGACGGAATGAAAAATGCACTCAGTCTAACTTTGAATTCTCATTTCCCAGAGAACAGATGATGCTTTTATCTACTTCTGAGCAGAGAAAAAAATCGACTAGTGATAAGGACTAGACAGCTTAGCCAGTGTGTAATGAGATTTGTAACAGGATAT
This sequence comes from Lophotriccus pileatus, assembly GCA_035583135.1. Lineage (NCBI taxonomy): Eukaryota > Metazoa > Chordata > Aves > Passeriformes > Tyrannidae > Lophotriccus > Lophotriccus pileatus. The sequence goes on from JAWWES010000081.1 coordinate 51,949,394, forward strand.
TGAGCCCTGTGCCTCCAGGTCACTGCTTATGATTATGCTTTGGATCGGGAGTGATCGCAATCTACTGTCTAATGCTCATACAGCAGGTATTTACCAAACTCCTAGGAGGCAAATGCCCATCTTTTACAGAGCTTAATTCTGCAACACATTGCAGCCCCACCCAGCAAGGCACTAAAGCACATCCTTGTCTTGAGGTAGAATATTTTGACTTGATACTAGAATAAATATATTTGGACACTGCAATGCGTTAGAAACACTGACAGGCTGGGGTGTAGATATGTATCTTCCATGATCCTAATATGCTGATAGGGTCCTATCCTATGTTTTCCACTCCTTATTAGCAAAATGTATAATTTTACACATGTAACATATGTTTACACTGTATAATCTCTGTGTGATCAATTAATATCAAGTATATGTTAGAGAGTCATTTGCCAGATAAAACTGATGGAAGGAAAGGAAATGGTATTATTGGAAATTCTGTTAACAAAAGGTGGTATGTTAGTTGTATGTGGTATGTTAGTTTGGGGTTTTTTTGCAATTTTATGTTGATTAGAAAATTAATCAGGCATGTAAGATGTTTGCCATTTTTGTAAGGAGATAAACAGGAACTGGCAAAATAGCAAGGAATAACAACTCTGTGCATAGTTCATGCCACAATAATAGCATGGGGTTTTTCTGTTTCTTTTTTTCTTTCTTCTCAATAATATCACTTATGTTTACAGGGAGAAGATCCATTACATTCGGACAGAGGGTACACATGGACTTGAAAAATTGTCCTGTGATGCAGATTTAGTAATTCTGCTGAGGTAATCAGTTTCATCAGTAGTGTGATGCCATTACTTACAGTACCAGAGAAGCTATTTGGCTCTTTCTCATCATCGTAATTGGAAGGGTTTTGTTAAATCGGGTCATACTGATAGCCATCCAAAATAATTCAGCCATAGTATATCTACCAATTTGTACTTCCTGGAAGGCAGCATCCATCAGTACAGTAAACTCCATCCCAGGCAGCTCAGTCAGTATAGCTGTTACCATAGGGTAGCAGACAAAAAAGAATCAGGTCAAAATGTTTCCTTTTAATGGAAGAAAAATCTTATTTCTTTTTTTAAAAAGAAAAAGGAAAGGAGAAAAAACCCCTTGTCTTTCTCAGTACAATAATGTAGCTGCTCGTGAAATTGCTAGTTTTACTGCAGCAGTGGTGCCCACATGTGCATGAAACCTACATGTACAGTGAGCATTGCCTGGGTAATGTAGACAAGGCTTCAGTTTTTATTGGAACCAGAGAGCTTGGTCTTTAGGTCCTATCTACTTTTCCACAGAACAGATAAGGACTTATTTCATTGTTTTGATCTTACTTGGAAAATGTTGCATAACCCAGGTGGTTGTGGTGTGCTGTAATGGCACTGCTAAATGCTAGAAGTTTACAACTTATTCCCATCAACTTAATTTGAATGGTTGAAGCGCTGAGCTGTATGAAAGTGTACAACCCAAGAAAAACAGCCTGGGAGACAGATGTGTGTATCTTTACTTTTCACTGCTAGCATGTTGGAGGTGCTCCTGTTTAGTACATAGCCTCACATCTTTGCTCTCTGTCAGTAGGCTGAGCCACTGTTAGCACGAAACATCTACTAACGTTCCTTTTGTTCTTTGTTACTGATGAGTGGGCCTTGTTTGGGAAACCTGTGGATTTTTTGAATCCATGAGTTCAGAGATGCACACAAACTTATGACACAGTGGACTTGCACCATTCTGCATATTTACATTCCTTCATGTGATGAATGTGAACCAAATCTCTCCCTACGACTTTCTCCATGCAGCCTTTTTGAAGAGGATATTATGTCCTACGTACCACTGCAGGCTGCCTTCCATCCTGGTTACAGTTTCTCTCCTCGCTGCTCTCCCTGTTCATCACCCCAAAATTCCCCAGGTAAGGAGGTTGGGAAATAAAGACAAAATCTTGCGTTTGTGGTATTTCTCCTAATAAATAACAAGGGGCATATTCAGAGCCGGTATCAGCTGTTAGCTTGCTAATTCCAGGGCCCATTCCAAATATGACCCAGCTGCTTTTTTGTTGGATCAGTTACCAGTACTCCTATGTATCTGTTGAAATGTTAGTGGTAGATGAAACATAGGGACCAGAAATTGTCTATATGAAAGAAGGTATTTTCCTGCTTTTGATGTAGTTGGAAAGGATTAGAATAAGAGAATGGTGTATTCCTAGCATAACTCATTGACATGGAAGCACATTCATATTATGTGACAGGAGAAAAGAGCATCTTCCAAATTAAAGGTGTATTGCAATACTTCAGTACCGCTGTAAAGTTCAGTCTCCTCTGCTTAGTGTTACAAAAGCTTCCCTCCTTCCCAAGGCACATCTATTTTAGGACCTGGTGGGATCATCTTTGTCATCTTTGACCTCCCGTGTTGAGCCCATTAACTTAGATTTGACAGGAAACATATTTTCCGTAAAGACATGCTGTCTTTCCATCTGTGCGATGTCTCTGTAGTTATTGTTTATGCTATAGAAATTTGAGGAGCTAATGTCTCCCTTTTGCCAAGATATACAGCCTCCACCATGGTCTCATTTCATGGCTGTGTCCAGTGGCCATTTTGAGAGAATCGACAGAAATGTAATCTGAAGAAATCCATTTTTGACTGAGCTTCTTTGAACATTCATTTAAATCATCTGATTTCAAACAAAATCAGTGGACAGGAGGAATTCAAAACTTGGATGTGGCTGTGGAAAACTAAAAGGTTTTTTGATGTCAAGAAGTTAAACGCTGAACGCCTGTCTATAGGAGGACAGTGTTCTGTCAGAATGTCTTGTTCATATTGATGAGTTTTACCACCATTGTTAATACACTTCCTCTCGTCTACATCAGGACAGATCATAAACAAGTTTCCTACAGGACAAAAATCTTAAGTATTTGGCACAAACATGGCTTAGGAGATTGTTAAAAGATCTGCTCTGATCTCTACCTGTTCTTGTGAAAACACTCATTCCTGGCAACATACTGTCTGTTTCCTTATTTTTGTCACTGGTTTTAGAGCCCAGAAGAACACCCATTCTCTTATATCTGGGAGGGGTGGGGGTGGGCAGGAATTCTAACAGAAGGAAGAGGTTTCACAAGGGATTTTTTTTTTTGCACTGTGTGTAAATATGCCTTTCTGTTTTACTAGCAGAGAGAGTTAGTCATGTCCTTCCATTCTGGCAAGCACAATACATTGGGCTCCCACTAAGTGAGATTTTTTTTTCCTTCCTGTGGAGCATTTGCTGCCAGATTTCTCATCAAAGATCTTGTTCTTATGGTCTTCTGTAGTGAGATAGAGAAGTGGGATTTCATGGATTCATTCTTTCTTTCAACCTTTATGGCATGGCACTTGTTTATACAAAAGGAATTATCAGATACTTTGAGAATGCAGCCTTCAAAACAAAGCAGGTCCCAAACTCCTAAAAAATCTTCTTGTATGTGTGAATCATAATAGGGAAATTTAGTATTTCTTACTGACAGAAATTCTTCTTGATGCCACAAAGGGATTTGGTGTTGATAGCTGGAAGTGTTTAATATACAGTGAGATTAACACAGGGGAAACCTGATGCCCAGCTTGTGTAGGGTGCTAGACTCCAGTGAGAAGCATTGCTCTGAGTTCCAGAGGTTTAATCCTGCCAAGTAGGAGATCATCTATACAATGCAAAGAGAAGTGAAAAAGGGAAAGAAAACCTAAATGCCACTGATCATGAGTGGCAGTAATACATGTCAGTCTTTCTCATGCCTTTCTAATCCTTGAATTTCCATTGAGACCAATCACAGTTAAAGGCTGAGGCAACACAAGGGCACACACAAGGTGAGCTTAACAGTTCTTTTAGTGAAGAAGGTGCAGCCCCTGGAAGTCATTGCAATCACTGAATTATAGGAACTTACAACTCCACTGATGCCAAAACAAAAATAGAACAAAAATAATCCCGAGAACACTATGTACCTTTAAAGTTCCTATCACATTTATTAGCCAGTTCTGTCTGGAAACATAAGCTGCATGATTTGGAAAACTGTAAAGCCCCTTACACCTTACAGTGCTGTTCATTTCCCCTCCAGGGCTGCAGAGAGCAAGTGCAAGAGCACCTTCTCCATACAGGAGGGACTTTGAAGCCAAGCTGCGCAATTTCTATCGAAAACTTGAAGCCAAAGGGTATGGGCAAGGTCCAGGTAAAATTAAGTGAGTATTACAACAAATCACTCAAATAGTCTAACACGGTATAGCTTTGGGTTTTATCATTATTCAGTAAGACAGTGATAGGGAACGGAAAAGACACTGGAGACTGCATTTTGTACATGAACCATCATAAGATCTTAGTATGTCCTGCAAAAAAGTGACCCTCAAGAGGCTTTTGCGTGGAAGTTTTGTTTCTTACACTCCCATTTCCTACCTATTTAACAGAGATTTGCTAGTAGGAGAATCATCTGTTTAGGCAAATGTCTACCACGTATTAGCAACAACTGCATCATTATAATGATGGAATGACTCTAAAGGACCAGAATACGACCCTGCAAAACTTAGTCTGTAAATGCAGGTTTAGCTTTGCGTCATTGTTTGTGTCAGTAGCCCTCCTGGATTTGAACTAGAGAGATTCCTGCCCTCTTCTTGTATTTTGGGGCTCTTGTGATTTGGTTGTGGAGTTTGCTTTCTAGACATCTTGTTAGTTGGCTTTTGAGTCTGTGCCTGCTTGTGCTCAGTCTAGTTATACAACTTCACCAAAGGACTGTGTGTTTCTAATGTATTTCCTGGGCATCTGGTTGAATTTGTGCATCAGGTTGGCTTCCTACCAAATGGTATCTGTTGTGGGGAAAAAAAAGTATAAAGCCAAGAAATTTATTCCAGGCAAACATCATTGTCAAAATAATCTTACAGAGTTCAGGAGTCCTAGCTGGTGGCTACCCTCTTTGGTGTCCTGCTAAGTGGGTCCAAGGCAGACATGAATTGTATTTTAGAAGATCTGCCTTAAAATGTCCATGAACATATGAACAAGAAGGATTTCTTGGGCAGATGGTGTTTAAAAGTACTATTCATTAAGTTGTTTTAAAGCTTGGCAGGAGAGTGAGAGATGTGTTGTATAAACAGAAGCTGATACTCCCATTGCTTCCACTGCTACAGAAGCAGTATTTCCATGGACATTCACTGGATTAAATCCAGGAAGTGTTTGGGGCCAATTCCAGAAAGCTGTGACCTCATACACACAGGAAACTCCCAGCTCCCTCTAACATATAAATTTGTACATAGAGGTTGTTGCAGAGAGTCTTAGCAACACTTTGAACGTAATCCCAGCATTGTGAAGAAATTCACCTTTGAGGCACATAGAAAAGCCTAATGAAACAACCCACTGAAAACTCATAATGCCAAGTGGCACATGCACCAGCAGATGCAGTTTTATTGCATTCTCTGAGAACAAACGTCTGTCTTTAGCAGCTCTTGTTTACCTTCAGCCTCACAAGCTCACACAAGACTCAGTCATTAGATCTTTATTTCTGCCTCCCTTTGCAGGTTAATTATACGGCGTGACCACTTGCTGGAAGGCACCTTCAACCAGGTAATGGCATATTCACGCAAGGAGCTCCAGAGGAACAAACTCTACGTCACGTTTGTTGGCGAGGAAGGGTAGGGAACCACAAAATGCTCTCAGTTTTGAAGTAGCTGTTATGTTGCAAAACATGGAGTTGACTAAGGCTGAGCTTCTCTTGTATTGTAATGTTTCTTTGGTTTTGTTTTGCCTCTAAGTAATTCATCTTAACTCAAACATTTGTTAAAAATACCAATAATGCTTTGTTTTCCTTGCATAAGACCTTGCATCTAGATGTTTAAAAGTGACAACTGAAGTGGTTAAATCTAATGGCATTTGTTGACATAGGTATTTTGACTGGCTGGAAGGAAAAACTCAACTACAGGCCAATGTTTACACAATGAATCAGTCTCAGGACTATAATTAGACACCAGATCTTTATCCACTTTGTTACTCTAACTCTTCACAATGGATCTGGTTTTGCTTCAAAAATTTTTGCTTTGAATGCCATCTAATGATCATTTGTTATCCATATGTGGATTTCTTGTTTCTGGCTGAAGTAAGAAACACAAATGCCATTTAGTTGTTACAGGTTAATTCACACAGTTGGAAGGTGAAAGGAACAGAAGTCTCTTGAGAAGGCCTTTTCTCAGGAAACTTTCTACCAGTCTTACAAATCCATGAGCCATTCCTGTATGCGTAAAGCCAGCTTTTGTTTCAAAATGTAAACAGAACCTTTCAAAGCCACCCTGGCTCACCTCAAGAGCTACATTGTATTTTAGGCTTAATTGACATACTTTTATAATGGAAAGACCATTGTGCGTGTTTCCAGTGTTCCATATAACAAAGGCATGAAATTGTACTTCAGTAGGTTTGCATGCAAAGTTTCTTTTTTAATTCAAAACTGCATGGATAAGATTTCAGTTCCAAAGGCACCAGAACAGTAAGGATCTCAGGCAGCTCTTGGCGTGTCCAACAACTGCTGACACTATCAGCTCTGAGGTGGCATGTCAAGTGAAGGGCTTTTGGCAAGCTGAGCTTGTCTGGGGATGTGTTAGGTCCAGTGGAAAATAGAAGTCCCCAGTCTCAAAGAGAGTCACTCAGTGACCTCAGTATCAAGGGATTTTTTCACTCTTACTTTTTATACTCCATGGGTTCAGTCTTATTTAACAGAGCTCCTCTTTCACAGCTGTTTTTGCCTCTGGCTTTCAAGCAAAGCATAAACACATAGCACACCTCTGTCTGTGTTTTTGAAATAATGTTCTAGTATGCTAACACTGGACAAAGTCATGTTTACCCCACATCTCTAATAACTTTTACTCTGTGTGGCATGGTGTCCTCAGGAGAGATTAAGAATCCATTTGATTTGCAAATTCAGTCATTCTTCACTGATTCATTTACATCTGAAGATACATTCCTCCAGGGTTTCTGCTGCTTAGTGCTAATTTACGTTCTGCTGGAGGGACTCCAAGATATCAATTCCCTGCTGAAAAGAGGAGTTGATGCTGTATGGCCACGTGATGCTATATGGCCAAAGCCTCCCACGTTTTTCAAAGCTAAAAGGACATTGAGAATGAACTATGAAGGCTTTATGATGAGTTAATGTGTTGCTCAGAAATGCAATACCTGGTCTCCCCTTGAAGAATTTTTTAGTACAGACAGGTGTTGCTTGTAGCTCTCTACTCCAAACATCCATCAGTCTTAGCCTAGTATTTTGATGTCCACTGAACCAGATCTGTTCCATGGTTGGCACTGATGGGTCATGTGGGCTTATTACCATCCTTTTTTGCTGTTATGGCTTTAGTCTCACCACATGATCCTGGAGCTAAAGCTCCTCAAAAAGAGAAGTACTGAATCTCCAGATGTAAAACAGAGGAGTATGGGCCTGCCTGCCCTTTATCATCCTTCTAGTTGCAGAAGTCAATCATTCAACCCCTTTCACTTAGGCTTCTGTAACTTCAAACATAGTACAGAGCATTCTGATCCAGCTGCAGAGCTTTCCACTTACTTTACATTTGTTAAGTAGAAGCTGTAGTGTCCAAGATTTTTCTTTCAGCACACGACATGTGGCTACAAATCATTTCTTCATATTGCTACATCTAGGTTTATTTTAGATTGAAAAACCCATCTACCAGTATTAGAGAATGATCCATTTTTAATAAATACATCACAGTTGGGTTTAATGCACTATGCATTTGTGAAACTTTGCCTTGTTTTGCTTTTTTTTTCCCCAAGTTGAGGTAACTGGAAACAGCTTGATCTAGAAGTTGAGTTTAAAAAATAAAATGAAAAAAGAGCAAATTCATGCAACAGCAAAGCACAGCTGAAGGTGTACCACGTGAAAGTATCAGAAAAGAAGAGCTTGGACGGAACAACTCGGGAATCATCATTTTATCTTGAGACACAGTTCTCTTGGGACTTGGTCTTGTTCAGCATACACATACACCTATAGCTAAGTTATGATTCCTCCCAGGTCAACCTGGATATTGGTGAAATTTCAGCATCGCGACTTGTTCAGGACTCAGGATCAAGTTTTAAGAGAGATACACCATGTTAGAAACACTTGACTGCACCAGCTGCTGTGCTAAGACAGCAACCAGTATAAGCAAATCCAGGAAATTCACTGAAATGGTAAGGAGCCTCATTTTATCTTTTTTGTCTTTTCCTTTCTAGGTTGGACTACAGTGGCCCCTCCCGAGAATTCTTCTTCCTTCTGTCTCAGGAGCTCTTCAATCCTTATTATGGGCTGTTTGAGTATTCAGCCAATGACACTTACACTGTACAGATCAGCCCCATGTCTGCCTTTGTTGAAAATCACCTGGAATGGTAAGAACATTTTATTCAGACTTGAACAATCATTTCAGAGCATTAAAAAATGGAAAAGCGAAACAAAAGCTGCCAGTTCGGACTAGACTACATATAAATATCACTTCTACTGGGCAGAAGTGGAAAGTAGTTTGTGAAGAAGAAGAGAGGGAGTGAGTGTAAATACAAGAGCAAGCTCTGAAAAAGGAGTTGTGATGAGTACTGCTATGAAAATGTCCTGCTCACATTACTTGGGATTTGATCTTTGTGTACTTGTGTGTGAATGTGAAAAGGACAGGGAAGAGAGCTTTGCTTAATCTAGACCTCATCTCCTTGGTTCCTTTCTAAGAATAGCAAGTATGGTCTTTCTGTATATCAAGAAGCATTGTGCTTGGAAGCGACACATGGTTCTCTAAGAGCCACATTGCTGCTCTGTACCTACCACAGCCCTTAAAAAAGGCCCAGTGAAAACAGCTTGCCTTTTCTTCCCTGACAGGCTGTCCTTGCTAGTGTGGGGCAAGGCCAGCAGAGTGAGCAGGTACTTTGTCTCACCATGTATATGTGCAAACAGACAAATTGTTTCTTTATCAAAAATTCTGAAAGCATATTGTGTTATCCTCATTTTTTCTATCTGCCTCCAGATCTGTCTGTCTTTGGGAGTTGTTTTCACTTTGATAGTTTCAGATGTGGTTCAGCAAAGCATGGGCTGCAATCCCTGGGCATTGTTTGATCCCTTGTGGGATTTCATTGTGTCAAAGAAGTATTGCCACGTGGGTTTGTTCGTATGATGTTTTTCTTTGTCAATCTCACTGACTTCTTTCAGAGCTCCTTTTTTAAAATGGAAGGCAGTTCAAGCCCTTTTTAAATTGCAAATAATATGTGTCCCTCTATTTTTGTAAGCTTGGCTTGCAGTGGGCAGAAGATCAAAAACAGTTGTACTGTAATGTCTGTTAAGGTTGAAGGAGAAAAAAGGATGTTTCTTGGGACTAGCATGGTCTCTGAATTGTTGGGTTATTTTTTTGTATTCTCACTTTCAGCAATGGAGCATTATGCTAAAAATGATTCTTAGAGTGTTTCTCTACTGACATGAGCAGGAAGAGAACTGCTTAATTCTTACAGCTTGTCCACCTCCCATTGCAACCCTGTTCATTAGACATTATGTGGTGCCTTCCCAGTTTTCAAGAAGACATATGATCTGACCTTTGTTCATCTTACCAGACTGCATGGCTAAACTTTTGATTTAGGAGGCCATTATTTGTAGAGATGTATTTTGATTTCATGGCAGAGGACCACGTAGGCTGGCGCAAACCCAAGATCATTCTGCCCGCATTGTCAGCAAACTGAATGCAGGCCTCTGTCTCTGGAAATGGTATTGCTATGTTATCTCAGCAGTAGTTGAAGTAGGCCCTTACCCTTATGTGTTATTAACACTATCATTACGAAGAGTTCAGCTGCAATTTTCTTCAGTGATAAATTCTGCTGCAAAAAATATATAGCTTGTTTGATCCCTTCATTTTGTCCATCTGCGCATTGACAGGTTTCAGCATGAAAGGGGCAGATTTTTAAATGTATCCTGCCTGGGTTTATAGAACAGCAGAAAGACACCTAATATGATTTTCTGTACCAGTTAGCGTTTAACTCAGAAATCAGCAACAGTTAGACACTTAGGATATTTCTCCATCTACACATACCAGCCTGGCTTCTTGCATAAAAAATGTTATTTGGGCATTTTTTGGTTTTCTTTTTTTAAGAAAGATAAGTCTTTTGTCCTGCAGAAAGAAATAAATGCTATGAATGAAGAGGTTTGCACAGAAAGTATTGTAAATAGGGCAAGATTGCAGAACCCAAGGGAAAGATAAGCAATCCAGTCAGTCCTTGGAAATACTTCTTGAACCTGTTATGGAAATAATTGGATGAGACCAGCATTTTATAATTAGCCCAATAGGTTTCATGATTGGGTTGTAGATATCTAGACATTCTAAATGTTGTTATGTTTATCTATGTGACTGATCTCAGCTGTTCGTGTGTAACCCTGCAGTACTGTATTCAGAAGCCTGTGCAGCCAGCTAAAATAGGATTGGGACCAAGCTTTTTAAAACTCAGAGTAAGACTCTCCCATAAAGGCTTTATAGGCTAACTTCTCCAATGGCACTGTACTAATGTGCTTGACATTGTTTGTTCATGAGGAACGGGGTTTTATGATCTTCTCAGTCTTTCTCCAACTTCATTCTCATCAAAGTCAGTGCTAAAACTTCTGTTTCTCAGATTTACTTGTTGATGTGATTCTAACAGAGCCTCCTCCATCTAACATACAAAAAATAAAGATTATCTTCCAGTCCTGAAATCTGTTATGAAGCACCAGTTAACACAGATGAAACAGTTTGAGAGCTCCAAGGTCACAGATAATTAATATTCATAGCCTTTTCAAAGCTTGAAGTCTGATGTCAGTCATGAAAACCACACAATCACAATTGGTTTAGATTTGCAGATTTCTTCAACTGTATGGTTTTTTGTGCTTGGGGGCTTATAATTTATGTGAAATCTACCCTTGGCATGTATTTCTGCAAGAACAACTATATTAAGAAGCAGGACCAGCAAAAAAATTACCCTCAAAATTATTTTACATTTTCCCTTTCTTAAGAGAACAGAGGTGAGTTTGAGATAAATACAACAAAATGCAAAGATGTGAAGTTTCATTCATGTTGGCAGAATTGAGAAATACACTGCTCTTTTTCCCCTGGCCTAAAAGTTACTGTTTTGCCCCTTTTAATGACTTATTTCATGCTTTGCTCTTTGTACAAACAGCATTCTGAGTCCAAAATGAGCACATGAAAGCACGGAGTAGTTGTATGTATGCCAAGTTATGAAAGAGGCATAATGACTGGAAAATATTTCTCATTTATGGAGAAACTGAGATTTAACACTTTTCCTTCAAGCTTCCATTGAATAAGACTTTTTCTTTCAGTTAACATGTGTGCATGTGAACACACAAAATACAAGATATTAGACACTTTTAAAGTTAAAAAAAAATATTTTAAGTCTCCGTTTATGTGAAAGGACACTGTTAGAACTCTCCAGACCAAATAGGTTTGATGATACACATTTTTATCTGCATGCTACAGGATGTACCTGAAGCTCATAGCCAGAAGAGCTGCTTTTAATCCATGCCAGTAATGAGCCATTCTATCTGATCTGGGTAACGTGTCTAGCTTTTTGCCTGGATATTTGAAAAAATCTTCTAAAATACCCCCCCACTTAAGGTGGTTTGCCCTTCTCCAAGTAAGCAGGCAAAATATTGTGTCAACTGCTATCTATTATTTCAGTGAAAAGAATATGGTTTTGCCCAAAAATAACATTCATGTCTTTGCACTTGGTCAGGTGTTTTGAACAACTTAAACAGGGTGAGCCACTGAAGAATCCTTCTCAAGTTTTGCTCAACATGCTTGGAGGTGGAGTGGTGGGGAATATTAAATGTTTTTATCACAACCTCGTGTGGCTGAGGTCACTTGGTCTGTTCAGCCTGGAGGAGACTGAGGGGAGACCTCATTGCAGTTACAGCTTCCTCAGGAGGCAAAGCTGAGTGGCAGGCACTGATCTCTGTGGTGACCAGAATCCAAGAGAATGTCATGAAGCTGTGTCAGGGGAGGTTTGGGTTGGATATTAGGAAAAGGCCCTTCACTCAGGGAGTGGTTAGGTTCTGGAACAAGCTCCCCAGGGAAGTGGTCACAGCACCAAGCCTGGCAGAGTTCAAGAAGCATTTGGACAATGCTCTCGGGCACATGGTGTGACTCTTGGGGATGGTCCTGCAGGGCCAGGAGCTGGACTCGATGATCCTTGTGGGTCCCTTCCAACTCACCTTTTGTGATTCTGTGAAAGCTGGAGCTGTGATATTCAGTACAGTTCCATAATGCTGAATTCCTACATACTAATAAATTACTCCCAATCGCTTGCCAAATTGGCTTCTCACTTTCCTCCCTGTTAACAGTCCTTTGAAAGACTGCAGATGGACTTTGAGTTCCTGAAGCATTGAAGCCCTGGGGTCCAGGATGACTGGTATTAGCGGATATACAAAGATACGTTTTCACTGAAGTGAAAAAGGTTTCTGCCTCTGATTTGAATTACTAACATTTGATTGAATACTGTAGTTCTCCTTTTCACCAAAAGTAAGTAAATAATAAAAGATTGGTTGGGTAGATCAACTCTGAGGAAATATATTTCTAAAATCTGGGACTAAAATGCCTAATTCCAGAGTTTGCATAGTCTCAGATCTTCATGAGGCTTACTGGTTACTCTCCCTGTCTTCATGGTGCATTTTCAAGAGATCTAGAAAGTGGCTGGCATCTTTTCCATGCATATCATTCGTTCCATACAAAGTGACTTGCCTAATCATGCCGTGATACACTGTGCTTTTCCTCAGGTCTTTTTTTTGCCTATCATTTTCCATAGTATTTCCCTACTCAGCTCTAGCTAAGCAAGGTGGTAAACTGAATGTTTGTTTATATAATTTCTGTATCATCTTCACCAAACCTGAAGAGTATTATTTTTGTGCTGTTTCATTGTTCACATCGCTGCCATTTTCACATGTTATGATTTGGCTGTCATTGTAATATCACTTAAGAAGTTCTACTTCTTAGAATAAAGCAGTTCTCAGTGTTTTCTCATGAACTTCCCCTCACTGCTCTGAGGACTTCATCTGACAATGACAACAAAAGTACCGTTGTTTTTCAGTTCACAAATCATTGTGTTCATACTCTGCTGTCACGTGCAAATCCAGTTTCTCTTTTTCATGTCTTCTGAGTGGGCCAGAGTTTTCCTTCACAGCAGTCCTGTCCCGAGGAGTAGTGCAGTAAGATAATGTAATGCACCCTTTTTTGAGAGACAGCACTGTACTCGTGGCATAGTCATCCCCACCAGACCTTTTGTCACCAGATTACTTGTCTATTCTTTTATCTGACTTGCTCCAGCAATCCATGTCACATCATCTACTTCTGAAATTTTGGTCCATTGCATGTTTGTAAATGTAGAACCAAAGCCAGAAATGTGAAAAGAAGCCCAGTCTCTTCATAAAAGGCCAAACAGCCTAGACAGAAAAAAATCATTCACAGACATTCATTTGGAGATCTGAGGGATCTTAACTTGAAACAGTTTTTTCTGTGTTTTCATAGTAAATTAGTGACAGCGTGGGGTTTTGTAACAGTCAGGCATTTGTGGACCTTGCTGGACATTTATGCAGCCAAAGAGCTGTACCCCAGTGTTGCAGTTATCTTAGAGGTATTTACAGCTTGCTAATTATACTTAGCATTCTGTATCCATCTCAGGAAAGTCCTGTTGCATTGCTTGTTTTTCAGTATATGAAAATTACTACATTTATTTAACAGAACCTTATTAGAAAGTTGAAGACCTATGAGTAAAGTGGTTTTGTGCAGAACCCTACTGAAGACCACAAAGATGATGGTATAGTCTAAACCAGCAGCCCAGGTCTCCAGAAGCTGTAGGTTGAGTCCTGTCTGCAGCGTCCAACTGAACTCCATTAACTGAATGCTCATTTAGAACTGCTTTGGGGCAGGAGTTTCTTCATTCAGTTCCTGTAGTTAACCTTTCTTTCTGCCCTCCAATACCCTTCTTCATATTCTAGTTTGTGCTGCTGAACAGGGTCAGAGAGAAGACTTGCATGTATATCTCTGTTGTGTTCTGCAGGGAGATGGAAGCCTGGTGTGCCTCCTCTCCATGTAGACATGAACTTGCTTTCCCTGTGCTCCAAGCCAGCTGACGTGGTTACTGCAACACTGAGCTGAGAAAATATATAGTGTCTCCCATCAGGGCTGGTTACCTCAGGCTTGGCACTGCCTTGATTGCTTTTATGTGCTATGGCAGGCTTGGCACATGGATAGAGCAAGCTCCCTTTGCCTGCACAGCACTGTGTGGGCATAGCCGCAGCCAAACTCTGAGCGGCTCCTTTATTTATTTGTGTAAATGAGAAACCACGTAACCATCACTATCCATCTCTAGCATGCCAAAGAATGCAGGGTGTGTTTTTTCCCATTTATTGTTATAATAAACCCAAGAAGAACCAGAATGTTGCAACTTCCGCTGTCCTTTCTCCTTAGAGAGGTTGGTTGTTCTTAACCCAGTTTCCTTAGGAGTAGTGGCTTGTACAATTGCACTGATCAGACAGATGCCTGGTAAGTTTTAGACCTGTTTGATAGAAAGATAAATGTCTCAAAGGTACTGATTTCCTAAAAGCTTTATGAAACTTGTGTCAGGCTACAGGATAGATCTGCAGAAGAGTGCCTTAGTGAGGCAGGCTGGTGAGCTCAACAGGGATCTGTTCTGTCCTCTCAGCCGGCCAGGCAGCATGAGGGAGCTGACAGGTCTTTCACAGGCACAGGCTGCAAACCAGCTATAACATCTTGCTCAGTAGCTTGTGGATGTGAGGGAGAGCTGTGAAAGCTCAGGGGAGGCAGAAGGGAGAAACTGGAGATACTCCAAAGTGTGGGAAGTGCTAGCAAAGATGTGTAGGAGGAACTGTAGCTATTGCGGTGTGGTAATGTAGGGCCATCAGAGACAGATCTATAGGAAACAAAGCTCCATTAATCCTGCTACGCAGAGAATGACTTATTTCAACTGATGTGTTTTTAAAGAAAGTGACAAATTGCCTCATGACCTAATGGGTTGTATTCAGATGCTGACTGCCTCATAGGAGGGATTTAGGCACATTTGTGGCTCTTTATAGAAACAGTGGAAAGATGTAGTCACAGCATCTACGCAGGAGGTCTGCAAACTGCCTTTACTCCTCTCCACTGACTGAAAGTAGCTCTGGGGAATATGTGGTGTGAGTTACTCATTAATCTAATTTTTCAAGTGCTGTGGCAATCAGCCTACATATGGCCCAATACCTGTTTTAGTTAGGGAGTCAGAAACACTGAGTTTGGTTTGGGGCTCAAAAGGGACTGTTGTATGGGTCTACATTTGGGGGAGGAATAAATTTAGAAGACCAATCTTGCAGCAGTCTTGAAAGGGCCTGTTTGTGCTAAACACTGAAAAGTCATCCTCTAAAAAATCAGATCAGAGTGGGGCATCCAACTACACCCAGTTGTTTTTGAAATTAGATGATTACCTCTTTGCCTCAGTTTCCATCTGAAGAGATTTCCTAGTATGTAATCAACTTGAAATCCATTTGATGCACACTAATGCTCTGAACTGCTTTGAAATTCTCAGATGAAAGGCACCATAGAAAACCAAAGGATTTAACATTATGTTACACTATAAATTTTAATTACAAGCAATATCTTATTTTAAATAAATTATGTTTGCTTGAGAAGTTTTCAAGCACTATTGTAAATCTTCTGAACAAGAATCACATTAAAATAAATGTGCAGCTGAAATAATTTTATAAGACCGTTTCACTATGTGAAAAGGGTATGTTACTGAAATGCCTTCTTGCTGCTGTACTATGATCTCTCTCAATGCCTTCTGTACTTAAGTAAACTTCAATTTTCCTATTAAGTTTGATGTATGACTATATCACATAGAGCCTACCTCAACAGCTGGTTAATTATTTATTAAGGGTCAGGAGGAATTGGAAGATTAAAGGCAAACCAAAACTGAAGGAGAAGAAAAACACTCTCTTTAACTGAGCTTGTACAGCAAGCTGTAAATATTTAAAAAAAAAAAAAAAAAAAAAAGGTTCTGCTTTATATTTACCTTATTCTTGACTTTCTGTCTCTTAGTAGAGAATTTTTTTCCAAGTTCTTTTAAGGACCTGAATGGTGCTATTATGTGAATTGAAAGAAGAGATGTGTCTCACAGCCCCTTTTTCCTTCTCTGAATTTAATAATCTCCTCAGCACTGCTTCCATAATTAGAGTTTGGTTTGAGGGAAAGGCGGGTGTTCTGTTTTGTTCTGTTTTTACAAAAGTCATATTTATGGTTTTTTCCCCTTGCTTGGGGTCATTTAGTCCTTTGCAACACTGCAAATTAAATTTGCCCAGAGATGGGAGGCTTCACATGAAAATCTCCACAGTGTCTCCACCTTGCATGTGGCAGAGGAGAAAAGGGTGAAATCCACACTGTCCCTGAGCACGCTGTCCTGCAGGGAACCATCAGGATGGGCAGTATGTTTGTAGTGGCAAACAACTCCCAGGGAGTGATGAATGTCCTCATATCTCCTGTTCCAGCAACACTGGAATGGCAAGGCTGAGCTGTTACTATGAAGTATTGCTCAGTCATCATTGCCCCTCCTTATTTCTCACTACATCTAATTCAGACTTTGGTAAGGTAAAGAAAAGTCAACTAGAGCAGGTGCAGAAATTCCAAAGCTAACCTTTTTTATTAGCAGCATAATTCATACATCAAAAGAAAGACTGCTTGCAGAGCAGTATTGTTTTCAGTAAATCACCTAAATTCATTTTGGGTATTTTTGAGCAGAAAAAACATTTCTCTTTGTGTAGGCCTCTGGCTGGAATGTTTTGAAAGTTAAAAGTTTCATTTGACCATTTAAAATGATTCTTCATTTTAGTATGTTACCTTAGTGTTACATTAAATTCCAGAAAAAGGGAATATTAAAGATTTAATTTGAACTGATCTGTATGTTTTTAAAGGGAGAAAGGCAACAATGAGTTTGTCAGTTTGCCCCAACTTGAGACATATTTTTCAAAATCTCAATAAACTTATGGAGGATGAGAAAAACCCTGACCTGACCACCCTCTGTGAGAAAAAAACCATTTAATAACAAGAATACAGAGCTCTACATTCAGTATCTTGTGGCTGATTGAAGGAAACTTTTTACTCTGTGACTTATGTCTTCCATTCTGGAAAACGACAGAGTAGAAACTGGAATTATTTAATTGTGTTGGCAAGATTTGTAAAGGAAAAGTCAAAAATTTTCTTAGACCCGAGAACAGAAATGCAAAGGATCAGGCCTTCTATTCTGCATGTTCCCAGGAGAGGATTGGAGCAGTCAGTTTGCAGTGGTGTTTGATAGAAGTTGAAGGTATTCAATGATTTGCAAAACAATACCTAAGGCAGACTGTCAAGCAACTAATAGCATGTCTGAATATTAGCACACAGATTTCTGAGTTTACTCAATTGAGGATCTTCATCCTGAGAGACAGGGATAATTGGCTGAATCATAGCACAGTGCAAACCCAAGTGTGCAGCTTCTGGACCAGGGAAGCTAAGCCCACACAGCTGTGCACTGCAGGTGACCTGTCTGCAGTTAGCTCAATATCTGCATCATGCTTCGTCACGTGGTGTAAACATTCCTGGGTGTTTACCTGGGACTCTATGAGCAGTCTCTCTTATGCGTAAATACCCCAGTCAGGCTGGAAAGGATGTGCCTCCTTTGACTGGAAATAAGCCAATTATTGTGGCTTCAGTGTTCATACTACGCCATTGAAGGAAAATGTGCAGTCATTCAGCTTGTGCTTTTATGATCCTCTTGTGTGGCAGATGACTAAATCTCTGGATTTTCCCCTGTAGCTTGATTTGTTTCAAAACATGGCAAAGCTATGGAAAGCAAACATAAGTCATGCAATGTATAAAAATTAAGTAATTCATAGATTTGAAAATGCCCACCACCAACCTTTCCAAAATTTTGGACTGAGAAATCAAAGTCTCTTGATGAAAATGCTCTTTTGCTGGCTTGATAAAAAACAAGCCATGTGCATCAGACTGAACTGGTCCATAAGGAGCTGATCATAAACTGGAGCTGATGGACAAAATTACATGTCATTTTACAGAAGATGAGAAAATAAAAAATGTCAAATAGACTAAGCAACTAAAGTGGACCAGGGACTCAGAGGACTGTGATTCCAGTATTGTCTCCACCACCTTTTTTCTTGGTAAGAAACTTCAGATAAGTCATTTTACTTTTGTACTTAAGTTTTCTAATTCTTCAAGTTATCTCCTCTGTAAGCTGCTTTGACATCTGCCAGTCAAGAATACAGTCAGGATAAGAGAATCACAAAATGTAGAGGTTTGTAGTCTTCTAGCCAGTAGTCCGTACCTCAATCTGTTTCTCCTCTTGTAGCACTGGGCAGAACTGGAGGAGTGTTTGCCAAGAGTCTCACAGGTCAGTGTGTTTTATCCGTTGTACCAGCAAGAAAAGCTAAAGCCTGCAGGCAGACTGGTTTCTTGGGAAGGTTGGTCATGCTTGTGCTGCTGTGTTTTGGCAGGGGTTCTCCCAGAGGAGGATGATTATACATTATGGTCTATGAGGTTGATAGTTCTGCAAGCAGAGATGGCCGCTTTAGCACTTGGCCACACTCCTCCTCTCCTCTTGCAAAACTCTGCATGCACGGAACTTCTTTGTTACTGGTAAAATGACACATAGCACAGATTTCTTGTTCCAGAGAGAGACTATCTTCATTTTAGATACCCAGGATATAAGGAAGATTAAAAGATCTCTTGAGTGAACGTGCAGCATAGCTAGGTTAGAGATAAGGAATAAGACTTGAAGGATCTGGTTAGGTGAAATAAAGAAGCAATAAGGTTTTCATTATCTCTTTGGTTTTCATTTGCTGGTCAACTAAGCTTCAGGAATGGTTTGAGGTTTAGTTGCTAATTTAAGGTGCATGAGCTCCAGAGATTTAGAAGGACATGGATACTTCACATTTGCATCACACATAAGCGACAGATCTTTTTCATGTGGTTACTCCTTAGTACTTGAGAAACAGAGATGTTGTGTTCCACTTGTCAATAGATCCAGAGAATAAAAGTAGGGCAGGATCTTACTGAGGTGTCAATATTTACTTGCCTGTTGCAGGAGAAACTTTATGCACAAATTAGCAATAAACATAGTGAGGAAGTACAGAGAGTCTCCTTAAAAACTCAGTAACTGTCTGAAAACCGGTAATGAATTTTGATCATATATAGGATAAGTATTTCAGTATTTAGAACATAACTCACAGGGAGTAAAACCAAAACCTGGTTGAGTGAGTCATTACCATTCCTTCAAAAGTTATATGTGGGGATCTAGAGTAAGTTCAAAGGTGTTGTTAGATGTCAGAAGAGTGGAATAAGTTCTCAGGACAACATTGGGCAACGCCATGCAGAGATGACCCAACAGTATGTCCTGGTCTATCTGAGAATTATTCATATTAGAGATGGATATAAGAAAAGAAAATGAGCTAACAGTAGTCTCATTACTTCTTGTATTGGAATTCTTCTCCATGAGTAATTTAGGAATTATTCTACCTTTTCTTTTTAATATGCTGAGACTTCACGGACTTCATCTCACAGCCTTTGTAAGAGCCATTCCTTTCATATTAATGACACATGAGCTCATCAGATTCCTGAAGTGAAGAGGCATTGTGCCGGAATCCACAGCGTCCACCTCCGAGCCTGCAGAAATGCAGAGCAAACTTGCCACAAGGCAAAGTGACACGGTGGCAGAGAGGCGGCCTGCAGAGTTTGCAGATGCAAGCGAGATAGAACGGCGTTAGCTATCCCAGCCTGCCATGGCTGTCATCGCATTGCTCCGTTCAAGTGTTCTGTCATTTGTGTGGGTGGGGGTTAAACATGCACACCAAATTAAAGAAAGGCATTTGTTAATGAAGGCTGATAGAGGCATGGATTTGATCCACTGCCAAGGTTTTGTAAAGGTGGTCTGATGTATTCCTAGATTATTTCTCTGTAAATGTGGCTTATACGGGACATGTTGGTCATATCCTGCACTGAGCCAGTACAAGGATAGTGGTGCATATACCTAACACACTGACAGTTTAGCTTAAAATTCATAGCGTATGAGTCCAGGCAGAGTTGATGTAACCATCTGTTCAGCTTTCTTGCAAAATACACATTCTTAGAACTTTGTTGAATTGGAAAAAAAAAAAAAGGTCTTAATTTATAAAGTGTTGGTGCTGGTGATAACACCGAAATTCAAAAATCGTAGAATCAGTACATTTTACTCTGCATGTTGTGTTCCCCCTTCATAACACAAGATTGTGAATCACAAAATTTTAGGCTATAAGAAGGATTGTTAGTTCATTTAATCAGCAGTTTCTGGCCTTCAGGTTGTTCATGAGTGTCTTCATAACAATGGTGGGTTTAACTCTCCTTTTAAAACAAGCTGTGTACCACAACGTCTTGAATCCATGATGCCTGATTTCCTACAAATTTCTGTGTCATCACCGAATTCTCTGTTGTCTAATAAGATGCATGTTCAGAGTGAAGTCTTTCCTGTGCCTTTCTAAATATTTCCTCTTGTTAGATTCTCTGGTATCTAATAATGATTGAGATTAGGTCCAGTCTCTCCTCTGTGAAAGGACTAATAGGCTGTCCAGCTGTCAGGCATCCACCTGACAAATATCATTCTCCCTCAGGAGAGCTGCCAAGGACAGAAACCCTGGACTACAATGAAGCCTCATTTGTTCAGTTTGTCTTTCAGGTGGACAGAAGTTCATCTGCATGATTAAACAGTCAAAAGCTTTAAAACTGGTGCAAGAGAATGTGTAAATTTGCCTTATAGATGTGTAGTGTCTCAGGTTACAGGTTTTACCAGCAGAGCATGCTGGGAAATGTAGTCTTGGTACTCTTGCACATGGGCAGTGAGTTGCTTTACCATGATTGGTCTAGGAAGTCACATGTTATGACGTGTTGCCATTTGAAACCACTATAAACCCCCCTGTTCTTGCTCAGCAAACTCTGTTGCCTACACACCACACTGGTGTCTCCTCTCTTA
Organism: Lophotriccus pileatus; assembly: GCA_035583135.1. NCBI lineage: Eukaryota > Metazoa > Chordata > Aves > Passeriformes > Tyrannidae > Lophotriccus > Lophotriccus pileatus. The sequence goes on from JAWWES010000081.1 coordinate 51,970,437, forward strand.
CTTACACACCATGTTGGTGTTTTCCTTGGTCCACTAGGACCACATTATTTATGCATTTATTAATAATATCGCCATATTTTTCACTAGTCTTATGAAAGTGACGTTTTCAAATTTGATGTGAACCACGTTATATTCATCTCTTTTGAACCCTTCTTTGAATATTTTTTCACAAGCTACTGCATCAAGAAGGGCACACTTAAATGCAGCTAATGTGTTTGAGTGAGATTGCAAGATTTTCAATCTTTTTAATCCCATCAGGTGCTTCCTCTATTTAGGATTTAAAGTTTTCATACCATACCCAATTTAGCTCACAAGGTATGGTTCCCAAAGCGCATCCCCAACAGAATGATAAAAACCGTTCTTCCTCCTTACACATGGATTACAATTTTTTCAAGGTACATCATTATCCATCTGAATCCAAGCTAAAACTGTAAAGTAGAGCTGCATTCATCCAGGCAGTTAAGAGAGAGCCCTGTAACAAAATGTCATTAATGGGTCCTGTCTTGCTCTGGTCCTATATGATAATGACTGGAGTAAATTAAATCTGTAACCCAGCTGCAATTGCAGGAAACTTTGTTGCCCAGTTGCTGCTACAGCATATGGATTTGTCTCTCCCTCAGTATACAGACATACACTGGGCATGCAGATTAAGAGAGTCCCACTGAGGGGAATGAGCCTGTTATTTTGCAACAGGCTGCTGTGAAACAGGCTGTTTCAGGGGCACCTGAAGCCTACAGAGGGAAAAAGAGTAGCTGGGTACTGTGGAAACTTCTGCAAATGGGTCAAAGAGTATTGTTGTTAAAAACCAGAAAGCAGGTGCACGCAATGTCCTGGACGAACGGTGTCAATAGGCAGTCAAACCAGAGCAGCTCTACTGCTCATTAATTCTGTCTCTTGTTGCACCATTTCCTGTTCATTAACTCCTTCCTGCATTCCCCTCTCTGCCGGAGCACATTACTCAGACTCAGTCATTGTCTCCAAAAATGAAGGGTGTTGAAAGAAAAGGCCAGAGCAAGACCTTGCATTCCCCAGCTCTCCCAGACTAGCTTTTCTGATAGAAAGAAACCAAACAAGCATTTTACATTTCCTTGGAAAGATAAATGTAAGTCAGGGTTAAGGAAGGTATGTGCCCTCTAGCCAGGATTTACCTCTGTGCTGCTTATTCTGCCAAGAAAACTTGTTTTGTTCTGAAGGGACTGTCTCAGCCACCTCTAAATCTCACCCATGCTCTAAATCCTTCAGGAAGAAATAAACACAGGAGTCGGGTTTTGTTTTAACTGGCTTTTGTAAGGAGAGCAATTTGTTTCTTCTTGCTTTTTTGTCAGTTTCGATATATTTTAATTGGGACTGTTATGCTTGGCTGATTGTAGTGGCAGCATGATGTATGGACACATACCCAGATAGACTGTATTGTTGTTCTCTGAGAACAGCAGCAAATGCCTCCCTTTTGATAGGTATCCATTGACTTACCGTGTTTCTCATGTATCCGTTGACTTGCCATGATCAGTGTTTCTCAGTGCACTGCTGGACCACAGCAGCATGACCTTTGGTTCCAGGCCCTGTCCAACCTCAGTGAGGGATCAGAGGACTTTGTCATGCACTGCTCTTCAGATCACAGAGTCAAGTATAGCAAGTCTTTGCAGAGATACCACAGCTTTGTGCAAGGGCAGAAGGCTCTGCGTGTTGGAGTGCTCACACACTTTGGACATGAAGCAATGTGTCTTCTGGGGTGAGCTACCAATAGCTTTTTTATCCATTGTATTGATAGGCACCAGGAGTGGCAATCTTGTTAATTACTTCATCTCCCTTATCTAGATCAGCTAGTACTGGACTTGTTTTCATACAGAGTTCTGTTGCAAGGGCTGGGACTGTGGAACTATGGTCATACACCCTGTTTGAGCAAGATCTTATATGTTTCTGAGGGCTGAAAGTGCAAGGCCAGACTGATGAACCACACAGCCCAGAGTTGTTCTGCCCACATTTGCTTAGGCTGACCCACCGGGCTTGGTCCTTTCACAAAGAAATGCTACTCATGTCTTTTGAATGGTTTGGTACAGTTCTGCCATCAGGCACTGACTCAAATTAAACTCACCATTAACGGCCACCGTAACAGGTGCTCGTGGTTGTAAACACCTTGGTCTTGGTACACTGCCCTTTCATGTCAGCTTTGCGTGAATGCCCTCAAAGCCACACAGAGGTATAGAAGTGGTACAACCAGCAAGGAGGAAAGGAATGCTGTTCACACATTTGAGCAGTTTCTTAGGAGAAGTAGAGTTCCCAAATCTTTCTTGGCAGTTTACTTTCAGCTTTACTTTATTCCAGATGGCTGCTGCCTGCCCCATCCTGCACAGCTGAGTAGCCATGGGCTGAGCATTGCAGTGAGAAATACCCCAGTGCTCACAGTATTTTCATTCAGTGTTTGCTTTCAATGTTCAGGGATGGATGGGGGTGAGGAACAAAACCAAAAAAACCAACGCGTTATTTAGGACAAATGGACTTGATTATGGATCCTGAAGGTGCTATAAAATGGATGGATTATAGGCTCAGCATTTCTGGGATTTGAGCTGTCTGGCTTCCACTGTGCTTTCATTGTGTCAGCTCCCCCTCGTTCCCTTGCTTTTTGCTGGAAACATTGCACCAGAGCAAAAGTGAAGTGAAGCAGGTCGTAACTAGACCCAACAGCTGCCTTTTGTTGCTGCTGTGGAAACAGCTGTAAGGGGGTAATATAATCACTCCTCTGTTGCTGGTCAGCTGCATCTCATAAGCACCTTTCTTGGATGCAGGGGACCCGGAGGCAGCTCCTGTGGTGATGTAAATGCTAATTGGGCCCACAGCATGCTGTTTTGTGTGCCATTTGACATACTAAGCACTTGTTATTCTGTCCCATGAACATAAATTTGACTGAACGGATATTTTGTGTCACTTTTATTACAATGAGACTCATGTTTCATTCATATGCAGGAAAGGTCTTTGCACTGGTTCTTGTAGTGGAAGGAATGGTTTCTTGGATTTTAGATCTGTTTCTCATCTTTTGTGCAATAAAACTTTACTGTGATGTCAGTTAGCTCAGGCTTGGAGAACTCACATTTGGGATGTTGGATTTTTTTTTCTGTTCCTTTTCTAAAAATAAGTTTTGAATGGGTGTTGGGGATTGTTTTTACAAAAATCAAACTCACTTGACCTCACACCAATTCTGTATTTGTCTGAGATTATTGATTTAAAAGTAGATTTGATGGAAAAATATCAGAATCATAGAAAAATGTAGCAGCTTATCATCACAAATTGAAGACTGTAATGGGCAGGGCACTATTTGAGTGTATTTGCTGCGGGACTAGGGGTTGGTTTTCTTAGAAAAAAACAGAGAAATATGTAAATGCTGAAGACAGCTGAGCATCAGCATTAAGAAAGTGGTCTGGGGACAGTGTGCCTGAGCTTTAGATACTGATTTTAATCTGTCCTTGGTCACAACAGGTAGCTTACTTGAACTTCAGTTTTCCCATCTGAAGTCAACTTGCTACTCTTTTAAAGTACTTTAAAGCCCCACCTTGGACAGGGTTGTAACTAATCAGAAACTGGATATACTGATTCTCCAAATATCCTTTGCAGCTCGAGATAGCTTGTTTTCTGGTGAGGTGGAATATTACAGTATTTCACTGGCTAAATATTGTGCTTGATGGAGTCAGTCTGTATCAGAGCATTCAACTAAAGCTCACAGAAGGTGAGTGTTTATTTGGTTTTGCACAGGAGAGCACATAACATACCAGCTACAGGTATAGGCACTGTAGAAGATGAATGAATAAGAGATCCATTATTAATCAAACATGGGAGGGGTTGCATTAAGTATCTGCTCGGAAAAAAAGAAATCAATGAATAAATGTAAAAAACTAATTCAGAAACAGAAAAAGAAAAACAGTTGCTACCTGTAAGTTTCTGTACTGACAATCTCGAGTTACACTTCATTTCCTCTGTGTTTTTATATCACAGGTTCAGGTTCAGTGGTCGTATTCTTGGCCTTGCTCTCATTCATCAGTACCTTCTTGATGCTTTCTTCACAAGGCCATTCTACAAAGCACTACTAAGGCTGTAAGTATAAGCATGCAACCATGCAGAAACAGTGATCCCACAGTGAGTCCTACAGAGACAGAGACCCTTGGGGAGTTGCTTCAAGCACCCTGACCTTCAAGTTCTTTCTGATGGTGGTTGGTTGGTCTGTGATTGAAGAAAATTTTATTTTTCCTTTACTTACTCCAAGAATTTGTCAGTCATAAATACCATGTTGATAAAAATTAATAAAAAGTATGACATTTAGGAACAGACATTTGAAAGTACTGACCCATAATTCCCAAGTTTACTGAGGAAAACTTACAAAACTTGAACCATGTGGAAGACTGAAAAGCGTCTTTGATGGAATGAAACGAAATAACAACAAAAAAAGCAGGGAGGTCATATTAAGAAAAAATACATAATTTGTCGTGCCTCACTGGTGGAGTAGGTTTTCATTCTAAAACACAACTTAGGTTAATTAGGAATGCTAATGTAGATACAAACAGTGAATGTTTCTTTTTGGCCTTCTACTGTCTTTTATATTAGTAAGCAGAAGCTACCAGTAATACATTACTTTCAGTTTCTAGTTTATATTTGATTGACAATCTGTCCTTCTTTAATTAATAGACTGAAGTAAGATAAGGTGCATAAAATTTGCAGCAATAAGAAAATTACTTATTATGAAGTAATTTTATTAAGTAATTTATTATTAAGTAATATTAAATACTTATTATTAAGTATTATGTCAATACTGCAATTAAAGGACAAAGAGCAGAATAAAGCTTAGCTGAAATAGTTTATCAATTAAGACGATTCCAAATCAGCAAAGATAATTGTCTTAACAGTCCTTTGAGTTCTTTATCATGTTGGGTTTTGTTGTGGTTTTTTTAACAGTGAGTATTGCTGGGTTCCAAATGCTCATATCTCAATTGTACCTGATCTAGTCTGGAAACAGGCTGAAACCTAGAGTGCTCCCTGCATCCTTATTGCCCCTTTAGGGAGTTTGAAACTAGACTGGTCGTAACATCCACCTGTCCTCTCAGCAAACGAGGACGGCTCCTTATTAGCAGAAATTTAGGCTGCCTGGTCTGCCTTATGTCAGTCCTGTGAGCTCACCTTGAGGAGGGTAGGTATGTGGAAGCAGCCAGGCACAGCATGGTGGGGCTGAAGGTAAAGCATGTGCTCTCTAGTGCAGGGCATCCTGAAGAATCACATAAAATCAAGCCTCAGGGGTGTCTTCTGACAGCAAATAGTGCACGCAGCCAACAGATTTGGCCTTGAGCCTAGCCATGCAAAGTAAACAGTTGCAGAACTGCTTCAAGAAGGTCTTGTAACAGGCTTTGATGTTGACAAAACCAAATGAACATCAGCTTTATGTTGAATCTTCAGCATAAATTTGTTCACATACTTAGTAGTAAGTCATCCTGCCAGTAGTCATGGGATCATATCTTTTTTCATGTCTTTCAATCAGGCCATGTGATTTAAGTGACTTAGAATACCTGGATGAAGAGTTCCATCAGAGCTTGCAGTGGATGAAGGATAACAACATCACAGATATCCTGGATCTAACCTTCACAGTAAATGAGGAGGTGTTTGGACAGGTGAGCACAGCTATGCAAAACATCTGAAAAGCAAATTTGAAGATGACAAAGTTGGGCATGATGAATATCTTTCTGTCAGAATAGATCCTTTAGCCTTTCAGTAACATTTTCTTCTCCTGGCTTCCGTTTCTTTCAAGCCACCTGTTCCAAGGCAGATGTTTATTCTTAGGGTGTATAATATAAAATACCAGCTCCCCTACGGGCCTATTAAGCCACACACTGATGAGCATGAGGAATTCTCTGGAGCGCAGCTTTTTGATCCAGGGTGTAGTTCACACAGATGTGGCATTTGGTGAATGCAAGCAATGCAACTTAAAGCTGATGTGACTGTAAGGATGGGGGTTAGGAGGGAATAAAAACATCTGACAGGTGGTGTAGGACCTGGCAGCTCTCACCATTATTTTGTCTAATGTCTCCCTGTTAGATCCTGTATCTTGTACTTAATTTGCACCTACTTAACAACTTGGTATGTACATCCATTTATTATGATTTCTACAACTCAGCTCTACCTTAGTCATTGTAACCTGACTGATCTGGGTAACTGTAACCTTAAGTAGGGTGCAGCAGATAAGTCTTAAGTCTAGCACCCAGAATAGGTGTCTCTGGGATTCTTTGGCTTGCACTGAGGGCCTGGTGCTCTTTGCTGTTGCAACTCATACTAGGTTATAACTGTCTCTGGAAAACCTTCAAGGGACCCAAAGCAACATTCAGAACAAGATTAAGGACCTCCAAGGTGATACTGAAAACTAGGGAGGCTGAAGAGCCACGCTGACCGAGCACTGCAGAAGCTCAAGGAATGGAGATAGCTTGTGTAAGGAACAGGCGCACAGCATCAAAGGGAGCAGAGAGATCAGGTGGAATATACAGAGAATGACTCTTAACGCTTCAAAATAAGATTGCCAGGAGGAATTGGCGCAAAGCTAGAGTAGTTCTGTGAGCTAGAGAACAGTTAGACTAGTTTCTGAGGGGAGGAATTCTGGCCCTGCAAGTTAAAGGGCTGCTCAGCTATAAGCTTGAAAGTAACAGAAAGCAAGCAAGGCTTCAGGGGGTATATTCCAAACTGAATTTAATCTGCATATAGTACAAGGTCACAAAGACTGAGCAGAATTAAGGGTAGATGAAATGAAAAGGATGGCGCTAAATAACTGAAGTAGGTAGCCTCTGTAGGAATGATAACACTGTTTCTACAGACTCAGATGAAGGGTTTTTTCATGGACTTGGAGCTGAGAGCTTGTATGACATTGAACTGACAGTACAGTGGTTTCCCCGGAAGGTATGGCCATATAAGACTAATACAAAAAGACAGAGAGGAACATACAGACATACTCACAAAGGCAGATGAGACAAGTTTATATTTACATTGGAAGACTACGAAATTGAATAAGAATTTCAACCTGAGTTGCCCTGATGCATTCGAAGGTAACATTTGGCACACTAATTACTTGTTATACTTTCCCCAAAGCAAAGAGCTAGACAATTAGATAGGGGTCTGTTGTGGAAGATGGCACTCCAAAGAGAATAGAAAAAAATCATAATCTGTTGTAGATGCTGTGGTATGAAAGAAAAAGAACACTAAAAGCCAGATTTTGATTCTAGTTCACATGTTGTCTAGTACTTTATTTCATGTGTACTAGACACTAACCTTGCTAGAACTAATGATGGGTTAAAAAATGGTTCTCACTGTGAATTACAGCTGTCAGAATCCAAGAGTCCAAAGTGAAAGTGAGAATTTCCTCCTTCTAAAGTTTGCTAAGTGCTGACAGCAAAGTAACAAAGAAATCTCAGTCACATTTTATGCTCACAGATGGATCCCAGTTGGAAATTCTTGCATATCAAGAGTATCTAAGCACTTAAATGCCGTCTGAGCACTGCTTTGCTGGATACATGTGCAAGTGCACATCACAGTGGGATCTCTGCTAATATTTGGGAAGCTGGATTTCAAGGGCTGGATAAGGGAAACAAGAAATACTGACTTCCTGAGAAGCTGCATGGTAGATGAGTCACAAGACTTTTGTCTGCTTCCACAGTGACTTTACTGTGGAGCAGTCACTGCTTCTGTAATTTTTTCTTTCTTGTCTCATCTCTGATATGTACTGAGCTTTTCAGCCTTCCAGGCCAAATCCTTTTCTTTGGACTTTCTTAATTAGAATGAATTACAGCCTTCTTGTATACTGTAATCCAGAGCACCCCTGTGGGAGCAAAGATACAATGTCAAATCGAGCATTGCACATTTTTACTGGTGAGGACTGAATACTAATTTGAGAGTTTCACTTGTAAGGCAGAGAGAGGTGTCAGTTACTTGTGACCCAGAGTAGTTTTTCATGCTTTTACCTAGCAGAAAGTGTTCTTTCACGCCTGTCTCTGAGCTCTATATGTGGATACCACCTGACTCTGAGCCCTGGCTATCGCTCCAGTCAGGTAAAAGGGATGAGCTAGATTGTTTGAAATGTCTCCTTGCTACTCTGAAACCTGATTCTGAATTCTAGCTCACATCTGTGGTTAATACTTCTGTGAACAAGAAAGGAAAAATAGGGACACATTGATTGCAGGCCTCCAGTTCTAGAGAACTACTTGTATTTGAATTCATATGGATAATGAGAAGTTGAAGAAATCACCAGCTTGTCTAGATGTTTGTGGGAAATCTTGCAGGAGACTCAAAACATCTGGACTTACAGCTGTGCTTAAAGCTGGACAGCATTTAGTCTCTGGTTTTCCAGATGTATCTTATTGCCTCACAGCCTTGAAGAACAGAACATGGCAGCTGGGCCAGAGTCTTGTCCTCTGGATAAAGCAGCATTGCTTGTATAATGGTGATGCAGTGATTTATGTTTGGGAATTTAACCTGAGCCAGCTAAGAATTCCTAACTCATTCCATCCAACCTTACTTGTTCTTGCTGTTTCTCAACAAAGCTGCAAATTAGATGACTCATTCAGTGTTTCCTTAATTCATAATATTACAACAGGTCCCTCAAGTAAAGTGACCTAAATGCTATCTGTTGTGCTAATAAATAGATAATAATATAAATAATACCAATAATGAATATGTATTTGTGCAGCTCCATTTACTGTCTGTGCTAGACATCATTGTTATAGCAGCAGAAAACTGAAGAGGAGAACAAAACATTCTTCCTTTTAAACCCACTGAATTGAATGTGAAAATAATTTCAAGATAAATATTATTTTCTGTCACATGGGAGAAGAAGTATGTGCTTGCTGGGTAGAATCCAGGTTGATTCCTTGAATCCTTTCTCAATCTCAAGTCTTAGTAACCCAAACCAATTAAATTAACCATTAAAAGCAATTAAATACTTTAGCTCTTGATTTTTTAAAAGATTGTTTACAGTACAAACACTTCTCGGGTTTGGATGGCTGATACAAAAATCTGAATCCCAGAGTGACTATTTGTTTTCTGTGCAAGGCTGCTGTACAGGTCTTTTTTTAGGTAGTGTACTGCGGGTATTCATTTTATGATAATTTCTTTGGCTATTGGCATTTCTGAGTAAACACTCTTACTAGCACTTGGGGAAGGGTAATGCTTGTTGCCTAAGACACAAGTAGATATCTCTTCCACTTGGTGGAGCAGTCTGCTGTTATGTGATTGCCTCTCCATCCTCGCTGTTGTTTCCTGTACCATTGCTTAGATAGTCTTGAGCTTTAAACACAGTGTGATCCATACATTGCTTCACCACTGTTTATCTTTGTTCTATAGGTGACAGAGAGAGAGTTGAAATCTGGAGGGGCAAATACAGCAGTGACAGAAAAGAACAAAAAAGAGTACATTGAGAGAATGGTTAAGTGGCGAGTGGAACGAGGAGTGGTTCAGCAAACGGAGGCCCTGGTCCGTGGCTTCTACGAAGTAAGTAACAAAACAATGTTCCTGTGGTCTTCCATTCCTCATCTGAATGAGATTATCTCCATGGTTAAACTGTGCTTCATCGGGACCCTAGGAAAGAGCTGAACAGACACAACAGCAAGGATTCCTGGATCTGTAGAGATGGGAACCTTGGATATATATGGCTTGTTTAGCATTAAGGAAGAAAGGAAAGAAATGTATACCTTGAATATAATAAAGCATTATGATCAAGAGTTAAGAAGGACATTGCTTTCCATTCACATAGTAAGAGAAGTAGTCATTTGCAAATTTTGTTCTACCCTGTTGTGTTACAAAGGAAGATTGTGAAAATTGTACTTCGATGAGCTGGTGGAACACACTGTATCTTTAGGAATTCATTCCAATAAAACTGGTCCTTGAGTGCAGTCCAAGATGTTATCTGGCTGGTATTTGTGGATGCTGTTCCTTTGTTGTCCCTGGATTTTCCTAATTTATCTTTGCTGAAGACCTGGATCTGAGAACATCCTTCTGGCAGAGCTGCTACAAGGACTGGGTAAAAACCTGTGGCTTTGCTGACCAGCCCATGCAGTCCCCTATTCTTGCCCCTCGCTAATCATATGCAAACATGTATCTTTCCCTGGTGGTGGCAGCTATATAATGTACGTAGAAGTTGAGGTCTATCTCAAAGAGGGAAACAAACTGGAAGAATGCCTTGGAATATGAAACAGCAGATGATGGACACACAAAATAATACTGTTACTAATGGGTCTAAGGAGTCATGCACTGACAAATTTACTGGGGGTGGAAGTCAGTGAGGGTGGCTTTGTGGCTGCATAGACTTGGTCAGCCCTTTTCTGTAGAAAGGGCTTGGCTGAGTGATTCCATGCAGTTTACAACATGTGCACATAATTAGCTACCTTTTTCTCCCTATGAATATTGCAGGATATTAAAGCTTTTGGTTTCACACAATGAAGGAAGTGAACCTTAGCTGCATCTTCAGTGGATGAAGACCTGAGGGCACTCCCACACAATAGTAATCAAATTCCAGTGTGAAACAAATACAAAATAAATTGTCTATATTAAAAATCCAGGCTTTATCAAAATCATTTGTCACAATGAATGTAGCAATGAAGAATGTTCTGCACAGATTATGTCCTGTCACTTTTATTGTTTCATACTGGCCAAATCTCATGTGTGATGGTTGGTTGCAGCTCATCAAACAGACTCCCTTCATCAGTAGACTCCCTGAAGAAGAACACAGATTTATCAGCAGCAGAGTGGAAGTTAGCTGTCAGCTTGCAGACTTCATCAGAATAAACAGCTGGCCATCAGAGCCATAGGTTTATGAGACTTTGCGTCTGCTTTATTTCCCATCTGAAATTGTACTTACAAGTGTTTTTTGTTCTAGGTTGTAGACTCCAGGCTCGTCTCTGTTTTTGATGCCAGAGAACTGGAGCTGGTTATAGCTGGCACTGCAGAAATAGATCTCAATGACTGGCGGAACAACACAGAATATCGTGGAGGTAAACTGCCTGCTCATGTTTACTAATATCCTTGACTGGTTCAGTCTAAATTATGAAAGGCTTGGTCCATCTTTTCCTTTGTCTTTCCTAAGGGAAATGCCTCTGTTTTGTTCAGAGAGTTATTGTGAAGAATAACTGATGAAATAAAATAAGTAAGATCTCAGGTTTGGATCAACAGGTGTAATAGTACTAAAGTTGCTTCTGCTACTTCTATCCAGATTTTATCCATTCAATCCCTACAGACTTAGCAGGAGTTTTGACTATTAAGGGATTTGCAGTGTTAGACCTAAAAGTTACTTAGAATGAACTCCTGGTTTCACTGAAAGTAGTTTCACAAGTCCTCTCAGCTTCAGCAGGGAGATGAAATCAAGAGCTGAATTTCATAATTCCCAATTACACTTAAACAACACATAGGTCTGGCTTAAATGTCCCCCCCTTAGCATAAACTATGTCACTTCTCTACTGCTTGGCCTGGCTTTGCTCTAAACACTGAGTATGATTTATGCAGCCGTCTTGGATGATGGATAAATGTGAAATCCATCAGTTCTGCACCACAAATGGAAAGTCCCTCAGGTTCCCGTATCCTCCCCTGAAATACAAGGTTTCAGTCTTTGCTGCTCACTGCCCAGCCTTTGTGTTACCTTGAAATACACAGCTTACCACAAGCACATCTTGTCCCCAGAGTTACTCTCCTACTTTCTTTCTGTTCAGCTGTTGAAATAGATTCAGCCTGGGTTTATCCTGGCTTTCACTAGCACAAACCAAGGCACAGAGCCCCTCAGGTGGGCAGTTTGCCAGGGAAGGGCTTGTGGCAGCAAACTCCCCTCCATATGTTGAACACCACTGCGATCCAAAAGAGAATTTATTTCTTGATGGGAAATGAGAAATCGTTACGTTGTTAAGACTCACACTGTGTGGCATATTGCAACTAGTCTTTAATTCTCATGCATGTAACACCAGTTCTTGCCAAGGGATTTGTGAAAGGCCAGTGTACCTCTAATATATATTTGAGTTTCAGGGTTTGAAATTAATTAGTAATATTATAATATCCACAGCCAGGACAAAATGGAACCTGGGACTTACTGCTCAAGAAAAACAAGGTATATCGTTAGATCATGATCTTTTAAGTAGATCTTCTGACCCATGCCAGTAGGAACATATTTCAGTGTTGCACTTTCCACTTAAGGAGGGTGTGATTTTAATTCCTCTTGCTTCTTGGTTTAGGTTACCATGATGGACACATAGTAATACGGTGGTTCTGGGCAGCAGTGGAGAGGTTTAACAATGAGCAGAGACTCCGGCTGTTACAGTTCGTCACAGGAACATCCAGTGTGCCATACGAGGGCTTTGCTGCTCTCCGAGGAAGCAACGGACTACGGCGCTTCTGTATAGAGAAATGGGGGAAAATAACCTCCCTCCCAAGGTATGTCCCAACTGGGAGTTTGTACCAGAATTGCTGTGAGAAAGATAGTACATTGTTACACCTCCCTGACAGTGAAAGATAATGAAGGCAGTAAGGACACCTAAAAAAAAAACCAAAAAACAAACAAACAAATAATTGTCAGTTTGTTCTGTAATTCTGTTGAGAGAAAAGTGTTTTATTTTGCTATCTTTTTGATTTGCAGGCTCAATTTAAACTAGTTGGAATCCTTGGAAATGGTTAAGATAAAGATTTCCATAGACCCAAACCCAATTCTCTTATTTTGATTCTAGAACAAATCCAGACCAGCAGGAGCCTGTCAACAGATTCTGTTCCCTTTACTTCCAGAGTACTAGTAAAAATACTTGTGAATTTACAGAGCTGTGAAAGCCAGAATCTGTCTCTGAGTTTTGGCTAGAACCTGAGCGTAATCCCTTCATTTGCTCTAATGGTTCTAGTTTTTCATAATGAAGAACCTTAGTGATGGGACATCAGACCATGTGGTGATAATATCCAACTTGTTACATCTAGTTCAGTCAGCCAGCTAGGAGCAGATGAGTTATAACGTCATCCAGAATCAATGGATTTGGCAGTGCTTCCTAAAGGAGGGGTCGTCTTCCTTTTCAGAACAAAGGGATAGGGGCACAGAGGGGTGGTTTGACTTGCCTTAGGCCACCCAAGTGAGCCCTGGCACAGCCAGTGATACATTCAGCTCTGAGTTCTGCTTCACCACTTCATGGGTGACCAGCACTCATCCTTTCTCACTGAAGTGAGTCATCTTTTCTTGAATGTCCTTGCAGTTGCCTGAGGCTCTGCCCCATTGACATTACACAGCATTTCAGCACCTCTGAGACACTTTTGCTACATGGTCCTTTTGCATCACGTTTGCTCTGCAAAGGGTGCTGTTTCCCTGCTCCTGTCATTTGCTTTCAGCTGCAGCCCAAAGGAGGTGACTTTTGGGGCACAGAGCAAAAGCCTCTTTGCGCAGACCTTGTAAATATATTCAGACAACCAATTAACAAAGGGTCTGGTCCAGTTTTTTCATTACTTGCTGTCCATGTTGTTTACCCAGAAACATACTATAAGACATGGACCTGAGCAAGCCTCCAGAGTCCTCCAGAGAGGCAAATTCCAAATCTGATCACCCTCTTAGTCCATGCTCAAGCCCACGTTTATTCAGTGGGGAGATGCAGGAACTAGACCAGGGCACTATATCAGCAGGTATTCGGAGCTGACATCTTATGTGGACTGCCTCTGCAGTCAGGAAAAGGGAAGTAAGTGTTTTTAAGGAATAGTTCATCCCAGCTGAACACAGATTTTTAAAATTGTTAAGCTGAGTCTCATCTGGTACATTCTGAGTTAAGTCCATTTACCATAAAGACTCTATAGAGACAATATGAAGAACTAGAGCCCACATGAAAGCTAGATTTAAAAACAGGTGAAAACATGTAAGGTCAGTGAGATGACTGAGCTTCAGCAAGCAATGTGGAAAGAAAGCCTGAGAGCAAGTTTGCTATGCATAGTCTGGATCCTCATTTGCAGAATATATGTAGTCTGGTTCTATTTAAGGGTTTCAGAGCTTACTGAGGGCATTCCTGCCTTGTGACTGCAACTAGCAGTCACAGACTTGTGCAGCATTTCTGCAGATCTCTCTTTACACTCCTTTGCACAGAAAATGCCCTGGGCTGACCCATCAAGTTCTGAAAAGGTAATTGGGCTCTTTCTGCTCTGCTTAACTTCCTTTGTGAACCTAGGAATTACTTATGACCTAAATTCAGTTAGCCCCGAGATATTTACATTAATGATTTTATGTTTGTCTGCTGATCACCAAAGTTGTTGCTCTTCCTGAGAGAGGCCTCTTTTCCAGGTGAAAGTTGGTAGCATCTTTTAGAAGTCTTAGAGCTCTGCATTCATTTCAGCCAGAGGAAAAAGAAACAACACTTGCTCCTGGGGAATAAACACCGCCTGATCACCATGAATTATTGCCTGCATTTTTATAAAATTATGGGCTGCTGCCAAGTATACACAATGATAAGAAATAACGTAAAGCACACAGGTTAAACCTGGAGGTTCCCTAAATCCTTAGTTAAGCAACTAAATGAGTATCATTTAAAACTTTTTTTAAATGCCTGTTTATGATTTGCTCATGTTTATTTAGTGCTTACTTAGACTTGGAGGCTAAAAACCAGTCATATATCATATCCTGTAGGCCTTTTGGCTCCTGTGATGAGTTTAACTAACTTTAGCTGTTTACAATAAACCACAACAAATTCTCTTCTCACTCCAACAATTCCTACAATTTCACAGTGAGAGTCGCTCCATGTTTTCAAAGTCCTAGGAAAAAAAAAAAACAGCTTTCTCTTGTCTTAGAAATCATCAGATTTAGTTGCTTATGTGATGATGCGTAGTCGTCCTGGTGGCCTTAGTTCTTAGTCTGTGACCCAATATATGCAATGTGTTGAAAGATATTATGGAAGCTGATGTATTTGGCTTTCTTGACATCCAGGTAGATGGTGAGTCACTGGGGATAGCATAGTTTGGCCTTTCAGTTTTCAATTGCTTTACAAAGCATTGAGAACTTTTAGCTCCACAAGGAGAGTCCAGGACTCTCTTCTGTGTTCCCTTGCTTCTGCTCCAGGTGGCTGAAGTAGTTAAGTGACACTCCCTTGCATCTCGTCCTTACACTTTGGTAACAAAGCATGCAACTGCCATTTGCTTATAGTGAACAAAGATGTGATACCTAATGCAATACCTAAACCACCTATGCTTTGGCACTTGAAACAACAACATGGCGCTCCCAGAAAAGAGGCACAGTGTAAGTTTCTAAAATGCAACACTTTTCAGAGAACAATCACTAATACATGACACTTAGAGTGCTTCCTGAAGCACTGAGGGTAAGAAAGACTTTTTCAAGAAGGCTGAGAATCCAGTAACTTCATTCTAAATTGGTGAGTTTGTTCATCAGTACGAGTTACCCTGCCATGAACAGGGTAATTGTGGTGTAATGTGTTCATCTAAGAGTAAGATAACACTTGTATCTTATTTCTGGAGTGTGCGTGTTTGCCAGACACATTTTTCCTATCTATATTTACTTTTGAGACCACACATGTTAGAAAGTTGAGGCACCATACAGCTCAGGGATGCTGCTTTAATCCCAAACCTCCAGACCATGATCCTGAAACAGGTCCCAAAAAGACTGCCAGCAGTTAGTGTGCAGATCTGTCAGTGTAAATCTGCAGCAGGGTTTCTTCCAAACTGGTGCAGCTTGTCATATGAAATAACAGGTTCAATCATGTGTTCATCGCAGTTGAGTTTTACTCTCCCTATCTAATATGCAAAGCATTGCCCCAAAATAAAGGAGTTCCATGTTTTACTTCTTGTAACTGTTTGCCTGAAGTAGAGATGGTTGGAGAATTCTTCTAGCTATAGACTCTTCTGAAGCAGGAAGCCTCTCTTCACCCTTCCTGGGTCATGCAGGTATTTTAGACTGAAGCAGTAGTTTTAGCAGTAGTTCTGTAAGAAATGATTGTTTGTTCCCCACCAAACATTAATGAACAGCCATTGGTTTCCTAGCTGGGATAGCTTCATCTGATATGGGATCTGATATGGGATTGGAACTCCTGGCCCAAAACAAAGCTGTACAAAGAACTGGCAGTGCTTTCTACTATAGCTATAGAAGGCAACAGTTCCCTCTTTTAAAATTCTCAGTCAGAAAAAGTGTTCAGTGCCTACAAATGCCACTGCCCTGTCTTCTGGTTGTGCTCCTCACCTGGCATAAACTCCTGTCAGCTCCAAGGTTGTGTCTGTTTGAGTATCAATTAGGTAAGGACCCCAGTGATTCAAATAATCACATTTGACACAATGAGGTCACTTTTCCCAACACTGCTGAGCTGCAACTACCCTTTCATCAGAAGAGATGTTCATTTGGCACAGTAATGCATGTTATATATGATACAGATTACCAGTGCTAGTCAATATCTGAACTTTTGTAAGAGAATTCTGTCCCTCTCTGTTAGATGATCAAGTAGTTAATCACCACAGAATCCCATATAGCAACTAAGAAAGATTGTGTGTGACTACAAAGAACTTTTTTCTCAAAATTTCCTTCTTCCCCAGTGGACTGAGTGCAATGAGCTTTGCTGTTTCTTATCTTTCCTTATCTTCTCTGTCCTCTTTTCTCACATAAAACAGGAATATTATGTACAAATCTACATTCATCTTCTAAACACTGGTTCCCAGACAGCATATAAGTCAAAAGGAACAAAAGTTGCTACCTGTGGGTCCTGAAGTTGATCAAAGAGGGGTTTCTGGGTTCATCCGAAGAAAGCAAGCTGAAAAGGAGAGCTGCCCAGTTTGTGCCTGACAGGCATGTTTATGTTAGAATGCAAGTCTTATTTTAGTTGATGGGTTCAAGCTATAATTAAGGGGTTCTGTGCCCACTTTTACTGCCTTTGGATTCTCATCTTTATGAGGAATAAAGGAAGAGACAAAGAAAAGAAAAATGCAAAAGTCTTAATTAGAATTTTTAGAGAGAATTCTTAGAAGAAAAGAAATAGCACAGTAATTGAACAGTGAGCAAGATTAAAGGTTCAAACCCACCATAACTACTTTAAGCAATAAACACAGTCTGCCAGGAGGAATGAAATTTTAAGTGGTCCATTTACTGCTTTACTTACTGGAGGATGAGGGCATATGAGGGTCACAGTTGGTTTATGTGACTTTATCTTGCATTTTCTTCTAGTGATGCCAAAATCCTTCCCATAAAAGCTCTTACCAATTCTTATTCCAGACCTCTCACTCCCTGAACACCCTCTCAAATGTCACCAGGCTTATGTGGTAGGAGGCTTAATCAAGGAAAGAAATATTTTCTTATTGCTATAACTGTGCACTCCTATAACTTGCACTCCTGATGTAATGTTTTCACCCCGATATGTGCAGCAAGTGTCCCCTGGTTACTGTAGACACTCTCACTGGGATGAGTAGTAGAGGCCGACATGGTTCAGGAGTAATTTACACCTTTAGAGCACAGGGCACAGTTAGTCAACAGTGGAAAATATTATGGAAAATATTGTTGACTCTTAATTGCCCTCTGTACTCTCTTATCACACAGCATATGATATAACACACTAGAGACTGAGCAATTTAGCTTTAGTCCAGTTTGGGAAAGAAAGGTTTCAGCTTTCAGTTGCAAGAGGCAAAGGCAGTATGCACAGCAATACTGAGGAGAGAAGGAAAGCTGAATGAGAAGGAGTCCCAGTCAACTTTCTCTCTTATTTCAGGTAAAGCAGAGTATATTGTGCAGTTCCACGAGTGGACACAACCTTTGCAGCAAAGAAGCAATTAGGTGCATTGCTGAATGTAAAATGGAGAGTTTTGCACGTAATTATCTTTTTGTAAGATTGGGTGGGCTTCAGAGACATCATTGGAGCTGCAGTAGATCCATATCAGTTTCACAAACCAGAATTTGAACTCAGGCTTTGCCTTTAGCAATATACTGTGGTTTGCACCGTAAATAGGTAGAAGTGTAAACCTAAGCTGAATTGTACTCCTGAAAATCATTTTTCATTGATTATTTGATGACATATTTTGGAATGAAAGGGGTTTTTTGCTGTAAAGTTGTTTAAGTGGTGAACATGAGAGTGTTGCTTGGCAAAATGCTTCAGTGTTTCTAGACAAGTTAACATTTTTCCCTTTCTTTGTAATAGTTTCTCCCCACAGTAAATTGCTTGGGACCTTCTATAGAAGATCCCACTTCTGTAAACCTCATATTAAGGAAAGAAATTATCTTTTTTCTGAGTTTGCCTGGTCAAGGATAACTAAAAGTCAACAGCATTGCAAGGTTGTTTCATAATCAGCATGCAATGAAATGGGTAACGGTCAGTCAAGATGAATGTCTGCAATAAACATCAATACGGCTGTCAATACGTCTGCGCCACACGATAGGATGCACAACAGCAGTGCCTGAGATGCTGTTGTCTCAAACAGTTAAATGTGCCATGGTTAAGTACCATACAGAGGTCTTACTTCAGGCTCTGCAAAGTTACATTAGCAGAATCCACACCTGAGCCACCACGGCTATGATGTTTCCATTCTGGAATGCTGCTTCTGGTTCTGGAGCCAGGCAGCTGGGCCCCTCAAGACTGGCTGTCTTCTCATGGTGCTGTCTTGCCTGTCACAGACATGTTCTGAATGGACTACAAGAATCCTTCAGTTAATTAAACTCCCAGTGGTTGATATGTATTGGCAATGGATTGTAGAAACAACTTATGCTGCCATAAAATTGCTGAGATAAACAATAAACAGTGCAGTGCTACTCATGGATAATACACATGAGCTGCCATGTTTAATTTCAAGAGATGAATTAAATAGTGGCTTTATTAATGTTCCTTTTTCACTAACTCAAGTGTTCCCAGCTCATTTCCACAAATTTTTTGTTTATTGTACTCTCTCTGAGAATGACTAGCTAATAAATCTTCATTCAGAAGGATGGAAAAGGATGATAAAATCTCTTCTAATTGAAGTTCTGTGATGCAGTGAAGATTACATGCCTCTGGCTATTTCAGTTGCCTGATTGTTTTTAATGATTCATCACTGGTGATTGATAAAACTCTCCCTTTGAATCAACAAGTCTCAGGCCAGTCCATCTTTATGTTTTTCCTGCTTTGTGGGTGGCCTAAGAGATGACTAGCACATTTTCATGTAGTTTTCTCCAAGATAGCTCTGCTGCATCAGTTTTGAAGAAATAGCATTGAATTAAAATATGAGATAAGAAAGGTAGAACTAAAACAACTTCATGGCTTCTAAAAATACTCAGGTCCAGAAGCTCAGACACTGTCAATCACTGAGGCTACATTTCCTTCTGCGCAGTTTTGTCAACTCACATTTATCGAGCAAGCAAGAGGAAATAGAAATATTGCTAACATCATGTAAAACTCTAAGCTGCCTGAAAAAATTTGAGCTATTTTAATGAAAAGGTGCCTCTTCATCCCCGTTTGTTGAACGAGCTCTGCAGTTCTTCAGTCAGTTGAAATGGCTGAACTGCTGGGGCAGAGACTGTTTCTTTACTACACGTTTGTATAGCACCTCACACAGTGAAGTGTAATCTGCCTCTGGGTCTAATTGCTGCTGCCAGAAAAGCTGCAACAAGGTGGAGGCTTTCATGGAACCCATTCCACAGTTTCTTTTGAATGTGCTGCCAATGTAAATATAGTGGAGGGTAAATATAACGGTAAAACCAGGGGAAGAGATGGTCATCAAGTTTGCAGCTTGCTCTTCACAAAGTGTTTTGCTTTTGTCTTGGCTACCACAAATAAATAACATTAAAAGGCCAGACTTGCAGCAGATGGCCAACAGCTGACTTGCAGGAACACTTTCAGCAGCCTTCCTTCTTCAGTCAGCAGATCTCTGAATGGTCTTTTACCAGTCAGCCCTGCCTCCCTGCAAACACATTCTGAGCCCATTCTGTCAGTATAGTCCATTACATTATCCTTGTCCACTGGTGCAAAACTTACTGGCTGCTCATGTTGGATGTGCACCTGAGTTCCAATTGTGGTAAAAAAAACTCGAAGCAACTAAAATTATAGTAGTGAAATTTTCCCTCTATCAGGGCCTAGACCCCAACTCCTCAGTGACCTCCAGCATTCTTCTCCATCAAGATTCCTACAAGATCCCTGCAGCGTCTAAAGCAGCAATATCAGAGAATGATGTTACATTTAAACTTAGCTTGCGTCTTCTTTATGAAATATTCTTGTGTATGTGCACATACATATCAGCACCTCCTATTTGGGTGCAATTCAAGCATTTGCCTTTAATAGTCAGAATTTATTTTTCTCTCTTAAGTGAACTTGAATGTCTTGAGTCTCAGTAGGATCAAGTTTTCTCAGTTATTATTTTCTCAAGTTGTTTAGATTAAACTTAACATGTAGCATATTTTCCTTTTGCAGGGCACACACATGTTTCAACCGTTTGGATCTTCCACCTTACCCCTCATATTCTATGCTGTATGAAAAGCTGCTGACAGCTGTTGAAGAAACTAGCACCTTTGGACTTGAATGAGGGGGTTCAGGCACTTCTGGTGTTTTTACGGCTGATGACGTCACCTTTCCTGTCCACCATCATTTGATCTTGGTTTCCCATGTTTTTATTTTTGGAAACAAAACAAAACAAATAAAAAAAAAAAAAAAATCAAGATTAACAAAAGCTGTGCATGAAGAACTGCCGCCCTCTACGATCTAACCTTCATGCTCTCATCCTCTGTTTCCAATGGACTGCTAATCTGTATGCAATAGAAAAACAACTGTCTCAAGGTTTCTGTATATCTCTACATACCTCCATTAATAACAATGAAAATACAAATGCAAGTTACACTACACTTGACCAAATGTTAATAAATGTTTACTTCCACCTGCGTTGATTAAAAAATAAAAAAACCTCATCAAGCATTCCAAGCTTTTATATAGCCACATCTTCTAAAATCAGTTCACAGCCCATCTTCTTAATTGTTGAATCCAGTACTAGGAGCTGGTCAAATATATCTTCATCCATCCATATTTTCCCTGTGTGTATTGTCCATCTGAGAGACATCTATGAGCAAAACTGAAATTTTTATATATGAACTCATGATCAGTTGCATCAGCTGGAACTGGCACAGATACATGGTGCAGATATGACCTTCAAAAATTAAAAAACCCAACCTGTAATGCAATGCAAAGCATAACAGCGATTGTTATGATTGTTGCTTGCCAGTACTGGAGAGAACTTGCACTTCAGAGATATTGGGAGGGGCATCTCCACTGTAATGTTTACCACACAAGAAGCACAAGGTTGTGCACACTCAAGAAGGATGTTTTATTATGTAGCATAAAGGACAAGGTTCCCTTACCTTAATATTGTATATGACAAGGAAAAGGGGAAGTAAGAAGAATGTCCTACTCTTATGAATACTCTTGGGTTCTGTTTACCAGATCTTTGTTTTCTGATGTTGAAAATGCTCCTTTCCAAATGAGCAGTCTAGACAATCCCATCCCCTGTGTCAGAGGCCATTTATTTTCTGCCAGGCTGGGCAAATCTATGGTTGGTGGGGCTGGTTTTCGGTTCTGTCCTTTTTCTTTTCTTGTTCAGTGGAATTCTCCATATCCTCAAGAGCGGTTGTTTGTAGACAAAATGTTTTCCTCTAGGGTCTGTCGGATGAGAAGCTGCACTGATTGAGGGTGTTTGTCAGGGATGAAGAGGACTGTAACTCTATGTGGGTTAAGACCTTGTTGCACTTCCTCTTGGAGGAAGCCCAAAGGCCCTCCAGTCAGGCTAGATACCACTAAACTAAAGATCTAGCTCTTGTTACTACAGACATAACCCTCTTCAGTTTGGTGTATTTTGCATTCCAACTCTGAATCCAGGCAACAAAAGCAAAACAGCAGTAAGATTGTCTTCGGATGAATTCTGTTGAGGCTCTTACAGTCAACCTCACTGCTCTGATTATGTACTATTTATTAATCTTTGCTGCCCTTGTTTTCCAAGACCAATCTCAGATTGAAAGTGTTTGTCTTGACTGGGAAAAGGAAATACGAGTATCTTCTGACACTGAATGTGTTAAAGGATGCATGAAATACGAACAGAGAGCTTTGTGAAGGTAAGTGAGAAGGTAAACATCACAGTGTCTAGAAGCTCACATGAAATACCACACCCCCTTGGGGGCTTATTACTGGTAGTTTTGTGTTAGCTATGCTTCAGAACATTGTAAAATGAGGAGATTAGTGTAAGGTCTAACACATCTAAGTTTTCTCTTCAGAGGAAAAGATTGGAAGCAACTTTCTGGCATAGTTTTATGGTGGCTGTACAGAACCTCGTCTCACTTGAAAAACTGCATTCTGAGAGTTTTACACCATTCTCCTGTTTTTATTCTTAGAATAATAGGTATTTGAAAGGTGACAGACCCAAAAACATATTTCTAAGCAGAAATAGTAGCTTTTGTTAATGATACATTAAAAAATTCGAATATTTAAATTACTCCATTCAATTTCTGTGACATTTCAGCCTCTTTTATACTAATTTAATGTATGGCTTTTACTGAGAATCTATTTTATAGTAGGTTGTTTCTATTCTTATTGAGTAATCATTTTACAGTTGCAGAGGGAGGCTGCAGCTACAGGCCAGCTTCACTGTACCACACACCAAAAATGATCTTTAGTATTTCCATAAATGAGCTCTCAGGCATCTATTCGACATGACCAGCCCCACTGTTCAGGAGAGATGGAAAACTTAGCGTTTTTCTGACAGCATCTGTCATGTCCACATAAATTCCACCAGAACAACTGACACAAGGAAAGACAGAACATGAAACCTTCCAATTTCTGCCTCTTCTATTTTGGGCCCAAAAATCCTGTATGGTTCTTAATTTTATTCCTGGTGATGTGTTATAGTTACCTGCACTATGTCAAATGTTGGATGTCTTCCAACATTAGAAGAAAAGAGAAGCATCCAGCTGGTTGGTCCATGTTTGGCCAGAGAAAATCAAGAGCTGTCACATTAACATAGTAAAAAAGTTAAAAAAAAAAAAAATCCTATCTTTACAATGCTGTATAGTTGAATTTTTTAAGTACTTTAAAACTATATTTTATTAAGAAAAAGTTAAACTATTTTTTGTAGCATAATAAAAGGTGTTTGTATTTCAGGGACAGCATCAAACCCCATTGACTGAAATATGGAAAGCTTTCTCCTAAAATTCTTCTTCACAATATGTTCTGGCACTTGCTAGACTGTGTAAGATAGATTATGTTTGGCAGATGCCATCTCGAGCACTTTGTGTATTCCTGCTCTGAGAAACATACAGCACAGCCAGCTACTTCCCATCAAAATCCTTGATCCAAGCTGTCTTTCAGACCCACAGCCTAATATTTTTAAAAGGTTGCTTTCTGAGTTGACAAGGTCACGCAGATTTCCTTGCACATTTTTTGGATCTAAAGCTAGGAATAGAGACAATTGGCTGTTTTCATAAAACAAAGAGAAAGACCATGCCATACTAGGGTGTTCTGGTATTCTGCCATTCCAGTCCTATCCCTCACTCTTCCCAAATACCCTACCCCAGTAGGTTTTGAAACTCTAGGATATCCAGAGTGATGCTTCTCCTTTCATTGTGTCATACAGTGGGCAGAATCCAGTCCCAGCCTGGAGTAAAGGGGAAGCCATCTGTCTAAGTGGCATAGTGATGTTGGAGTGAGGCAGTGAATGATGCTAACAGGAGAGAGGGTGGAACCCACCTCCCTTGGCCTGTTATTTAATCTGCCTATTAAGCAGTTAATTGACTTTGTTGTTGTTATGCGTATGCAAGACATATATGCTTCCTTGTTCATCTTTTGATTCAAATGCTGTTACTCATTCCCCAAGTCTGCATTTTTATTTGTCACACACTGACTGTTGACTACAGAAATTCTGGTTTCATTGTTTCCCCACATGAAAGACTAGAAGATACTCCATAAGGCAGATTTACAGTGAAATAATCTTTTCAGCTCTTTAAACCTGAGTTCCCTTTAAACATGGTGGTGACTAGATATGATGGTGGCTAGGTTAAGGTATGACATCAATATCAATAGATTTTTAAAATGCAAATGAAAAACGAAAGAGGCAATCTGACAGCTTTTGTGAATTCTAATTCTTGATCTGAGCAATGAATGTTGACAACTGGTATGTTTTCAGAGGGTCTATATGTTTCTCAAAATGGTTGTCATGACAGTATTACTGGTAGAGGGAGGGAAGGGCATATTTCTTTTTATGAAATCCTGTTGCCCTACTAGCATTGATCTGAAGATAAGAGAATGAAAACAAGTATTTTAAATCACCAGTAGGTCTTCCACTTTGAGGTAGTCTCACTGACTGTTCAACCACATAAGCTATGCAGGATCTGATCCAGTACAAACAAATGTACCTTACTGTTAACAACATTACCAAATGCTGTCACTTCAGTCTGCAGTGCATTACATGAGCTTTCAGTTTCAGTCATGTGGCTGTGTGTATTCAAAACCTGACTTTTACGTTTCAGGGAGCCCCATGGCTATCACAAGGAAAGAAGTGAGTGGTCCAAACTACATCTAACATCTAATGGAGAAATCATGAATTTTGTACAGGTCTGACACAGGGGACTTTTTTCACCCGGTTTGCTCAAGTGCCCATGAACTTTTCAGTGGACTGTAGCTGAGGTTTAAGTTCATAGTCTAGTCTGAGAGACAGCCTGTGGGGAGGGGGGTGGTTGTTGGGTTTGTGGTTTGTTGTTCTAGTTTCACTGTAACAAATAGTTGACATACCTCTAGTTGGAAACAATAGGATACTAAATTTGAACATGAAAATCAAATCTGAAATAAGCTAAAATATAAACGCACAGGGCACAAGTTAAACTCGTCCTTCACTATTAATCCTGTGACAGTCTATGGAATTTCAAAAGGACAGATTTGACTGGAGATTTGTTTAATTTCTGTTGAAATAGTATTTGCCCTGTCTCCATAGTAATATTAATAGGGCTTCCCAGTCAAGATTAAACACTTTCAGTCAAATGCAGACCAACAGATCTTTCTATAACAAATGCGGTGCTTTTTTATTATTCTTGCTGTACCTCAGTGTTCATTATTAAAAGATAAAATTACTGCAATATACTAGATCTGGGATAGGTTTTCCAGTTATCACAAGGTCCAAAAGACTGGATTGTTACTTTCTCTCTCGTGAGTCATGTAGGTCCTTTGTTCTAGTAGAAGAACAGATGCCTGTAGATAGTAGTTACTAGGTATAGTAAATATTGTACCATTAGCCAAATTCCCTGCAGCTTCCAATCTATCTAACAGAAATGTCTGTTATGGTTTTTGTTAAAGACTACATAAAGTCAATGGCAGGAAAGGTCCTCATTATTGGACTGATTTTGCTTATATTGACAGAAAAATGTCACATGATACTTCAGGCTGTGCTTTCTATTCAACCATATCACTATAGAGGAATGTCAATAAAATCACTTTGTTATGGCATTGTGTGGGCTGTCTATTACAAATAAATTATTTTGTAGAGGGTGTACGTTAGAGTGGGTGGAGACTGGCATTGGTCATTTCAAGAACTGTGGTTCCAGGATCATATCCTTTCTGACCATTGCATTCAGGCCCTTCCACTGCTTTTATGCAGTTTCTCACGGTACGTGTTGTAAAACTTGAGGTTCTCCACATAAGTATGCATAACCAGTGCCCCCATACTCTCCTAGACTACCCTAAGGCCAGCCCTACTTTGAAAGCATGTGAGCTTATTCCTCACTGTGGAAAATGTCCGGTCAAATAGAGGGACAAAGGAAATGTATATGCTGCTGACGCATACCTTGCTTCTAGATATAATTACTGCATTATAGGCATGAAATGCAAGTGCAAAGATGATTTCTTAATAGCATGTGCTGGGTCTGCACTAAGTGTCGACAGCAAATACATAGCAAGATGCTCTGGCATCTCAGTGTGTCACACCCATTTCTCTGCTGCTCACCACGGTAATATCTCAGGCATCTTTCATTAACACATTCCAGGATAGATTAACACGCCTCAGATACACCATCAGCAGACACCTTGCTGACCATACCTGTTTTCTTACACAAATGGCACCCCATAAGGGATTATGATACAATGTGAAGGATGGGAAAGCTTAAACATGAGGCACAGTTTTTATGAGGGAAATTATAAATCTGTGGAAGACGCTCCAACAGAAATGGTAAGCATATCTTGCACAGCAAATGTGAAACTATGTGACTGTGAGAACTCATAAGACACGCTCTGCAGTTGGCAGAGATGGTGGTGGTGGTGGCAAGAGCAGCACCTGCCCATGCACATGCTCAAAAAATCCAGATCTCAGCGAAGCCTTTGTTCAAAACTTGTTTGTGTGATTGTGCATGTGCGTGAGGAAGAAGTGAGGGAGAGCCCATTTGTAACACTAAGCTAGATTTCTCTGAATCGTTCACATATAAAGGAAGGGAAAATCGATATTTACTAAAAAGCAGTGAAATGAGTTGCTGATCATTAGGGTGCATCAGAGGTGTCAGTTTCTGCAGCAGTGATCCGTGTATGTGGCTGGAACTACACTTTTTACCAGAACCCATTCTATTATAATTATTGAATTTCTGTTAAAAAAGAGCAGCAGCCCACCTGAATTTTCCATGTGTACATCAGATGTCTCTCTTGGCATAGTAACAAAACTCCATAATCCTATAGAATATTACAAAGCAATAATAATCCCTTCCCGCCCTGTGGTAGCAGTGTTAATAGTTTTTACCTACAATGGACAATAAATCCTCTTGCGGCCTGATGTTCATTCTTGTACAAAAGGCCAGACTGGACAATAGCTGTCACATCTGGAGAACAAAGCCACAAAGGGTCTGCTGAGTCTCCTCTAATCATAAATCCTCCTTGAGCTGCAAAGCCACACCCTTTTATTATTTCTTAATTTAATTCTGGTAAAGTTGAAAATCAATTTTGACTGAAAATACCTTTCATGGATTTATCAAGATGAAGAGTGTGTGGCTTTGTTTGTTTAGTTCCTACTCTCTTGGAACTAAACTTTGAAGAAAAAACCCCAATACATTATTCTGCCTGAAATACGAGCCCTGGTTCTTATTATATTAGGCTTTGATGTAAAGCAGGTTTATATTGTTTAAACTCTATTGTAAATGAAGCTCATCCCCACAGTGCCATGTTACAGCTTTTTGAGGTTGAACAGAACAGAAGTCACTGGAAAGCACAGAGTGCAACTAATGATGTTTCTTCCCTGAATTGCTGGCATGTAGGATTTAATATAATTAGTTAACTCCTGTGGTACAAGAAGATAGTGGAGATGCATGGGGGAGTTTTCTGTGTCAATGATAAACAATAGTTAACACTGAGGTCACCTGCCTTTCCTTCTGTGAAGAGGACACTTTAGGGACCCTTTTTTAATTTTTGCTGTATGAAAACAGAGTACTGGTTTGGGTTATCCTTTTTTTCCCACTTACAAAATAAATCAGTTGTATGGGAAAAAAATGCTGTAAATACCCTGGTGTGACACTGAAAATCTGTTCAGTCAGGTTTTGAAATTGACCACAGAGAGCAATTGAAAAATTGTTGTTGGGTGTGATTTCCTCATGCTGGTTTTCCAAAATCACAACAGCATACAAAAAATAAATTACATATGCTCCTATTTTTCTGTTTTCAGCACTTACTATGGTTCTCTCTGTAGACAAAGCAGTATAGCTTCCTAACCAGCACGCCACATGGAGTCACCTTGTTTAGGTAACAGCTTTTAAGGAATGCAGCTGGGGCAGGGCTGGAATCTCCTTAGGAACTTTGTTACAAGCTGTGATTTTACTTCAGTACCTCTTAGGTATGTCTTAGTACTAAATCCAGTAAGTGACTTTTTAAGAATGACTGAAATCAGTAATAGAGATTATTATAAACTATTATAGTGTGTGAGAATATGTTTACTGACAGCTTTGCCATCTTTGGCAATTGAATATAAACTTCCCTGCTTTAAGCACATAAGATAACAGCTCTAGTTACCCATGCACTGATTAACAGAACTGAGACCTTAGAGTTTAGCCCTTGCTTCTATGGGATGTAAAGCCCACAACATGACTTTTGAACATCATCACTGTGCTTCAGCTACATATTTTAGTCCTCCTAATGTACAAACTGAAACAGTTTATCTTTGTGCTCTGGACAAAGCCATAAAATAAGAAGTGATGTATCTTGGATTTTGTAAAATATAGTCCACCTAATTTGTGAAAGATGAATCACTGTTTGCCTGGGCACTGCAGAGAAGCTGGAACTGACCTGAGGAGCACCAACATAAAGCATGGGGACCCCTATGATGTGTTTTCCAACTGGTAAATTAATATTATTATATGTAAAAATCATAATCAAATGAGAATTTCTGCAAAATATGAACTCATGAGAGTATTTGGAAAGATTACTCTTAGATTTCCTGAGCACAAGTTTATTCATCTTTCTTGGAAATTATGAAATCAAACTCTATGGGTAAAAAAGAAGAATAAATATTATTGTGACATGAGTACTAGTTTATATTAAATCTCTCACAAATACAAAAATAATTCAGTGAAGCTGGCAGTAATAATGCCTACTGCTGCCACTTAGTGGAGCTGTGCTTTCATTCCTTAAATTAGAAAAGAGTAGATTAGTAACATTTTTTTTGTTGCAGCTGGTAAGAAACCTACATTTGTACTGAAGTGAGGCAGGACTGGTTTTCAGCGGTGGTGGGTACTAAAGTTCTTGTGTAAGTGCTTTTACATGATTACAAGAGGCATTTAAAGAATACAGGAGCAAAACACCTCGGGTGAGGAATGTGTACTCTTCCTGTTGCCTCATAGGTAAACCACCACATCAAGAAATAAGTAGCTTCAGTGCAAAATAACTAACTTCATAATGGAACTTCAGCAGCCTGCAGAAATTCCAGCCACAGAAGACCTACCATTACGGAAGTTGAAAGGGTGAATTTAGCACCTGAAAAACAATCTTTTGTGTGCTGAGCTATGGATGGTAAGATTTCATATTTCTGTTATAAATGGACCATGATGATGATGATGATGATGATGATAGTTAATTTGGGTAACTTCTCCATCATATACAAGCTGCCTGAATACATACATATTGAGAAGAGAAATGTCTTGTGATGATCAGGCTGGAGTCAGACTGATAAAACTGAACAGAGCTTATGTCCCTATGCAACACTTTTGATCCACCTCTTCAGGTCAATATAGAAATCACTCTTTGACTACAGTGCATGCAGATATACATTGAAAAGGACATTTTTTAAACAGAATACTGTGGTGGTGTCTTCCACCTCACCTCCTGCTTCTTAGCTTGCAGGCCAAACACAGCTCATGAGAATAAATTCCTTGGATGCTACTGCCAGAAAAGAAAACAAATATATGGAAGTGTAAAACAGTTAGTGTTACCTGGACCAGCAGGAATCACTGTTTGCTAAACCATCTGAGTGCAATTGAGCGTTCAGCAGGCTAGTAATATTCCAGTCATAGAAGCCGAATATCCAAACAACAGAGAAAAAGCATAGACATTTTACTAGCAGGTAACATATGACAGTAACCAGCCTAGATATGTCTGTTAGCTTATCTCTAAGTAAATCAAGCATTGTTCATATCCACACACATTTCTCCCTGTGTAGATAGCACTTATAAGCTTATGCTGCACTATTTAAGATCAGTGCTGTTTTAATGCATAGGTGAAACTGCAGTGAGTTATAAAGCTTATATTAATCCTTTTTAGAGGGAAAATTTAAATTAATATAGGATATATCAGCTCCACAATATTCTGGTACAACTAGGCAAAACACATTCTGTTCTGTGGTGTATAGTAACGTGCGAGAAGATTCGAGAAAGCCAGCCCAGCTTTGCCAAGGGCAAGTCCTTCCTGACCCAACCAATGGCCTTCTGTGGTGGGGTGACTATATCAGTGGACAAGGGAAGGGCTACAGATGTCATTTGTCTGGACTTCTGTAAAGGCTTTGACAAGGTCCACCACAACATCCTTCTCTCTAAATTGGAGAGGGATGGATTCAATTGGTAGATTGTTAGATGGATAAGAAATCAGCTGGATGGTTGCATCCAGAGGGTAGTGGTCAATGTCTCAGAGTCACAGTGGACATCAATGACAAGTGGTGTCCGTCAGGGGTCTGTACTGGGATCAGTGTTATTTAATATCTGAATAATTTTATATAAGGTTCTGGAATTTATTCCTAAAGTATAGATGATTAGAAGGATGGAGCACTTTTCCTATTAGGAAAGGCTAAGAGAATTAGGATTGTTAAACCTGGAAAAGAGGAGGCTTCGGGAGCCTACAAGAAAGCTAGAGAGAGACTTTTTACAAGAGTAGGTAGTGACAGGAAAAGGGGGAATGGCTTCAAACTGAGAGTAGGTTTACATCAGATATTAGGGAGAAATTCTTTACAGTGAGGGTGATGAGGCACTGGAACATGTTGTCCAGAGGAGTTACGGGTGCCCCATCCCTGGAAGTGTTCAACGCCAGACTGGATGAAGCTCTGAGCAACCTGGTCTAGTGAAAGGTGTCCTTGCCCATGGCAGAGGGATTGGAACTAGATGATCTTTAAGGTCCCTTCCATCCCAAACCATTCTGATACTATTATTCTACCTTTTTCTGCAAATCAGATTTGGCAGTAAATGAATGAGGGAATTCCAGCAAAACGCCTTGTCAGCGATTGTACTTCCATCCCTGATCAACGACACAGGTTTGGACTGAATCTTTGGCTGTATGTTAGCCTGTTTCCTCATTAGTCTTTTCTCCTTGGTGCTCTGGATGTTGCCAGGAGATTCTGTGCCCTTAACAGAGACAAATGCCATGGCACTGCCTTGATAAGTGACAGCCATGCAGAACAGGTCCCTTGAACGCACACATGAAGTGATCTGGATGGTGAAGCACTTCAGAACTAAGCAGAGCACACCCTTTTCTCAAGCCTTTTCCAGTTAGGCTCATGCCAAATCCATGAGGCAATTCCCACCAGCCTACACAAACAGATGACTGGGAGGTAATTGCACACCTCACAGGGACACCTGGATCTCAGGCATGCATGGAGGAGAGGTGCTCAACACACCCCAGCTGTGGGAAAGGCTTATTTGAGGCTTGTGCCTCAGATACCACAGGGGCCAAGGCTTTATCACGTGAGCTTGGGTGTATTTGGCCCCTGCAGAGCTGCTGCTGCCACTTGTCTCCTTGCCTTCCATCACCCTTGCTCCCCAGTGCAAGATCCGAGCCCGGATTCCCCATGTGGCCATGCCCTTTATATCCAGCTCCTGCAGTTTCACCTCAGGCTTCACACTCCTGCCTTGTCACTCCCTTGGGGCACACCTGAGTGCCCACAGAGTGAGGTCCTGGGCCAGGCAGATCACAGAATCACAGAACTGTTACAGTTGAAAGGGGCCTCTGGAGATAATCCAGTCCAGCTCCCCTGCCAAGGCAGGGTTACCTGGAGCTTGTGACATGGGAACACTTCCAGGTGGATTTTGATTATCTTCCAGTGCTCTGTCACCCTCAATGGAAAATTCTTCCTCATGTTGAGGTGAAACTTCTTCTGTTTTAGTTTATGGCCATTGGTTCTTGTCCTGTTGCTGGGCACCACTGGAAAGAGTCTGGCATCATCCTCTTGGCACCCACCTATGAGTTATTTATGTGCATTAATGAGATCCCCTCTCAGTCCTCTCCTCTCTAGAATAAACAGGCCCAGCTCCCACAGTCTTTCCTCGTAAGAGAGATGCTCCTGTTGCTCATCTTTGTGGCCCTCCGCTGGACCCTCTCCAGTAGCTCCTTGTCTTTCCTGTACTGAGGAGCCCAGAACAGGACATGGCGCTCCAGATGCGGCCCCACCAGGGCCCAGTAGAGGGGGAGGATCGCCTCCCTCGACCTGCTGCGACATGAAGACATCACAGATACGAAGAGAGACAGAGGTCGCCTCAGACACTCAGCCTCGGCATTACAGGGGTTTATTTAAACCAAATAGTTACTCGGTGACGGGAAGCAGCCGCCCACAGCGGCCGCCGCCAGGTGGCGCTGCCCGGCCGTCCCGCCCGCCAAGGTTCGGCGCGCGCGGGGCGGGGCACGCGCGGTTCCGCCCCGCCCTCCCGGCCGGCGCGTGCTGCCCGCTTCCCTGCGCGAGCCCGGGGCGGCAGCGCCCGCAGGGAGCCGGGCCGGGAACGGGACGGAGACCGGGAGGGGAAGAAGGAGGAGAAGGAGAAGGAGTCCTCCTGCCGAAGGAGAAGCCCC
Source organism: Lophotriccus pileatus (assembly GCA_035583135.1). Lineage (NCBI taxonomy): Eukaryota > Metazoa > Chordata > Aves > Passeriformes > Tyrannidae > Lophotriccus > Lophotriccus pileatus. The sequence goes on from JAWWES010000081.1 coordinate 52,002,647, forward strand.
CGCGCCATGAGCCCCGACGAGAAGCCGCCACCCGGTCGCTCCCGCGGTGACTGGCCGCCGCCCCAGCCCGCCGCCGGGCGATCCGAGCGGCGGGGCGGGTTCCTGGCCGAGATCCGCACGGTCATCCGCACGGAGCCCTTCCAGGAGCGGTACAGCCTCAGCCCCGGCCGGGAGCTCGGCAGGTGAGCGCGGTGCCCCCCCGGCCGCCCCGGCCGAGCCCAACTCGATGGCAGCGGAAAGAGCGGGGCCGGGAGGCTGAGGGGTCCCACCCTCCCGGGGTCTCTGCCCTGCCGGGCAGAGCCGCGCCCAGGGGCTCATAGCGGTGGCTGGTTGTGCCCATGGCACTGGCTTAGCTGGAAGGGTGCGGGAGACGGCAGTGCCCCCCTCTGTCTGTCCCTCCTCCTCCTGGAAAAGTCTCCCTCGGCTCCTCAGCCTTGCGAATCTGGCTGGGAATGTGGTGTGGTGTTCTCTGGAAGCCGGTGTGAATTCGTGGGTAATGCTATAGATTTCCACTGGAGAAGGAAACCTGCCTCTTTTTTCTCTTTCTCCTTGGGCTTAGTCTGTGACATGCGGAAAAACAACTCCAGACTCCTCTGGGGTAACAAATGCTTGAGAATAACCAGGTGCCGGAACTTTTCAAAGAGTTAAAAAGATGGTGAAAATCTCGGCTTTGAAAGTGATTCCACACACAAGGTTTAATGCATTTATAATTTCAACACCTGTCTGATAGAAAGCAAGGTTTGAGGCAAAAAATCTCGTTGGAAGGTTTTTGCATCTCGGCTGCTACATATATGGAGTTTCAGCACCACTAAACCACTTTTTTTGTCTGAAATTCTGTCACTTCTTACAAAAAGAGAAACACTGTACCTAGAATTGCATGCACTTCGTCTCAAGAGTATTCAGATAAAAAAGATTAGATGGAATACCACAGGATATATGTATGACAAGATAACCTCAATGTATGTTCTCTTTCAAGTTACGCTAGCTGTGTAACTCAGTTTATAAAGCAGCAAAACCAACCCCTTTGGAGCTAAAGAGGAGTTTCAAAGCAAATGTAGCTGCAGTAAGTATTTCTAACAATTTTTTAGGTTGCCTAGGTGTTAGCTTAACTGATATATTAATAGGATAATACCTGTTTTAAACATAGTGAACTAAAGCGTTCCCATGGGAAGCAGGTGGGAGAAACATACCTTAGAGTGAGAAAGCTTTTTTTTTAGCACTTTGGACAACCTTGTCCAAGGCCTGGAACCTAAAGCTGACTAAATACAGGCTACAAATCAACCTAAATTCTAAGAAACAGGCAAGAAGGTGTAGGAGCAGTATAGAGCAGGACGTCCTGGTATCACTTCTGCTTTTTATTTATTTATTTATTTATTTAAAGTTCAGATGAGTTTTCAGAAAATATTTCACAGTTCTGCCATGGAATTCGAGTTTGTCTTAGAGTCATTGGCTTAATCAGAACATGAAATAGATGAGGGTTCCTTCTGGCACACAAAAGTACAACTGAGATTATTAGCTTTCACACTATGAGCAAGAATTAAGTACTGCAACAAGTCTTAGTCTGCAGTTTGAAGAAGTAAATCTGAGCATGGCTTTTTTGTGAGGAGTATTTTTTGATCAGAATTATATTTAAAGACGACCTTTGCATGAAGGTTGTGATTTTGCACCTGTAGTTATGTTAAAATGAGTTAAGTGACAGTTCTAAGTGTTTGTCTTGTCTTTGTACAAGTCGCTCATATTTTGGTTCAGACTGTCTTTCTCTCTCCTCAACTTCACAAATGTTTTCACTGTCTTGTCTCTTAGAACATATAAATCTATACACTTGAATGTATGTGCTTGGTTTTTTATTCAACAGTTTGGAATGCTTTTTTTACTACATTTTGATTTTTAAAAAGTGGATACTTCAGCTCAAGTACTCTCATTAAAGACTATTTTTTGCCAACTCTGACAAAGCATAGATGGAAAGTCTCTCTGTCATTTTCAATTGTTATTTTATTGATAATGTGCTAGCACAAATTGTTTCATTTTTAGATGTTTATAAAGTATGTAATTCTCTACATATGGGTAAAGTTTATCTTTACAAAGGACTTGGACACATTAGCACCCAGGCATGACAGATTTTCATCCTGGATGAAAAGCAGTTCTTGTGCACACAACATAATCTATCATAATTCTAATTTGGTAGTTGAATTTGCTAACAAAAAAGTTTTTTATACTCTTCCAATTTCCCAGGATTAGGGAAATAAATTAAAAGCCAGACTTTAGGTAGGTTTGAGAGTAACAACATTCGTATGAGTTGTGTTTCAAACTGACGGTGGGGAGAAAAAACAAAGTAGATTTATCACCTTTGCTGAGATCAGGGCTGTTGTGTGAGCTCAGCAGGTCTGTGTGCTCTTAGGCCTACAATTCTGTCTGTCAGCACATGTGTGTTGAACTTCCCATGGCACTTGGAACCTCTGTTTTCTGCTCCCTTGTCACTTGTGTGTGAAAGAGGTGGGAAGAAGGGGGAACATGGGAAAATATTAAGGTGGTGTAGTTCTAGCAATGCAAGCAAGGCTTAGGCCCCTGGTGGCATCTTAGGAAGCAAATGTCCTGGGGGAAGCACTGCTGAAAGTTGTCTGTGAGCCTGGAGGAACCTGATCACAATTGTCACCAGAGGGACTTGGGTGCAAACCCATAGGAAGTCAGGCTTCATTAGTTCTGCTCATGGGAGAAAAAACTGCTTTGAGAATGTAAAGCTAATGTGCTTCAAAATGCTACTGCCTCATTCGGTAGCTGAGAAGGTTTGCAAGTCTTGAGATTCAGCTATTAGGAAAGCCAGGTTAATTTGAGAAAAATATAAAAAACTTGGTTATAATGGCCACCCTGGAAAGGAAATTATGTTAAGTTGCTTGGGATGACATGGAAATAGCAGTTTTTTAATGAAATTATTTAATATGTGAATTTTTGGTCCAGTCTTCACAGCCTTAGTAATTTTACTGTCTTCAAAATTAGAACGTTCTCACACAAATCTTCAGTTGCATGAGGTTTAAAATCAAACTTACCTGTGATAAATGTTTTCAGGGTGCCTCTTCTCATCAGCTGACTGAGACTTAAATGTTTTCAGACAGTGCTAGCTTGAGTTAGGTTAGTTTGAAGTAGTGTAACCTTTGCAGAGGACAAGACACCAATTTCTTAACTCTTCCTCTTACCATCCATGCTTAAGCCGTAATTGTACTGTAAAATGGGGGACAATACATTTCTGCTAGCTAGAGCTTCCTTGAAGAGTCTAGTATAATTGTATTTAGTTGCTTTTCTCAATTTCCTCAACAAAAAACCTCCTAGTTACACAAAATATCACTAGACTATTAATTCTTCAGATTGTTGATGGAGTATTGCACTTTTTTTTTAATGTGAAACAAGCTATGCACATATTGCAAATCATCATTTTCTGTGTACAGAAAATAATACTCCTGATGCTAGAACTGCCTTGGAGAAAGGCATAAATGACTGGTCTCCCTGTCTTCTGGAAGGTAAAACAATCACCTTAAATGATTGATCCAAAATAAACGATTTTCTAGCAAAATAATGTGTGCAGTGCACACATGTAAATAAGTCCAGTGCAATTCAGTTGGTTCTCCTCATTCCCAGTTTTTTGTTTAAGCAGAGAAGCTCATTCTCCACCCAAACCTAAGAATAAGAAATACTGTAATCATCTGAGGAGACTGAAATATTCTTTGTTCCTGAGTAAATTACCTGGCTTCATGTGCAGGTAATGCATACCTTAAATCCTTTTTTTTTTTTCCCAAAAAAGAAAAACAACTCTGGCATGAACTTTCATTATTTCTCAGGTAGCTTTCAGTAATGTACATCTTAGCAGGACATGACACTTGTACAATTCTGTGCATCAGTGAGAATGTACCTGCTATCACTTCTGTCCTCAGCTGCTTTCTGCGGAGGCACGGCTGGGGTGAAATAGTGGTGGAACTAAGTGAAAGTGGAAAAGAGGTGAAGATGAAGACTTGCAAGTAGTTGGTTTCACCATTTGAGAATAAATTTATGTGAGTAAACTGTTCATGAACAGCAGAAATGGAATCCCTGCACTTTGCTGTTTGGAAATCCAAAATTATCAGGGGAAAAAGCCCACACTTCGGGAAAAAATATTTTATATGAGTTATGTAATAAATTACATATAGTATTGTGGATCTCAGAAAAGTTTTCTGAACTTTATAAAAAGTAAATATCTTCACAGGAATTGCTGTTATTCCTGCCTTTGTTATGGTGACAGTGTTTTGTAGGTTGCTTCAGAAGTAACGATTAATGTAAGGTTAGCTCTTTGCTATTCTGAACCTAGGACAACCAAAATTAATTGGTGTGACATAAATGTTTCTGCTTATCTGATTTGACATTTTATTTGTGATTTAACACTTTTCCTTTAAGCTATAATATGTGCCTGATGAAACAATGCGAATTCTGTTGGCAGTCTGAAAAGGTGACATTGAGCTTCTGTGTAATTAGATGTGATTTATCTTAAACCATAACTCTTGAATGAGACTCTTGTGAGGACTGAGAACTACTTCTAATTTCCTATTCTTGTGTCCCTCCAAAGCATTTTTATATGTGTTGGGATGACTGGTAGTCTGTTTTCAACTTGGGAAATGTGTGTTAGGTTTTTCATCTCAAAATTGTTTTTCCTTCCATGCAGTGTTCTCTCTGCTAGCTCATCTCAATACGTTGAACTAGCAATGATGGCATCCAACACTCTTTTCACTGTTTGATATATTTTTTATAAGGAGTTCTGAAAAGCAGGATTTTAAGAAAAGCAAAGATGACGTGTGTGTGTAATGTATACTTTGTAAAAAAGCTTGTTTATAGCTGACTATCTGCTATTCTTTCTCAATCAAAAAGAAATTCTTTAAAATTTATCTTTCGCTTAACCATACATTGAATGCTATCTTTGGATCTGAGCTCTAAACTTTCTCAGACATGAATCTAAATCTCTGCACAATAAATAGTTCTACTAGTTAGTTATAAACATCAGGTTTGTCAAGTTTGATCTTTTTGGGGATTGTGTTCAGAAAAGATGAGTTCTAACAGGTAGTAGTTAAATAGCTCTAATTATAGGCATAACCATAAAGAATCTGGGCAGGATTCTTGGTCTCAAACTAAGAATTATTATTATTTGTCAGCCAACTGAACTCCCGTGTAACCTGTCCTTTTAATTACGTCACCTATCAGGCTTCTGGCCAGCTGAGCTAAACAGGACATGCGTGGCCACACACACGGTCGTAGCTCTTGCTGTCTCTTGCTGCTCCATGAGTACTGTTTTATTTCCATAATGACTAATGCACGATGAATCGGCAACATCAGTGCTCATTAGGCTAATTAACTTGCTTCCAGATAGATTTTGTATGTAATTCAGAACAGCACGGTGCTTGAAAGCTGTATTATACAGATTTCAAACTTTTCTAAGCTGCTTTCTCTAGGTCCTTCCCTGGTGCTAGAACTAAAACCTTTTGACTGTGCTAAGGCAATGTTCAACCAGAAGGAAGCAGTGCATTCAGGGACTATTTGAGGAAACCAGAGAAGGCTGAACCCAGACAGGGGCCTAGATATTTTGGAATAAAGGCTTAGGATCTATCAGGTATTAGAATAACCTGATGTTAAAGGGCTTATCTGTTAGTTTCTCAATTTATCTTTATCTGTTAGGTTTTTTTCTTATCAGTGTAGTCACCCGTTGTTTTTATTTTTCTTTTGATGCTTTTGGTGCTAAGAACTCCAGCAAGTATTTTAACACTTTTGGTAAATGAATTGCTTTATATTGTATATGAATTTTAGGATACAAAATCCTGTAATATTATTGTCATGCATTTGCAAAGCTCTATATTATTGCCTTTATGTATACATTAATAATTAAGAATTTTCTCCCAAAAAATTTTATTCAAGATATAGAAAGCATGTTCTTACTATTTGTCTACCTACACCACGCAACTGGTGGGCTGGGCTATGATCTAGTCTTAATAGACATTGTGCTGTAGATAATGTGTGCTTATGCAAAATATAATTCCTAAATGAATAATTGTGGCTGTATCAGTGGTTACGAGTCCAATTATTTCATTGAGATTGCCCAGCAAATACCCACTTTGTGGGTGTTTATTTGACTTGATCCATTTATACTGTGTGATTTTGAAACAAATGCCTATTACAAGCAAACTGACCACAACTGGTTTTAGCAGTTAAATTTCATGGATAGCAGTCTTCTGCCAGCAGGTCAGGAGATGTGAGAGTGAAAACTTTGACATGAGCTGAATTAGTTAATTCTGTGAACTTCGGCTTGGAGATGGGAGAGGCAAAACCCATTGTAATTGTATTCCAAAACAGAGGAAGACTACTGTTTTGGTTTTAGCAACCCTACAATAAGTTAAGAACACAAATAAAGATCTCCAAGCTCTTCCTGCAGCTTTGTAAGGAAATGTTAACATATAAACAAGAAAAAGATAGTTTTGATGAAGATTATGTCAGTATGGTAAGAACTGAAGTAAGATTACTATACTTCAAGGTATGAGAATTCATCATTCATTAGATGACAGGTATTAAAAAACCTTTTCAGTCTAAAAATCAGCACTGTGTGAATGGAACTGAGTGGAGTAGGTGGTGTGGGACTATTGCAGGGAAGTTGAGAGCAGAGACACTTCAGCCAAAGTGCTGTGGGGGAAGTCTCCTGACGTAAGTGCTGCAGTGTGGTTTTAGCTGCCCTGCTGGCTTGGTGTATCATCACTTGTGTGTTCTGTGGGAGATGACGCTCATTAACGTGGGCTAAGCACTGTGCTCAGCTCTGCTCAGTGTGCCTTCCTGTTCACCTTAGCATTGCTGCAAAAATTCTATTAGAAAGCTTGATGTTAGTCAAGCTGCTTAATTTTATTTAAATCATCTATGTTGCTTACTTACACAGTGAGACTAAGGGATTTTGAGAACTGTTAAACAATCAAAAAAATCTGGCTCTTATCATTTGAGGCATACCATGGTGAAAATACAAAGTGCCGTCTTTGAAAGCGCAGAGTAGAGTCTGGATCGTGCATGGCAAATAGAGCAGGGTTCAGTGAGAGCGCTGATTACTCTCCACATGAATATGGTGGAATACTTGAGAAAACAATAACTGGGTTATTGTGAGGTAGTCAGAGAAAGCATAAGATGCCTTCAATTTGCCTAAATTTGTACATTTTGGTTTTGCCAGGTTTTTTAATTAGTGTTTTGAGGGTAACTTAATCTTGGGAACTAGCACAGCTTTTTTATTCTGTATCTTTGAAATTCAGATTCTTTGAATTGATAGATTTTTTAAAAATCTTTATTTTTCATGGAGGTTATATTACATTGTGGGCTGTGGTGTTCCTAACTTTTAACCACAGGGATCGTCACTGAGCAAGGCATCTCTCTAAATTTGGAATAAATTTTAAATGTACCCGTTAATAGGGAATTGGTTCAAGTTTCCTGAGATGTTAATTTATAAGGGCAGTACTGAAGCTGTCACTAATTATAAATAATTCTTATTTAATTTCAGGGGAAAATTTGCAGTGGTGAAAAAGTGTATCCAGAAAGACACTGAAAAAGAGTTTGCAGCAAAATTCATGAGAAAAAGAAGAAAGGGCCAAGACTGTCGGATGGAAATAATCCACGAAATTGCAGTCCTTGAGCTGGCACAATACAACCTTTGGGTCATTAACTTGCATGAAGTTTATGAAACTGCAACAGAGATGATTTTAGTCCTGGAATAGTAAGTATTAGTAATAAGTCCTGAGTAACCTTCCGCAGTATATGCTTAAAACTAACAGTGTAAAAATACCTTTATCAATGTGAATAATGTGAAAAATTTTATTGCTTGCCTGTTACCCTTGCTTAACTTTGAAAAGAATTGCTAAGAAAATCATTATTACAAGAAGTTATGTGCAGTCTCATAATTACTGCAAATTGTAATAAATTTCTCTAATTACGTAGTATCTTTCAAAGCTGAACTATATGTAGTTTTAAAAATCTTTAATGATATATGAACTATGTACACTCCCTACTTGTAAAAGAGGAATAGGAAGAAGCAATGAGGATCTGTTCATGAACTGAAGTTTATTTCAATGACAGTGACAAAGGGTGAAATCTGTGGGGGTTTTTTACCAGTGAGATTAGCTGAGTTGATTAGAGCACAGTGCTAAAAACAGCAAGGTTGCAGGTTTGATTCCCATGTGGGTCATTCACTTTAGAGTTGGACTTGATGATCCTTGTGAGTCCCCTCCAACTCAGAATATTCTGTGATAAGAATCTGTGATAAGTTATGGAAAAGATATTGAAAGCAACATCATTGTTAAAAAGAAACTGTCAAAAACCCCTACAACGAAAAGCTGTCTGAAACATTATCTTTTGGGGAAAGGAAAAAGAGAAGGAGGGTTGAGACCTAGAATAGTTTCTTTCAAATAACCTTTAACTTGTGACTCTGCACGTCTGTGTGGTTTTCTCCCCTTGACTTTGTCCATGATGGGTATTTCTGCAGCTGTTATGACTGTTTATCTAATATGCCAGTGGCTTAGATCCTTGACAGCTAAGTTCCAAGATGCAGCCAAATGCTTGTTGCTAAGTTCCTGTTCAAGCTCTATGGATTTTAAATAATTTGGAGAACAGTGAGGCTCAGTAATTCAGAAGTGACTTAACCTATCTGCTGAGATAAATCTAGTTTGTACATCACTTTTCTTACTTGGTATCAAAAAGAAATTGTGGGAAATCTTTTCTCCCAATCATATCGTCTTTGGAATGAGATGGTGTCTGCTAAGGCAAAATTCCTTCTAGAATACATTTTTGAAACTTCATTGTGCCCTCATGGAATTCACAATATATGAAATATTTAAGTATCTGTTATAATGCAAAGCTGTGACAGAGCTTCTGGAGTTTTAACTGCTGTTACTGGAGACTCATAAATATCTGCTTTGAACACTAGCAGAAATTAAAACTAGAATACATTTTTAATTTCTGGATCCCATAGTGATTTAATATGAGCAGTAGAATCCAAATGAGCATGAGTTTTGTGATAATTTCAATGCAAAATTGCTAGTTTTCTTTTAGATCTCAATTCTCTTACGGTTGCAAAACTGTTTTAATCCAAAGTATTAACTAGGTTGTTCAGTAATTAGCAAAATTCTTTGGTTTATATGCATCAAACAGTCATACCTTGTTTCAGATAAATAGCTGTGTGTTAAGAGTTATAAATTAGAAAAACAGTCTCCCTGACTTCAGCAAATATGTTTGGATACTTTTTTAGTGTCAGCATGTTTCAGAGACATGTTGCAACAAAGCAGGTGTGAATGTTAGTGGATTTCTGACATTCTTTATGCAGAGGATTAAAGAACATACCTAGACTGCAAGCTTCTCTAGGGCATTTCAGTTTCTGTTAAGCTTGATGGTCTGTGTGGCAGATCTTTATCTTGTGAAGGAGTAAAACAGATAATTGTTGACCACTAACTTTATCTGCTAAGGTTTTTTAATTTCTTGTCTTGATGTTGAATCTGCCATAAGGGCTGAGGGGAAAATCTTGTGTTTTGCCTTTAGGAAGAGAAGTACTAATGTTACATGGAGTGTTCCCTTCAAGTGGTGTGGCAGTTAGATCTGCAGTATGTGAGAAACTATTGTTTAAACATGTTTCAAGATGGCTTTTTGTAGGCTCTTTGCTAGAGTGCCTTCTTCTTCCCAGGACCCCCCACGGCAAGTGCTATCTCTGTCTCAGGAATGTCCTGAGAAGATATCAGGAAGTTTTCTGTTGGTAGTTAACCCCTTCCTGCGATTGGTGTTCCTGTAAGTCCCCTGAGACTTCTAATTGGTTACTGTGTGAATCCCTTTGAAACCTATATATGTAACCACCCCAACAATAAACCCTCTCTTGCCTCCCCTCCTCACGGCCCAGCGCCTGCTGTCTCTGCGGCGGCCGTGGAAACACGTGGGTGGGGGGATGGGGGAGCACCACTCCCCTCCACCATCTGGGGCTAACCCCTGGGACTGGAGTTCCCCCTCCCTATCCACAATTCAACCATCGGAAAGTGGTATCAATTTTTGACAAAAAATGAACTTAAAATTGGCCACTAACTGTTAAATATTAAGTGTTGAGCAATGGGAAGCAATGAGGCATTACAATGTTGACTTCAGCGGTGGCATGGCAAATTGGTGGCTCTCTGCATCCACCCTGACAACAGTCTCTGTCCTAAGGAATTTTACTGAAAAGGTAGAGATACAGTCTGGGAAACTTGATACATCAAATAGGAAAGGAAAAAAAGCAAATTTGATATTTTTGGGGCTTGATGCATGTATACAACCTACCTGGCTTTTTCCAATTTCTTTTGAAAGAAAGAGCAATAGAACATCTCACGCATAAGAACAGGTGGGTTTTTTGTAAATGTACCATCCCCATTTTACACATCTGTGGAACAGGTAGATGATATTGGTGAGTCATTAGTGGTCAGATGTTACAGAAACCTCTAAGGGCAACTTCAAAAATCTAAGCCATTAAGTACTGTGTTGTGAAGAGCTTCTGAACTGAGCCCTTACCTGCCAGGGTCTTGTGTAAATATAGTAGACTTTCATTGTGCTTGCTTTAAAAAAAACGAAAAAGTTGTCTATCATCTTGAAGACGCAGTCAGCGTTTATCAGATACGATGGATGAAATGTCTTTTTCATCTGTAGTTATTAGTACCTGGGTAATGTTACTACTTGTATTGTCTTGGACATTATTTATTGTCCTAGTTTACTCAAGATGTGACTGGTTAGAGTAGGAGTCTGCTGCAGGAAACTATTCATTTGATATGGTATTCAACAGATAGAACTTGAAGCAAAACCACTGTAGTCAGAAATAAATGTGGTGCTCCAATGTTTGTATCTGGTCTATTGGACTAATTAGCAAAGTTGTTCTAGATGGCAATCTAAAATCAAGACTGGAGCTCTTCAAAAAGTTTTAGGGGAAAACTTCTCAAATGGTGTTAGTAACCTTTTGTTTGCATTTCATTGAATTCTTATGCTACCTGATTGGAAAGGCTACGGGAAAAAAAAAGCACTTGTCTGGGAACCAAGAACTTAAAAGAGCAGTATCTACAACTTAATGCATTTGAATACTTCTCTTCCCTCATCAGATGTGGATTTATGGTTTTCTCAGGCTTTGGGGACATTAGTATGTTATGGTAGTTTTACAGAGGAAAAACTATCAGTAAGTGCATTTACTATCTAATGATGTACCTAGCCAAGGGAAAGGGGTATGGCTGTCAGCAGCAGTGAACGTGAGCCCTTGCTCATAGTGTTAACAGCCACCTTGATGTGATCTTCTTGTATTATAAGCTCCATGTACAACAAGTAGATGAGTTTCTGTTGTCTTGCAGAGATAACCCTTTCAAGACAGACTTTTGACCAAGCTTAATATTCAGGAAGTACATTGTTTTCCTTGCAGACTGTTTATGATCTCGCTCAGCATTGAAATCAGGTATATTCTAGGAACTTGCCTACATATCTGTACTCTGAGGATTTACACTTCTGAGTCCTTCAGAACACTAACTTAATGTCTGATCCATTAAAGCAGAGAGAATGTTTAATTTTTTTCAAAATAGATTTGTTCAATATTTTTCTAATGATACCTTGAATGACCGTGTAAGTGTATCATAAGTGCACTTGAAGGAAGTTTGGTGCTGAATTTCGCATAGTGCATTGTTAAGAAACATTTCAAGAAAGATAAGTAGTCTCCATTTAATCTAAAGTCAACATAATTGTAACAAAGATTAGTGCTCCAGACTTCCAAATGACTGTATTAGTGCTTATCAGCATAAATGAGCTAAAAGTGTTAGTATGCTTTTCACTGATGAAGAGCAGTTGGATTTCACTTGAAACTAGAGAAGTTAATAGCACAACAGTACTTTCATAAATAAATTAAAATAACTAAAGAATTATGGTTGCCATACCTTTCAGGTTTGGAAAGACTTCTCAGTCTCACTTTTTTTTTTTCATACACCTAGCTAGGGGAGGATGTACTACAGAAATAACCCACTCTAAGTAACACTGGATTTCAAAATGTTGTGCTATTAGATATTTCCTTATCCTTTTTTTTTTTTCAGATTAAGATAACTGGTTTTCCTGAAGAGTTTACTGTCCTAAGGACAGTTCTTTGCTTTTATCCCCTAGCAACATTTTCTTTCTAGGTGGGTGGGGTGCCCAGTCATTTGCAAAGTTATTTCATAATGACAAATAGAAAAACTACAACTTAATGGACGGTGTGTTCTTAGAGGAAAAAAATGCATAAAAGTTATTAACACCAGAGAACTCCTGGTCTGCATACGGAAAACATAGTCATGACATGCCCATGATACTTTCCT